>JANZLQ010000013.1:30592037-30632228 GCA_026212715.1 Elanus axillaris | reverse complement strand
TTCTTTTCTGTTCTATTAAACCGTTCTTATCTCAACCCACGAGTTTTACTTCTTTTCCCAATTTTCTCCCCCATCCCGCTGGGTGGGGGGGTGTGAGTGAGCGGCTGCGTGGTGCTTGGTTGCTGGCTGGGGTTAAACCACGACAGCCAGGAATGGAGAGTATGATGCATTAACTGTACATACTCACATTTCAAAATGCTGTTTTATTGAGATGTGACATTTCAAACCGTTTACATTCCATAAATATTTTTATTCTTTGCTCTTCTTTCAAAGTGTCTATTCCCTTGGTAGCAGTATGCGTGCAGAAGTGTGTGGGTATGCTTTATTAAATACCAGCAGTCAGTGTTTCAGACTTTGGGCATCATGTGGGTTTGGGGCTTTTTTTTTTTTTTTGCCATGTCTTCCTCCTCCTTCTTTTGTCCTGCTGCAATTCAGAGACCAAAACAGTGTCATCTCCCGTTGTCCCAAAATATGGTCAACACAGCCCCTGGGCTTTCCTAGATATGTAATTTTGATTGCCAGCTCAGAACTGCTGTTCTCTTGTTGCCAGGCTTAAAAGTGTTAAGTTGCTCTCACTTTAAAAAAGATGGAATCCTTCGAGAAAACAGGAGATATGTCACTGGCTCGAGTAAAGCCGGGATCTCACGCTGGGCTTTAACAACTTCTGTAATGAGTTGTAATAGTTCGATGTTGTTGTACTTTTCAAAAATAGCTTTGGATCACCAGGCTTGAGATCAGCTGAAGGTCTTCTGACCTTTTTCTATTACACCAGTGTTTATTTGGCTGCTTCTTTTTCTGACATTTGACTTTTTCTCCTCTTCTGTGCCCCAGGCATTCTGTCAGAATTCTATTTCTGCAGCAGTTTTTAATCTGATTCCACTGTCTCTTGATTCTTCTTACTGTTGTCATTTTGTCCTGACTTTATTGCCTCTTTATAGACTTTTTTCAGATTTCCATCATAATTTCAGAAGGAGATGGTGTTTAGAATGTGGTACATTTTTCTGCTAATGAAAGTAGCAGTAAAACACAACCAAAAGCAAATGGCATTGCAAATATTTTTGATCATGAAGTAAACAGTCTAATGCTCTTTGATGTTTTGTTTTCCAAATGAATGTGTTGTTTCTCAGGCAGAGAATTTAGAATATGCTTTTGTATTGCAGAACTGTGAAAAAAAGCATCACCTCTGCTGCTAGAAGTGCAGATGACCAATTCAAACAAAGCAATGACTTTCTCACTGTAATGTTTTAATGTACCTGAGCCTGGCCCAGACAATTAGCGTTGTTCCCCATGTTCTGAATGTTGACCAGTTATTTATCTTGTTTTAGCTAATAAAGTGTTGCTCCAATAGGTAACTCAAAGTGAATGTCTGTAGAGCCAGTTTAACAAACAAGATGCAAGAGATGCGCTCAGAGTTGGCAGAGAAGCTAAATTAATTCTTTGCACCCCTATTCACTGGAAAAAGAAATGAGTTTTCAATATGGTACGCCTTGATCATGATGGTGGTGACAGCAGATATTTCTGAAATTAAAATAACGTGAAAGAAGCTATGGGACAGATCTACAGGGTGATCATTAGCAGGATCAGAAACTATTCACGAAACAATTCTAAGAGAACTCCAGAATGAAAAAGATGAATTACTAGTAAGAGTGTAGAACCTCCCCTTTGAAATTGCTTTGGTACCTGAAGAGTGGAAGGCGGTAAATGTGGCACCAGTCTTTTTTTAAAAGCTTGCAGAATAGATGTCAATAAAAAGATTAATGTATGTCTTCAGAAATGGAAAATTCAACCTTAAAAATCTCTTGGAGCTTGGGTGGTTTTTTTGTTTGTTTGTTTTTTGGTTTTTTTTTGTTTGTTTTTTTTTTTCTGGGAGTTTCAGTAGGGTAACGATGATCCAGTTAATGTACTGCATGCATGAGATCTAGGTAACTTTTAGCAGAGTCCTTCACCACAGACTTTTAAGTTGAGCAGCTGTGGGATATCAGGGGAGGTCATAGTGTGTTTAAATAATTCGCTGAAAGGTAGGGAAGAGTGTTGGAGCTCTATGGTGCTGGTTAACATGTTCATAAGCACCCTGGAAAAGGGGCTTTAGCAGCAAGGGAATGGATTTTGGTGGTGATACAAAGTTATTTAAAGTAGAAAAGAAGGACTGACTGGAGAGTTACTGGAGTGAAAGGGCAATAAAATGGTGAATGAATTACAGTGTAGATAAATATAAAGTGATGAAGTTCTAAATCCCTTCATATCCAAAAGGCTAAACCACAGCTGGAAAAGACATACAAAGGGGAGACGGGTCACCAGAAATACCATGGCAACAGCTGAGTAAGCTGGGAATTCTCAACCTGGAAAAGGCTTCCTGGGGAAGAATGGGAGAAGTCTGCTAGATCACGTGGCGTGCGTAGGAATTGACTTTCTCTTCCAGTCTGACAGCTAGGCCATGGAGCTAATAAGAGACAGGATGATAATAATAAGCTAATAAAATAGCAATAATAGCGACAGCAATAATAGCGATAGCATCTGGTTCCTTATGTGGTAAGTAGTGGGTGTGTGGAACTCCTTACCAAGGAGTGTTGTGGATGCAGGATGTCTATGTGGTTCTGAGGAAGTCACCTGTACTGAAAGTAGTTAGAGACTCGGAAAACACAAAGGAGGACAGTGTCCGCTCACTTGTGTTAAGAACTAGGAGTTAAGTCTGTTTTAAAAGAAGCTTGTTCGAGGAAATTATCAGTAGATGTGTTCATGCTTGTGAAAAGATCATTTGTAGGCCAGCAGGCAGTATGTGAAGTGGGAAAAGCGTGCCACTTCAAGTCACGTTTGAGGCATGAAAAAATTTGCAAGTGCTTGAAGAAGACGGGATTAGATTTTGCAAGTTATTTTGAAGCAATTTCCAGCTGTAGGCAATTAAGGGGTGCAGCAAGGGAAATTATAAATACTGCCACACAGTGCAATTTTAAAATTCATTGTAGATACATGATGTTATTTTTTAAAAAGTAACTTCTTTAATTGCATGCTATTCCAAAACCCAATAATTTTTGTGAAAATTATTCTCAGATGAACTGTTAATTTAATCTTGTAGATTAACAGTTTGTCATTAAATGCATATTAAAAACACAAAACAGCTCAAAAATTGAGTGTGCTTATAGAGTTATCATTAACACTGTCTGTGTAGTTCGTATGAAGAGTGACTGCTAGTTCAGTAGCAGTTTGAAGTGAAAGGAAGCATTTGAGTAGTGACTAGCATATTGTTTGTATGTGTCTCATACTATGACTCAGTGATATGTTCTGCATTCTCTGTGAATTAACCAGATATTTAAGAATCTTCTATTCCTATTTTGGTTTTTTTTGTTTGTTTGTTTCTGGGCTGCTTTTTATTTTGTGAAAATTAAGTTTTTCACAAAATTTTCATAATGGAGTGGTTTTTGTGAACTTTTCGTAGGAAGAAATGATGATACATTTACAGTTTAAGACTACTTTGAGAAGAATTTTTTAGAAGTTCCTGCTACATTAATCCAGTTAACTGAACTGATTGTTATTTGTCTGGAAGGAGCTATTGTCCTGACTTCAAGAAAATGGATTGTTGTTTTATTGATACTGGATGGTAACAGAACGTGAAGAAGCAGGGTTTTAGTTTTTTTTAATTTTATTACAATTTTCTGAATAACATGTTGAATAATTGATTGCAAGGCAGTATAGTCCTTTTTAGTTTGTTGAATATGCACATTGGATCGACTGATTATTTAAGTAGGGAAAATATGGTTTCCTTCTGAAGAACCACCTTTTTGTGCTGGTCAAGTAATGAAAGTATATTTTGCTTTCGTTGTTGTAGGTAAGCGCCTGAGCCTTAGCAATTATACGATGCTCCCTTTGGATAACAGAAGAGCAGCTTTCTGCATCAGCTGAGCTACCTGGCAGAAAATGCCCCCCCATGCTCTGTGGACGTAATCTGTTCTGGAGATGATAGGAACATGTGTAATTGGCTAGCTTTGAAATAATCAGATCTGGAGGGCCATGGGGAAGGTACTTCTGGAGGTAAATTCTCCTTTCAAGATGCCAGAGTAAGTAGGTTCATGAACTGGCAGAATCACAGGATAGTTGAGGTTGGAAGACTCTGGAGATCATCATCTAGTTCACCTTCCCTGCTCAGAGCAGGGTCAGCTAGAGTAGATTATCCAGGACCATGTTCAGCTGAGAGTAGAAAAAAAATGTTTCCTTATGTTCAGATGGAATTTTGTGGTTTTAAAATTTATGCCCGTTGCCTCTTTCCTGTCACTGAGCACTACTGAGAAAAGCCTGGCTCAGTCTTCTTTATACCCTTCCTTCAGATATTTATCTACATGGGTAAGATCCCTCCTGAGCCTATTTTTCTCCAAGCTAAATGGTCTCAGGTCTCAAAACTTTCCTCTTATGAGAAATACTCCAGTCCCTTAATCATCTTCATGACCCTTCACTGGACTTTCTCATAGAATATCTGCAGTTGGAAGGGACCCATAAGGATCATTGAGTCCCACTCCCTGCTCCTTGCAGGACTACCTAAAAACAAACTGTATGACTCAGGGCATCGTCCAGACTTTCCTTGAACTCTGACAGGCTTGGTGCCGTGACCGCTTCTGTGGGGAGCCTGCTCCAGTGACCGACCACAGTCTCCGTGAAGAACCTTTCCCTAATGTCCCGTTGTCGTGGTTTAACCCCAGCCAGCAGCTGGGCACCAGGCAGCCGCTCGCTCACTCCCCCCAACCCAGTGGGATGGGGGAGAGAATTGGGGGGAAAAAAAAAAAAAGTAAAACTTGTGGGTTGAGCTAAGAATGATTTAATAACTAAAGTAAACCAAAATGTAATAATAACAATAAAAAATAATTGTAATGAAAAGGAGTATAATTAAAAAAAAACCAAACCCAACCCTAAACCCCAAGAAAAGGTAAGTGATGCACAATGTGGTTGCCCACCACCCGCTGACCGATGCCTGAGCAGCAATCCGCCCCTCCCAGCCAACTCCCCCCGTTTTATATACTGAGCGTGACGTCCTATGGTATGGAATATCCCTTCGGGTCAGCGGTCCTGGCCCTGCTCCCTCCCAGCTTCTTGTGCGCCTGCTTGCTGGTTGAGCATGGGAAACTGGAAAATCCTTAACTTAGGGTAAGTGCTACTTAGCAGCAACTCAAACAGTGTGTTAGCTCACACGAAATCCAAAACACACCTTACCAGCTACTAAGAAGAAAGTCACCTCTATCCCAGCCACAACCAGGACACCAGTTCTCCAGTATGCCCACGCCTGTCCTGTCCTGGGGAGCCCAGAACCGGGCACAGCTCTGCTCCAGGTGTGTCTCTCCGGAGCTGAGTAGGGGGGAAGGATCACCTCCCTCCACCCACTGGCAAACAGTCCTCCTAACGCAGCCCAGGACGCTGTTGGCCTTTTTTTTTTGCTGCAAGGGCGCGTTGCGGGCTCGTGGTCAACTTGGTGGCCACCAGGATCCCCCGAGTCCTTTTCTGCCGAGCTGCTTTCAACAGCTGTTCGGGCCCCAGGATGTGTCGCTGCATGCGGTTCCTCCCGGGGTGCCGAACGTTGCCCGTGTTGAACTTCATGAGGTTTATGTCAGCCTGTTTCTTTCTCCAGCCCGTCAAGGTCCCTCTGGATGGCAGCTTTTGATATCTCTGGTGTATCAGCCGCTCCTCCCAGTTTTGTATCATCAGCAGACTTGCTGAGGGTACACTGCTCCACCATCCGGATCATTAATGAAGATGTTGAACAGGTTTAGTGGCTGATGGCAGATTTGGTTTTCGTAGTACACACAGTATTTTATGATACACTTATCACTTTTCAGTGTGTCCAGGAAGATTATTGCACATTTTGCTGCTAGGACAATATTTCTACTTTCTGAGGGTGCGTTCTCACTCTATCAGCAATGTGTTAGAAGCCTTCCAGCCGCCTTCTCTTTGTGACATTTTCTACTGCAGTATTTCCCCCCACCTTTGGCAACTTCCTTTGCACTTCAAAACAAAACGTTCAAGTGTGATTCCCTTTGGAAACCAAGCTATATGAGTAAATATTACCGTTTCTTCTTCGGGTGTGTGTAGTTTCAGGAAATGCTGTTTTAAAGAAGATGATGTCCTGTGTATAAACACCTTTCCGTCTTCATTCTCAGGGCTTGCTTCTGTGCCAGTGAAAGGGAGTTGCTGTTCGTATTCTAGCCTGGCATGGGCTTTCCAGGCACGGTGTTCCATCTCTGCCCCCTGGACTGTGACAGTCGAGCAACGCAGGCAAAGCAGTTTCTTCAATACATGTAAGTCTCAAGTTGGATTAAAGTTATTATTTGTAATAAACAGAAGAAGAAAAGAAAATTTTGCTTTGGAGAGGTACAGTCATGAAAATCTATGTGTAGCAACTTTTTTTTTTGTAACTACTCTAGTTACATGTCTCCTAAGATTATATTTGCAACTACAGCTCTTGACAGAAGTGTGTGCACAAGGTCAGTTTATTATCTCTTAATAGCAAGCGAGGGTTTGCTTGATGTCACAGTGAATCTGTCTACTATACGTCATTGAGTGGAAGGGGGAGACACCTTCCCCTCTGTTTCCTAGTCCTTTACTGAGAATGTAAATTGTATGTTTATTCTCTAAATGATTTTTGAGACACAGGCAAGGCATACTGTTCAAGCTGTGCTGTCTCAAAAATGAAATAACTAAAATGCAATACTGTGTTAAACAAAAACTGTTGATAATGTCCGCTAATTGTCTGGCCAGCTGCAGTATTTTCCTCTAGTCCTGAAAGGAATTGCACATAGGCTTAACATAATTGAGAAGTGATGGCTGTTTAAATTCGCGCTTGGGACTGTGAACTGAGATAGCTGAGGAGCCATTCCGCTTGTTTTGTCGTTCCTTATCCTGTCCCATAGGGGAAGGGAAGGAATAGTAAGAACATAATCTCTGGAGGAGATAGCTGCAGCAGTTTGAGAGTCAAAGTTCTTTGACTGTTATAATCCATAGAATATAAGAGCTCTGCAAAATCAAGCTTTCGGAACTGGTGGTCTCTTCCTATTCTTCTCCACATCTGAGTGGCAGAGTACCGTACTTGTTTTCTCTACATCTGCTAAAGAAATGGGGTTTGAACAGTCATGCTGGCTGTCTGTTTGTCTTGCCCAGTAAATTTTGACCATTGACCGATTTCAAACAACTGAGGGTAGAGAGGTCTGAAAAGACCTGCAAAAGGCTGCAGTGTGAACTAGAGGCTCTGCATAGTAAAGTTTTTCTAAGGATGCCAACTGCAGGAAAAATTAATTTAGACTTTTTTTCTTAAGCACCCAAGCAGTCACAAGATAAAAATACCTAAGAAGCTAAGTACTGTTGTTATTTTGTTTATCTATCTTAAATTTAAAATGCAGCACTGCAAGTGATTGCAATGTGATTACAGTCTGTAGGTTAGATAGTTTCCTTCATTATGCTTATGTTCATATTCACAAAGTCTAGATGAGCTCTGCTTTACCAGGAATTTTGCCAGCTGTCTTGTTAGATGACTTAAGGAAAAACGTTTGTTAGATGGCTGAATTAAAAATGTTTGTAGTGATTGCATCTGCATTGTTTGACTTAATAAAATTTTAAATGAGTTATATTTAGGCAAACTACCGAAAACTGTTGGCTTACTTAATAAGATGTAACAACTTGGAAGAATTTAAGGGTACCTCGGCAGAGAGGTATTTGGCAGAGACAGTAGCTGTCAGGTTCGGAAGACTAAGGTTTTTCTATTTCAAAGTACGGTTATTCTAAGAAGAGTTTCTCTTACAGAAGTAAAAAGTAAAATCTTCAAAATTCAAATGAAGTAGATTTTAACAGTATAAATCACTTGTATCCTCTAGCAGTGCAGTTGCTTCAGAAGTGGTAACATTAAAATGCAGATGTGGCCATTTTATGTGAAACAATTTTCAAGTGAAATGTCAACCAAATGACGGTCCTTTGGGACTGAGAAAGGTGACTGTACTTTTCTGTCTCATTAGTGAAGGTTTACCTCTCTTCCATCATACTTCCAAAAATACTAATGTGCTCCTGTTAGTAGGGTCACCTGTATCTTCAACTTAACTATTAAAACCACTTTAGCTCATTTAAATAGAAGGAATGAGTTTAAATAGGAGGAATTGCAATTATCGTAGGCAGTCTGTGATCCTTACCCTGATAGCTGTCTCCTGCAACTCTGACACAAAAACATACACGGGGGTTTATTCTTGTCCTGTGACGTATTTCAGTGCGTTGGTAATGAAATAATTTAAAAGGATCTCGTTATATTCCAGGCTTAGCTTCTGTCTCTCCCTCCTTTCCCTTTTCCACCCTCCCCACTATGGGAAGCCATTCAGCTTCCATTTACTTCACAGTTTCACATGCTTACTTAGAGATGTGGAAGGGCCCCGAGGGTTTTCAAATCAGGTTTTAAAAATACATAACTTCCTCTGAAAAGTCTTGCCTCCTTTTTCACTTGTGTCTCACCAGACCTGGTGTTTGCAGATAATGTCTGCCTTGTGCCTGTTGCAGTGCAGCTTTTGTCCGAGACGAGAGGGCAGGTCTGTTTTCCCTACCTCTCCGTACACTTGCGTGCAGGCACACAGGCTGGGAAATCCCATTAATCCAGACTTTCTGAACAGATGCTTAAGCTTCAGTTGTTGAGAAACGTTGATAAAAAGCGCTGTATGTTTAATGGAAGAAGTATTTATCTGTCTGACGTGTAGATGAGGAACATGTGAGATATAGACCGTTGACATCTGATAGCCGCAGAACTGGGTTGGAATTCACGGACTGTCGTTCCTGAAGGCAGCGGAGGCACACGGAGGTGTCACGAATACTGAAACGGTTTGTCTGTCTCCCGGCCATAGGAGTTATCTTTGACCTCGATCATCCAAACCAGCCAGCGTGATTTTCTCAACATCTGTTGGGATGTGTATGTGAGAATAAAGAACTTTTATGTGGGACTGGGCCTGTATAAAAATTTATGCTTTCCGACTCACAATATTAATTCCATTAGCTACCCTTGGGAACAAATGAAAAAGAAGAACTTAACGTCTCTGTTGCTAGGTGATGTTTCCTCTTAGGTTAGAATAGAGAATAAGGAATTGTAACGATCAAGGGAGAATCATTTAGACCAACAATATAAAGTCATACTCGGAGTAACACGTTTTGTCTCTAGAGGCTTTGCATACTGGAAGAAATTATACTCAGTATAAATCTCTGTGTTTGTTCTTGGAAACATCAGTTCCTGAAAGCCTGCTCCTTAATTACATTTTATATTAAATTTTTGTAGTCCTACATGAGTTTTCCTTGGATTAAATTGTGGTTTTTTTCTGTTGTGCCTAACTTGAGGATCAGAGTGAAAAAATTTTTTTTCTTTCTTTCAATTTTTTCAAGAATTTTTCTTTAAGTATGAAAACACCAGACAACAAATTACTGAGTTACCATTTGTCATTTTTTTTGATGTTTCCTTTTTTTTGATGTTTCAGCATTAAGGATGTAAAGAGTTCCAAATATACAACTGCCTTTTTTTTTTTTTTTTTTCCCCTCTTACAAGGTGGGTGCCTGTGTGTTGAAGAATAGTTGGATAATTGTTTTAAGTCAGAAAGAGTGAATATTATATGCCTTACAGTTAATTGTACTTAACGGGGGACGACACGACTATTTTATTAGGTGTTGATTTGTTACTATGTACTGTAATTTTTGTAAAGGCATGTGGCCTCTGGTTTTCATTTTGTTTTGAGGAAATGAACCAGCCCAGTGATTAGTTTGCAGACCTCACTGAAATCTCTGTTCTCTGTATCCATCTGGTGACAGAGGCCAGCTTCGTAATACTTTAAAAAAAAAAACAAAAAACAACCTGCAAATTAAAGCTTTAGTAACCAAAGCCTTCAAAAAGATAGTAGCATTTACAACAGCATCTATTAGCTAAGTTAAGGTCCTGGCTTTCTAATAAGATGTTACAAAGGAAAAAATACAATTTACAGCAGTTTTGGTTCTTTGTTTAAGCTAACAAGTTTTTAATCTGATAATGACTGGGTTTGTAGCTAGATATTCAGGATTTGAGTTGTGACTAACCTCAAAGTCCCATGCCTTGCAACTTCCTGCTGACATTGTGATAAATTAATTGTCGGTTTTAAAAATCGTGAAATTCTAATGCCAAGTGCACTGTGAAAGTGTGCTCAAGGTTTTCAGTTGAGTGGAGTTATTCACTCTGTCTGTGTAGCAGTACGAATGCATCTTTCAGAATAGTATCTTCCAGCTCCAGAGGTTTTGTTGTACTATCATAATGCAATAGATTTGTTTCTGGTTTTGGGGAAGTGGCCCCAAACTGTCCCATGCCATCCTATGGGAATAATAGTTAGATTATAGACATCTTTTGCTGTCAACAAATTTGTGGACACACCTAAAGTCCTTTTTTTTTTTTTTTTTTTTTTTTGGCACTCCACAATAATGAGAATTTTGGCATTTTTAAATGATATTATTAAACTTCTGTGAATAAGCACGTAGCCTCTAGAGCTTCGGCCTTATATTAGCAAAATCAAACAGGAGCCAGAAAGTTTGTCAGTAGATGGGTTTTTTCCTGTTTCACTGTTGTGGAAATGCAGCTAGCAGTGAGAAGTAGAAATGAGATTAAGTTTTCAGTGGAAACATTTCAGATACGTGCAGTTCTGATTTTTAGTCTGTGAAGTTTATCTAAAACCACCCTATGTCTGTCCCGTGGTACTAATCTTTTACATGACCTGATTGTTTGTTATTGACTGATAGAGAAAAAAGCTTTGTTGTTTGAAATACACTGTTTCATAATGTGCTTGAGAAGGAGTAAAAAAAACAAGCTACTTTTGTTGCTCATGTTCTTCCATTTTCGTTGATGGATATGAGTTCCTTAAAAATCTGAAGCCTCTTTAACTTACACTGGTTCTTGGGTTTTTGTTTCTCCTTCCTTGGGGGTTTTGCCTTTGTAGGCCTAATTGACATGGAAAATAGCCTTTTTACATGTTACTGTCAGTTTTCAGCCAAGGTGGGGTTTGTACTGTAGTTTTGTTCTGTAAGCTGCAACTTGTATAGGCAGTTTACATGCCTTATCGGGGAATAGATGCCTTAATAGGGAACCTGGAATTTGAGATTAAAATGCTATTCTAGCATACGTTGCCCCTGGAAGTGTTGGCAGTCATACCCACGGGTGTCTGAGTATTGAAGTTTTTACTGTAGACCCAGGTTTAGGCTACTGATCTCACCTTGACTCTGAAATTTTGAGAGTGAAGGCACTGTTTTATATTCTTTGCTTCCCTAACACGGAAAGGAAGGAATTTTGTCTACTTACATGGGTTGGCTCAGAAAATCTTGTTCTCTTCCCGGTTCTGTTGCAGGAATTCTAGGTTAGGTTTTTGTGCAAGTGGTCTCTTGGCAACCTGATTGTAGATGTAAATCTGTTTGCTTCTTCGGGTGCATAAATAACATTTATTTAGCTAATTGATATCTTAGCTTTTCTATCGTGAGGCGCTTCTGAGCAAGTTGGAGGTAGCCCTGATTGTAGAGGTTGGAGTCGGTGAAATCCTGTGGTCCCATCCAACCTCTTATGTTTCTAAAAAAGACAGAGACACACTTCTCTGAGGCGTATAGGCAAACAGCAAAAGGCAGTATACTCAAAGTTAGATCAAGGAAAATTCTGGTTACGCAGTAGGAAAAAGTTTTTCATTGTGAGGGTGGTCTAACACTGGACCACGGTGGTGGTCCAGAGAGGTTGTGGAATTTCTGTTACTAGAGATACTCAAAATATGACTGAGCAAGTCTCTGGCCATCCTCACATAATCTTGACGTTCAGTTTAGCTTTGAGGTTGGCTCTGCTTTTGAGTGTGGGATTAGATCACGGACCTCCTAAAGTCCCTTATAATGTAATTTTCTCTGTGGACCTGTGATTCTAGTGTATTTCACTCCTTGTACAGTATTGAAGATGGGGAGTTGAATTTCCCTAAAATATACAAGGTGGCACTAGAGTAGAAGCAACGATATATTTTCATAACTTCAAATTTAGTGACTTAATAGCTTGGCTCCAGTGGCGAGGGTGGATTGAGTGTTTTGGGAGTCATGTTTTAATTTTTTTTCTTTGTTCTCAGTTAATTCTTTGAATAATTTTAAACATTGTTTCAGTGCCTTGGCTTGTTCTTTATGTTTTATGCTGTCCGTGTGCTGCTTTGTTTCCTAATAAACCTACATATAATCAGAAATCGTCTGTGGTTTTGGGCTAATTATATATTTAATTATATAAATTGAAGCTTCAGGAAGCTATAGCTATACAAGGGCAACTAATGGAAGATAAACCATGTACATACTTAAGGCTAGAAATCATTGTGAATTTTTCAGGCTGTCTTTGTATCTAGTTAAAGCTTAAGATCAGAGTCTCGGAAATTAGAGAGACGTACCTACTATTCTCGAGATTACTGTGCCTAGCAGGAGAAAAGGAGCTTCAGAAGCCCAGATGGAGAACTTCCCACCACGACAGCGTAGTGTGTGCAGGTAGAGAACGTCGTTCTGTGCCGCAGCACCGGGGCCTGTGCTGTCTCTTACGTACATCTTCACTACGGTGAGTGATCCTTAAATATCTCCAGTGGTGCACTTGGGGAGCTGAGTTAACGTTCAGTGCCACTTACTGTGAATGTAGAGTTGCAGAATTTTTACAAGAGATGCACGGTTGAAATGCTGCCCACAACCTGTCAGAAGAAAAGAAGTATTGCTTTTAGGGTGAAGAGTTCTGATGGCCACTTGGAAACAAGCTCAGTGGGCAGACTATTTGTCTGTGTTCTCTAATTTCTCTAAATAATTTTTTTCCCCTGAATTGGCATATTTGTCTTGCTCTTCAGAAATTGATTCTGGGCATTTGGTGATTGTGTAAGAGCCACGAAATTATAAAAAAGCCCCTTGTTTAGCATGGAAATTGTGAATGGAACCCAAAGTACCAAAGTTAATACATAAAGACATCTTATTGGGACATTTTGTAGATTGATGTGATTTAAACACTGGTTCCTGAAAGATTTTTGATTGTAAATTTTAATTATTTCCCACAATGGAAATGTACGTAACTTCCAAGGACAGTGTGAGAGTGATTAATTCTCTTGAGATCATCGGCAACATGCGGCTTAAAGTACAGCACTTTCAGTTTTACAGTGATAACAGCACCCTGGCGTACGACTGAGGATTCATCTACTTGATCATCAGAACAAGCAGGTTTATGCATCCATCGGGTCTACTGAAAGGTGGCTGTTACCGGATATGTAGCTTTACCAGAAGTTTGAGAGTTTTGAAAAGATTTCTGAACAGCATTTTAGTCATTGCTGGCTTCCATTTTACAAACGGAGGAAGCATCTGACCGTAGTTCTCCTTGGCTTTGGAGCATCGATAATTGGTTTTGCTTAAATTGGTGAAAGAATGCCAGAATACTGTTGTGATCTGTTACCAAAAATAACAGAAGTATAGGTTTAAAAGCCAATGCTTTTACAAACCCATCAAGGATTTTTTTAAAAAGTTAACTGCTATTGGGCTTTCCAGGCTTCTGAAGAAAGCTGTCATTTTACAAGGAAAGCCTAACGTTTGGAAGTCCTGTGGAATATTTTAGTTAGCTCTGATAAGGCGGGTTGCAGTTGTCTTTTTTTGTGAGATCATAACCCCCAATTTAATAGGAATAACCCAGTTCTGCCTGTACCTCAGTGGTGAGACCTCTTAATAATTTAGTTTCATAATGTCAGTGCCATGTTAAAAATTCTTATTTCACGGGATATCATTTTATTGGCAGTGGAGCTGTCACTGAGAGAGAACTTCTGTAATTTCAAAAGTGAGTGAATTACAGTGTTCACCTGAATAGCCGTATTGGGTGCTAGCTACATAATTGAAGTGTTATAAAGATTAACTTCATTGTCTTTCTGGACTCTGAGCACATCCTGCTTTTGGAAGGATGACTTAATACTAATTGTTCACGAAAACTGACAGAATGACCTCTCTCTCTCTCTCTCTCTCTCTCCAGGCTTTGCCTGTTCAGAACAAATATTGATATGTAATTCTCAGCAGTGAAGAACTTTTTTATAAGCTATGTGGGACATGAACAGACTTTTCACTGTCTAGTATGCAGTTGCATAGTTCTTGTCAGAGATGCCCATCCTGAGAGTGTTAGCCCTAACAGCAGACTTTTGAAAGTAGGACCATGTCAGAGAACAGAAGACTGCGCGTGTGTTTGTTTTTAATGTCTCATACAAGGATGTCTGGTTCTGCAACTGGAACCTCTAAGAGGTGAAGTTGTTCAAAACAGAGAGAGAAGAAAAAGTCACTTACCTCGTCCTATTTCAGCTCTACCTGGTCCAGCTCTGTGGGCAGGCCCATCATTTGCTTTTGGACTATTCTTAATCAGTCCTCAGTGCTTCCGGTTGTGGTGAGATGATAGAAGTATGTGCGTTTTCTAACAACTTGTGGAGTCCATACTGTTTTTTCAGAAATGTCTTTCAAAACCAGCTGATACTGAATATGAAAAATGTACTTTAAAGTCGTGCCTTAGAGGAGTAAGTTAGAAATGAACTTCTAGCACATGAGAAAAGCCTTGCCTCATCAGACCACATGTCCATCTAAATGAGCATCCTGTCTCCAACAGCAGTGGATGCTATTGGAAGAAAGTGAGAATTGGAGGAGGATGTAGGGCTGCTTCCTTGGAAAAACCTCACAACTGTCAGTGATTTGTGACATGTAATTTTTTCAATTCATAGCTCTGGGTGGCTTTTTCTTCTGTGGATTTGTTTGGCTGCTTTTGAGCACATATAAATGATCTGACAAGAGTGCATTCTCCTTCCTGTAGATGGGTACGCCTATGTTCATCAGAGAAGACAAGGTCAAGGAAATGCCTTCTGCACTCGAGTATCGTGAGGTTTGTGAGGCTGGTTCCTAGAGGAGTTGATTTTTAAGCCTTTGACCTGCCTCTGAGAAAAAATGTCTCCCTGTGGTCATTAAGCAGCTGAGTCTAGACCGTGTGATTTATTGTGCAATTTGTATTAGAATATGTAAGCAGCACATTCCCCTTGCAGATGCTCCGTCATGTTTCATGCGTGTGAGGTATTTTTTCCAAATCCTGTTTTTGTTTGGAGACGGTGGCAAAACCATTGGTGTCTGGAGAAGGAAAGGGGTTGAAATATCATACCTTTTTAGAATTCATCTGCTAATAAAAGTATGTAGTCCAAGCTGAAACCTGGAACAAGATGTTAGTGATTGAAAAGACCTTACTAAGTTCCTTAAGGTAATAGAGATGCATAGATGTAACGGCATTAGTGGGCAGCAGTCCATTGAAAGAAACATGTTTATTATAACATGTTCACTAGTCTCTTTATCATGTCATTAATATTAATGTCTTTGGATCTCTGCTGCTGTGCTGCCACAAGGCTATTTGCCATCAAAAACCAGTAAAATTGGTTGTAAGTGGAAGAAGTGAGCCTACTTACCTGTTTTACAAAGTTGTTTCTTTCTTGTCCTTTTACTCCCTTCAGTTTTCCGACTTAGTGCTCTTTGTCTTTCTTTGTAGTTTATATTCTAAGCAAGCTGGGAACTCATCTTGCAGGAGACAAAGAAATCTGCTTTTAGTCTCAGTTTATCAGGATCTAGGATGCTGTTTTCTGATACAGTTTACAGCAAGTCTTTTTGGTAATACTTGCGAGTTACTGAGGTGTGGTCTAATATTTCTCTTCCTCTGAAGTAAGCACGAGGGCTGTCTGGTTCCTGAGATTCAGGGAGAGTATAAAAAGACACAAATCCAAATCCTTTTCAAAATACTAGACATCTTTTATGTAGATTAAGAAAAATGGAGTGGTGTCATACAAACTTACTATTAGCTGTTGTTAGTGATTGGCTTGCATAAAGCATGCTTTCAGCAAAATTCAATAGTGGATCTTTTTCTGGACCATAAAATAAAATCTTCTATATTTTCTTTTCTTTTTTTCAGTTAGTAACTATGGGCTTTTTGGTAACTGACTAGAAATACGTGGTGGCTTTTATGACTGCGTCTATTTTAGCTCTGGAGGAATGCATGCAGCCTCCCATTTTACAAAGACAAAATAAAGGTAGGGCCACAAATCACTAAGAGACTGCATACCTACTGTACTGTCTTCATTTCAGAGCATTTCTGCAAATGGGAAAAGCAGTACAGTGCTCCTCATTTCTGTTTGGGATTATTTCCTCCACTACAAGACATTCTCCTGCCTATGTATGTGCTCTCCAGTCATCTTGGTGCTTTGTTGGCAAGTCAGATTGACCTTTCTTAATGGTTAGATTTTTATTTTCTTTGTTACTATGTTGTTTGTCTGTTGTAAGCAGTGTCCCCACCACTGTAATCTTCTTGACTGCAGCCTGTCCCTTCCATGTTCTGTTTTTGTCACTTTCTCTTAAAATCACTGTGACATCTGCCATCTTAGAAAGAACTCTCAGCCCTGTACGTAGCCCGCAGGCTTCTGATGTATTTCATTAAATTCAGCTGCTTTCCAAACACATGATGGTATTATTGTAGACTGATTAGATGAACTGCACTTTGGTACCAAATGTGATGTTTTCATCTGGTTCTAATTTTGTCAGAATTTGTGCGGTGCTTGAGGCCAAAACTTGACTCAATCTGACCTCGTCTCGCTGGATCTGTTGGCATTGAGTGGTCTTCCATGGTACAAAACGATCTTCTTACTTTGCGACTTTTGCTGCTTTCCTCTATTGGGATGAAGTGATTTTATTGTGCAAATATTTAGAATACAGCTCAAAGTGCTGGGGGTTCTTTTTGAGTGTATTACCAGCTCAAGAGTTCCCGGTTCTTGTCTCTCAAGTGCTTGTTGCTGCCCCTCTCCAGCCTCCTTTGCAGCTGTTACGACCCTTTGTGAGCCCACGCAAACTGCAGGAGACCAGAGAACTGTTCCAGCTTAAAAATAACCCTGCAAAGAAAAATGTAAATACCTTTATTGTAATTCCATGTTTCCAGGCTAGCAAGATCATAATAAAAGGAAATTGCTAGTTATAAGGTGTTTTCTGAATAAGCTAAGAAGCTTAGCATGATTGCTGTCAACATTTCAACTCATGCAACAGTCCTACAGTCCACTTTAGAACGTGAAAAGCTGCATCATGCATTACCTGCTTACCACCAGTCTTTTTTCTATATTGAACTTTAATGCAGTATTGTCTTACGGTAACATTCACTACTTGTAGACAGTCTAGCACCTATCACACTTTGGCTTTTATTGAAAGTAACATGCTGAGTCAGCAATGAAGTTTGTGCAGCTGAAGATTTTTTTATTTTATTTTTTCATTTAGCGCACAGCTACATGCATCAGTTTGTTGTAATCAGCTGGAAATATTTTAGTGGCTGACAGTTCAGACACTGGTTTCAAGCCATTTGATGCAGTTACCGTTTGTGAGATTTTTTTTAACCGTAACCCTCTGAACATTAGGGTTCGCTTGAATGTCTAGAAAGAGAGTGTAATTTCAGATAGAAATTTCTTTTTTACAGGGACTAAAGCCTACCCAGGAGTAAATACAGTTCTTGCCTCACAGCATAAAAGAAGTGTGATAAATGTAGCTGTTTAACCATGGGCATTTCTACTTGTCTATAATACACAATTTCCACTTGTCTGTAATACAGCCGAAATCTGTATTACATATTTTGGCTTGTTGTACTATTCCTACAGTACGTTATTTGGGCTTCTAGTGACTTTCTAGGCCATTCTGCTCTTGCCCATCTTGAGGGAATGCTATTTTGTAGCTTCCTGAACTTGCAGCGTTGTGTGTCCGTCCTTGTATGCTTGTTTTCCAGTGTACTGAGCTTTGATTACTTGATTCAGGATTGTACTCCTCAAAAAAAGTATCAAAAGCGTCCAAGTATCATCCCACTTGGAAAAGGATTTTTGGCTGAGGAGATGGATGTCATACCTTTGGAAGAGCCACCTTGACACCTTATACAAACTTATTCAATACAAAAATCAACCCGGGCACTTGGTGGTACCTCTGGAAATCCTGGATAGCTCCAGTCCCTCACCGTATTGTCCACGAAGCAGAGCTTCCCCAGATCCAGGGGGTTTGCCAGTCTGTGGGACAGGATCTCTCACATTAATCTAACAAGCATGAATTGCTGACGGGAAACTGCAGCAATTTGAGCATAGTTCCTTTAATTCCCCTGGTTAAAAGTGTTTACTGATTTTTTTTTTGGGTCTACTTTAAATACACAAAATCAGTTTCTAATCAGAGAAGACAAGGGATTTAAACTGCCATAGTAACATTGCCCCCGGGTGGAACATATAATGGCATTAATTTGCAAATACAGCAATGGTGACACTTGTGTATTCCATAGCGATAGCCTTCTTGTCTGGACTAACAGTATGAAACATCGTCTCTGGTGTCTTCACATCATCGGTTTCATTGTGGCCTGGTTTGGTCTTGTCGAAGTTACGCGGACATCCTGTATTTCCCTCGGTCGGGCAAATAGCAGTTGGAAGTTAACTGCTAAATACGTGCTTCCCAAGCTGTACTCTCATACGCTGGGTGAAACGTCTCCATAGAGCGGATGTCCTGTGCGCGGCCGCGGAGCCGAGATGCCTGACCAAAGCCTGAGCTCTGCGAGGCTGCTGGAAGCGTCATACGTTCCTTGCCTTGTACAGCCAGCAAGGGGCACCGCGCGTTTTGTTAGGAGAACAGCAGCGGATTTATGTTGTTGGTTCGCTTCTTGTGTTTAGCCTGCCTTGAAAAGCCACAAACCCTTGTTTTTTGGGGGGAGTGATTCAAGTTGACGGTCGTTGGTATTTGTCCTTGGGTAAATACTTACAGGTGTTGCTGCTCTGAGTGACTACTGAATGATTTTCTTTTAAGGACCTGGGAATTAGTACCTTACTGGTTACTGGTTTAGGAATGTTTGCCTTAAAAGGATTTTCAAAATCAATTTACAAAAGCATGCACCTGGCTGTCTGCCTGGCTGATTGCAATCATAAGGAGTAGAGCCACATCTCTGCACCAGGTACATGTACCTGTAGCAGGAAATCAGTCACTCGTTTAGCAAGGCGGTAATCCTACCGTTTAAATCCCAGCAAAGATCAAGCAAGGGTTGTTGGGTTGTTTGGTTTTTTCCTCAGCTTCAGTTTCCAATATAAGCTATACTTGCACCTTACTTACGAAAGCTTTTTTATTTCAGTGACAGCTGATCAGCTATGGAAAGGAGCTTTGGCAGAGACTGGTGTGGGAGTAAAGAAGGGAAGAGGAAAGAGAAGGAAGAAAAAGCTAAGGAAGAATCTCAACAGAGGCCAGGAGATTGGTGAAGGTACATTCACAAATAAGGGGCTGAAGACGTAGCTTGACCTTCTTGTGTATAGCGTGTCTTCATTTAATAAATTGACAAATCACTGTTAATTTGGTGTGAGAACTGTTTGAGATATTTTTGTCTGTTAATTTTAAGGACGTTCTGGTTTCCTCTGGCCTGGCCTTAATGCTCCTCTGATACAAAGTGGGAAAGTCCAGGCAGTTACCCAACGAAAAAAAGAAGAACAAGAGAGAATTCAGTCTGAAATTCTTCAGCAGAGGGATACATGGGACAAGAAAAGAAAAATAAAAGTTAAGAGAGAGGGAGGATGGAGTGGAAAGTGTTGGGGAGGTGTCATTCTGGATCCTCCTGACCCAGGTCCTAATGGAGGTAAGAAAACCGATGATCTCTCTTAATCTTACTTTGCCTTTCTGATAAGGGGCTGGGAGAAAGTGAGATCCAGACTTTTCCTGTGATTAAAAATCAATTTTGTACTTCTCTCTTCAATGCCTATACATGAAGCAAGGCAGCTAAATCAAAGAACAAGTTGTGTTAACACAACCGAAATTTGTTAAATCACTGCTTATTTTAATATAGCTGTTAGACTATTGCATTATGTTATAGACTGTACAAAGTTACACTGTATTACAGGGTACTGTATTATGTTGTAGACTATTATAGAGTCTTGAAGTGTGGAAATATTTTTCTGTGTTCAACATCAGTTGTCCTGAGTGTGAAACGCAGCCTCTTTTTTTTTTTTTTATAGTTTCTTAAAGGATCCTGTGGGATGAATCAGGCTTTTTTTTTTTCTAGTTCAAATAATGAAATATGGTTAAAGATTATGTAGTTTGAATGTAGCTAATAGAAGTTATTTATTTATTTATTTATTTGCTGCCTAGTTAAATATCACAGTGAAACTAGAGGTTCTATATGTAAAGTGGAGAGGTGACCTGAACTTTTTTTACAGTGATATTATTCAGACCCCTAGAAATTCTATAGTAGCTTTGTGTAAAATTTAGAAGCCTAATTCTTTTCAACTAATTAAATATGAAAATGAGTTGTTATTCATATTCAGCTGAGTTTTTCTTCTGAAGCACTTGATGTTGCTAGTATGTTGTCATCTTTCTGTAGGCTTTTATAGTAAGATGAGCTGAGAAAGCTGATGTTTTCTAGCACTGTTGTTTCAGGCTTGTTGCAGTCATTCTAAGTGTTAAGCTTGTTCATGTTTTCAGAGACCTCTTTGTCCAGGAATATGTTCTCCCAGTGCAAGCTTGGATCTTGGAACATATATTGCAGCAAGTCAACATAAATGGGAAATTACGTGCCTGGAATAACAATTATATTGTTGTCTGATCTTTTTGCAGTCACCTTTGGTCCCCAGTTTGTCTGGTGCTTTGCTTATTGATTTCTTTCTGTCTGTGAATATTTTCTGGTTGCATTCTGTTGGATGTTAATTAAAAATTCAGACATGCATCAAACGAAGCCATGAGGTAGTGAGAGCATTGTCTTTCCTGTGTGATCTAATGCCTTTGTCTGTGTAGACTGAAGTTATGCCTGCATTTTTGTAGCTTTCTGCTTTATAAATTCATGCCGTTGTTGCTGTCTACCACTTCTCTGTTACCTTCCCAGGTTTTCCATTCCTGTAGCTGGTATAGATGATTGTCAGTTGTTTTCAGAGTCAGTGGATTGTGGGGTTTTTTTTTCCACAACCAAGCTGATAATTGGATACTGCTTGTGGAAAATGTATCTGTGTTAAAATATAGAGCAATTACAAGTATGCTCTCAATGGCATAAAAGGAAACAAATGTATTTGCAGTTTATATTCAGGTGTTTGTGTGGTCATCAGGTTTTGAAACAGAAACTCACAGAAAATGGGATCTTTTGGGCAGTATCCGTGATTTGCAGCATTTTTGACTGCTTCTGTAAAAGGGATTTTGAGAAACGCTGGTGGGACTGCTGAAAGCCAAGTCTAGGGGATTTGCTTGCTGCCTTTTCTTACAGCGTGTGTCAGGGTTGAAGGCCTACGGATAAGATCTGACTGGGCTGCAGTCTTCATGGGTTTGTGCCCTCTCATTTGTCTTGCTGTCTTTGGAGGCAGTACGAGTAGATGTCCGTGTCAGACCCAGAGCTCTCCGTTATTCTTGCTCTTTCCTCCCCCACAATGGTGTAAGACATTTCAAAAACATCTTACTGCTTTGAAGTCCCTTCTAATGACAGAGCAGAAACTTACTTTCGGTGCAGTAAAAAGAGTATGTTCGCCACATAGAGCTGAAGAGGCGATGTTCACCTGGACAGAGCTCTGTGTTCCATGTTTCATTACCACTGCGATGAAGAAACTCCAACTCAGATGTGACATAGAAGTGATCTTTATTTTTTACAGTGCAAAGCTCCTTAACTGGTACTAGACAAAACAGATGATGCTGTAACTGTCTTTGATTGCAAAGACTATTTTTCAGGCAGAATTTGAAATTGAAAGAGAAAAAAAAGTCTGGCTACGTGATTCTTGATTATTTGAAGTGGCTATGTATTGGTTTGTTTTATCCTTCCCCCCTGCTTTCTGGAATTTCACAGAAATATGTATAAAGAACTGCTTGTTTGAATACTTTCTTTGAACCCCTGTTGATTGTCTGATACAAGTTTCAGAATATTCTGAACAATATCAGCTAGTAGTTCGATCACAATGGAAGTGACCCATTTGGTGATTTACCCTTTTATTTTTTTTAACCAATTACAGCCTTTGCTCAGTGTGTATGAAATTTGGGGTTCATTTACAGTTTTAGAGCAGTATTTAGGGAAGAAGGCAGTTTAAGTTTACACTGCCAGCCAGTGAAAACCCAAAATACTTTGTTTTCATAACATGCTGTGGATAGTTATTTTTCATAGTGGTTTTGCAGTTGGAAAGAATTAGGAAGAATATCAGATATAATTTAACAAAAATGCTTCAGTGTAAGCGGTGAGTTGCAGTTATTTCCAAAAGAAAGTTTCAGATTTAATTTGGAGAGGATGTATACCTTAGCTTCTGATCAAAATATCCAGCAGATTCTGAGGATGTCTTAGTTCTTCTGTCAGCTTCGCTTTAAGTGTGATGTTCCAACAAAGCAGTTTAAATTTGTATGTCTTGCTGTACCATTTAAAAAAAATTATTCTCTTTCTTCCTTTGTGCTACTCTGGTTATCTAGGTTGGACAGTCTTTGAAGACTGTTTGCATCTTGCTTCCCTGCCTGTATTGTACTTAAAAAGATGAGATATTGATTGCAGTTGGAGCTGGGGTCCCTAATAGACCACAATAAATGTATTTAACAGTTGTCATCTCTTAATTATAACAGGAGCTGTATTGTAATTACAACAAGTAGTATTACACTTTCTGGGAAATTATTATTTTAACTGGATTTTTTTAAAGCTAGTTTTCTTCATGTAAGTTGATTTTACTGAAGAAATGAAAAAAACCCAATGTTTTATAAATAACAGCTATATGCTGTTTTTTTCACTGACCTTATTCTAAAAGAGATTGAATGAATGGAGTCAAGTAAAAAAAATGTATTTGAGGTCTTTTTAAAAGGAAGCAACTCATAAAGCTCACTTTAGACATGTTTGTTCAAATTATTCTTGTCTTTTCTTCTTACTGCTGAGATTTTATTTATAAATTGCAGTTACAATTTTTATGTATCCTTTTCAAATTATACCACCTACAGGGAGCTGTGTTGATAGGTAAGTAATACAAGGAAAGGTAACATCCTGTTTTTCTCCCGACAGAAACTTTTGAAGATTTTGAAACAAGAGTCATTGAGGTAAGCATTACAAATCTTTTCAAGGACTTTACATAATTAACGCTATTTTATATTGAGCTTGCAGTTATTTAACCGGTCTTTGCTAAGTCAGTCTTACAGCAGTAGGAATTGCTCTGGAGTCCTGTTTCCACTGCATGACATAATCTGTCATTCTTTTCATTGGGGATATCTTCTCTGTTGAGCAAATAATCTCTAATTCAGAGGTCGTTTTGAGTAACTCTGAAACGGCAAAAGCCTGCAGATAAAGTTTTGATAGTTCACATACGGCCATAGTAGGGAACCTAGTAAAGTGTTAGTGTTGTTTCTCAGACAAAACTAGACGTAGGAAGTTGTATAACTCTGCTTGTAAGATAATTAATTAATTAAGGGTGGGGAGGAACGGCGGCACAGGGCAGAGAGCAAGTGGAATGAAGATCCCATTTTGTGTGCCTCTCCAGTAATAAAATACTTGTCCTAGATGTCAAACTATGATATTTGTATCTTCTGGGAAGAAATATTCAGACAAAAATTCCCATTCACAGTTTTATATCCACTTTGTTATTGTGCTTATTGAATGAGGTTTTGGAGCGGACTGGGCACTCTGGGCTTTGGCTCTGGTATAGCAAAGACGGTTTGGACCACTTAGCCTTTACCTGTGTCTGTGTTGGAACGCAACTTGTAGCAGTTGAGTTGCATGAGCACCGCTCATCGAAGTGGTTTATCTTAATCAGCCCTGCGGTTGGCAGTGCTTTCAGTTAATTGAAAGGGCACACTGCAGAAAAGTGGCTGTTGTTTTGTGACTCTGACATGTCACAACTGACTGTCGGTTTGGATACTACAGTAGGTATTTACTTAAATCGGCTCTTCTGTGCTGGCGTAATTATTTACAGTCAAATTCATTAGATTAAACAACAAAATAAGTTGCTATGCAATGCTTCTATGTGCTATGGAAATCTGTTTCAATGCTTTATTGTATCTGAATAATAAAAAAGCTTTTAGAAGCAGGCTGGGGCTCTACTGACTGTTATATGAGATTGCCACAGATGTGAACTGAGAAAGAGCAGTGATTTTTGCAGAAAAATAGCAGCAGCGGCAAAAGCTTCTAGATTCAAAGCCAGCAGTGAGCCCAAGATAATCGAGTCCTGTAATTTTCTGATGACAAGTAAGAGTTTTGCAATAAACAGATCTTTTTTAGGATTCTTATTTTAAATAGACGGCATACGTGTTGCTATTTCTGTATGTCCTTTCCATTATCTTTTATCTTCACAACAGTGCAGGAGATTAAAATAATGTTGGCTGGGAAATTATACTTCGCAGCAAGAAACTGAAAGCCATTTCTAAAGGACTGTCTTATGAACAAAGATACGAAAGCCCCTCTCTGTTGCGATTATGCTGCTAGAAAGGCTGTGCTCTCTTGCTAAAAGAGAGAAATTGCTTATTAAAGTGTTTTCTTATAATGTAGAAACAGAAGAGCTAACTTGATTTTTCCCTGTTTGTAGAATAGAGTACAGACAAGGTCAGATTTTCATGTAAACTAGAGCTGAAGCTGTCATAGAGAAAAAGCTAGCTCGAGTGAGTGCTAAGGGGTAGCAGCCGGGACTGCATATTGCTTTTGTTTCTGGCTTTCCTATAGACTGTTGCGTTACTTGGAGTAGGTGGCTTGGGTTACCTGTTTCTTTCCCTGCCAGCCGGAAGGCACATTTCCTATTTTGCTCATGTATTACACATAAGAAGAATTGCTGTGAATAGACCTGGTGGTAGTATTTACTGTTGTTTAACATAATGTAATAATAGTGGTAATTAAAATTCACAGCTGTAGCTGACATATGTCATTCTTATTTTAACTGGAAGGCTTCATTTCCTCTATCATCCATTCTGAGATGAATTTTTCTTCTATTTTTCTCCAAAATCAACACGGTAACGTAGTAAAAAAAGTAGTCTACGTGATATCCTGTGTTAAGATAGTATTTGCCTTGTAGTGCAATCAAAATTAGAAAGTGAGACCTAGTAATTGGTAAGGCCTGAAAGTACGTAACCCGAGATTAGTGGCCCTTCGAATCTTTCCCAAAGGGGACCTTTCTAAGGGAGAATATAAAGTTATAAATAATGCCCTTTGCAAAAGACAGATCTCGGGTATTTTGTCCAGCACTGAAGTTGCTCATTGCCAGTGGTGAAAACTCTGCCTCTTGATCACTTACTGTTATGTTCATGCTTTTTTGGTTTTGTTACCTATTTCTAATAAAGACAGCTTTACTTGAAGAATTTTGCGCAAGCATGGCCCCCCTGTAACTGGGTCAGTGCAACCATTCCGGTGTCAGAATAGTTCCCTTTTTCAGCCAGATGGTTAGGATATGGTACTGTCATTTTTAAACAAAAAAAAAAAGTTGTGTGTTTAAGCTTTAAATTACAGAAAGGTATAGACTTGCTAAAGAAGTTCAGGTCAGGCAATATACTCAATGCAGAGAAATGGTACAAAAAGCAGCAACACAGACACTGATACTGTACTGAAAGCAAAAGCTGCTCTCCGCAGCTATAAGTACGCTGGTGCTTTGGTTCATATACAGAGCTGCGTATGTCATGAGCTGGGTACTGGGATGTTGGTATTATCTTTTTTGGTCCTTAAAATACAAAACAGTTTTGTTGCTCTTTTGGTTTAGGGTTACCTCTCGTTCTTTCTTACGTTGTAGGTAAAACTGTATGTGGACCTCTTTTCTTTTGGGTGTTTGTGTGGGGTTTGTTTGTTCGGTCTTACTTTCCAAGAGTGTGGGATGGAGGGGAAGGAGAGAGGACAAAAGAGATCTTTTTTTAACACTTGCATAGTAAAAATAACCAACTGGTTCTTCCTTGGATAGAATCAGTCAAAGTAAAGTTCATTGAGTGGATAATTGAGTGGATATTCTGAAAAGCATACAGATGATATTTTTCTGGGAATTGAGTTAGTGATGAACTCTACAGAAAGCCTTTGAGAAGAAATACTTTTGTCTTACAGTGAAGGTAGTGTGCAATAAATGAAGCCAGATTCTAGGCTCTCGCCTAAATCTTTTCTCTCTTTTTTTGCATGTTACCTCCAGGAGTATTCTTTACAGACCTTATTCTTAGTTGAATTGACTTCAGACTGGGTATGCTTCACAGAGTTGTAGTTGTATAGTAGTGGCAGTTCATATCTGAGTCCTGAAAGTGCCAAGACTTCATGCAAACCCTGTAACTTCTTAAAGCTGGCTTTTTATGTCAAGTGAGTTTGGTCATTTGCTTGCTCTTCCTCAGTTTTCTTCAGACACCCAGCTGGATTCGAGGATGCTTGTTTTGATTGAGACCTGTTTTGTTGCAGCATTTACCTCAGCTGTTGTATGGCACTTTCGAGAAGCAAGACTAAAGAGAGCAATCGGGGAAAAAAAGCAGTTTTCTGATCAGGGTCTGCACAACTTGCATCTGATGTGGGTTGCTGCCCATGTGCAAAGACGTGTTAGGTGTGTGCTGCTTGTGGTCCATTTGGATCGCTCAAATTTACAGGGCAACATACTCTGTAAATTAAACTTTATTTTACGAGCTTACTAGGAAGGAAAACAAGCAAACACATCAAGCAAGTACTCAGTCCCCTTTGTACTGACTAATCTAACACATGAATTCACTAGTTCATCACCTAATTCATGGGGTTTCTAACTCAAAAGTTCTCTAATTCATGACTCGTAACTTGTAACTTGCACATCTGTGAGCAAAATAGTTGCCAAGCCAACAGTAAGAGTGCTCATCCTTCCTCCTCCGTCACGGTGCGGCCATCCCCTGTACCACGCTGGGAAGCACGAACGCTTCAGCAGTCCGGCTGCTGTCAGATCCACTTCAAAATCTCTTCGGGTAAGCTGAAATATTTATACCATCCAACTTGGAAGTTTGGTCTCTACCATTGCCCTGAGTTATGGGATTGCGAACACACTGCCAGGCAGTCAGTATGCAGGGGCGATGGCTGCGGGGGACGGTGAGCTGCCGGTGGCAGTGGCTGCATAATTGACATTTTGCCCTTCTTGGCCATCGTGTCCTGCCTACGTGTTGCTCTCACTTCCACCTAAGGGAGCTGCTGCCAGCATATATCAGGCCTTAGCCCCAGCTGGGTGTTAGCCAAAATCCGAGCAGGAGTAGAGCGAACAGGCACTATTCCTAGCTGGCAAAGATGAGCAGAAGTTTGTGTTCTTGCAGTTGAATGTCACCTGTACTTATTTAATCATCTGAACCCAGCCCGTGGCAAATAACAGTGGGGCAGTAGAGAAGGTTGGTCATTCTGTTCTGGGATGGTGGCACTAGGAACCACTAGGCTTTCTTTACCAAGCCGTGGAGGACCGACCTGCCTTATTTGTGTTGGCATGTGGAAAGCAGGGGTAAAGTCAGAAAAAGATTTGTTGCGTCAAAATGATACGAAGGATCTTGTCTTAAGTATTTCTAAATGTATTGTTGCAAAAGTGCATGTAACTGTGGGGGGTATGAACACAGAAGAGAGTTATAACTGTATCCCTCTATAGTCATTTGTTCTGCATCCGCTAAACAAAACCACATTGTCTCAGTGCAGCAGGGCCTTGTTAATAGAATATGAGGCCGTAGTTTCGGCTTTCAACAAAGTAGAAAAAAGCCCAGAAGTACCTGTTTGTTTTAAGACCACAGAAGTAATCTTGGCAGACTTGCTACTTGTGACAAAAAGAATATTCCTTAATATGCAGTGTGAAACCTTCCTTTCTTTTTATAAGTCATTGGAAGTTGTTTTCTAGCTATTGTTTTTGCAAAGGATGCAATAAAAAAGGCTTGTGAAAAGGAAATGCTGCATGAAATTACAGTGTCTGAGATCCATAGTTTGACGTTCTTGACTGAAAAATTATATGGTATACAGGACGCTCTCTGAGTAATAATTGACTTCAAATGAGATGTTGGCTCAAAAGTACTTTTGGGGGCATTGGAGCTCTAGATTTTGCTTTTAGAACTCCAGGGAAGTTTTCTGTTCCTTGGGTGATGTTGATAGTGTCTTTAGACTGACAATGAAAAGTTCAGACAGTTTTTAAGATGGCACCTGAAGCAACCTGTCGCAGGAAAGAATGAGCAGTCAGAGCTGTGCACTAGAATTTATTTATGATATTCTTGGAGTTCTCGAGAGTTTTGGCCTGTCTTTGAGGTAGAGCTTAGGGATGCTACCTTCAACTGGTTCTGTTGATAAATAATTAAACCTTTTTATCTCTTTTACCTGTCAGCCTGTGTGGCTGAAATAATTGGCATTTGGAACATTCAGAAGCTTCTAAGCGAATTATAATTCGACATGATTATGGATCATCCTTTGAAAAGGAAACAAAGCCTTTTCAGACGTAGTGTGGCTTTGAGCGTGCATTATTGTGCAGTTAATCCAAAGGATCTGTACTCGGATGTAAGCTGTAGTATGAAGCCACATTTAGACAGGTGCTGTGTCAGTAGGGCATTTGAGGTAGGTTATTTTTCCTAGTGAGTTATAGAAGAGAGTTTTTCACACATGTGACAGGGGAAAACTATCGGCACTAAACATAGTTTCGTCAGTAGTTTCTCTGCAGATTGGGCTCATCACTAATTTGGAGAACTGCACTTGAGGTTTATCCCAGAGCTGTGATGCGTCAGCCGATACGAAAAACACTTCAAGTATCTGGTCAAAACCTTCCGTTTGTTTTGCTGAGTGAGGGGTGGAGGAGTCCAGATTATCTGGCCTTCTGGTGGCAGGTTCCGAAAAATCACGTCGAGAGTGTGATTTCTGGAAAGGAGGACTTGCCAAGGGCGGTCAGTTTGGCCTGTCATTCATTCTGCTTTTACAAAAAAGAAAACCTCTAGGGAAGTGTGCGTTGGGATATTACTTTTTTCTGACGGAGTGCAACAGCCCCCAGGTACTTGAAATCACGGTAACCTTTAGCAGCCTGTCGCTGACTGTAGCCCGTTTCCACGCTTTCAGCTCTGCCTTTGAAACTGTTGCTTGCCATTTCTCCTCTTAATAAATGTTTGAGGTGGTTCCATTTTGTATTTGAGAGGTGCGGTTCTTCCCTCAGCTCTTAAAGCTGAATTTGCATTATCACCGCTGGATAATGGATACAGGGAGACGGTCCATTTGAGGTGCGCTGTGGTTAAGTTTGAGCATGCATCTGTTTTCAGATTTTAAAAATTGGCTTTAAGTCTGGCAATCTAGTAAACAGGGGTAATTGTGTCTTAGTTTCCGTCACTTTTCAGAGGTCATGCTGTTTTAAAAGTGGCACGTTGCTCGTTCGGTATTTGTTAATTCCAGTGCGGTTTAGCGATGGGCCTTCGGCTGCATGCTTTTATTTCCAGAGGGGAATGGAAGTGTTGCTGGATGCTCTCCGGATGGAAGGACACTGGTGTTCCAGCAGGCATGGCTGCCTGCGTGCGTTGTCAAGCTTGAAAGGGCCTTCAGAGCGTTTCGGGAGAGATGCGACAGCACCGATGGTGATGGGTGACGGAACGCATTTTCCTTCAGAGCTGCTCAGAAGCAGCTGACAAGTGCAGTTTTATTTTAGGAAGGCTTCTGGAGGAGCTCATTGCACGTGTCTGTGTTGCCACCTTCTGGAAAGGGAGAAGAATAATTCTTGAGTAGCTTCCGACAAACATCGCATCCTTCATTTTTGACAACACGCGTGAATATTTTTTTTTTTTAATGTACGAATACTTATTCAGACTGGCAATGAAAGACGAGTATGTGCAAAGCAAAAATGGTATGCTCTTGATGGTCCTGGGGAGATCACTCTACTTCACTCTCTTTCTTTCATCACTATTTTGCATTTTCTGTAAATAGCCTATTTCCACAGGCACTTTCGTCTTAGGGGGCTTGGTTTTTTAGCTTGTTCTTGTAAGCAATAAGATTGCAGAAAGAAAAATAGCTTGGAATAAGCAACTAGCAAAGCTGATAGTTCTTCAAAGCGCTCTCTAGAATATATGTGTATCTTAAATTTAACAGCATCTTTATTGTAATGAAAGCAAGGTGGAATTTTTCAGAAGCACTCATTCCTAATCTGTAGCTAGTGATATCAGTGGAAATCTGGGGCGTTGCTTGCTCTTTTTTTTTTTTTTGTGTATGTGAATTTTATTAAGAATGCTTAAGCCATGACCACATATTTTATAATTATCTACTTTTAGATGTATAACATTACAACCTGACTAGCTAACTGCAGAATTATACGTAGGGAAAGGGGAGGAGCACTGCTTAATTCATGTATTAACAGTGTTTAATTTAACTGTTGTTATAGTTTATGGAAATCATATTGAGGTTTCAAGAAAGTAGACCCTTATGCAGTTGGGAGGAAGGGGAGCAATGAACCATGAAGTAAATTGTATCTTTTGACTGGTAATTCTGAGACACAGATATTAACACAGTCAAGAAATATCCAGTATGCTCTTTTATATATGTGTATATATATACGATATATTATAGTATATTTTTATGCTTTATATATAGCTTATATATAATATACAGTATATAAAATAGATATATTTATATATGTCTATATTTAAAAAAACATATATTTTAAAATATAAACAAAACCAAGGAAACTAGACCAGGAGCTAGATGGACAAAGGATCTCAGATCATATATTAGACCATTTAAGGTGGGAGACTATAAAGCAGTGACTTGCCTATAGTCACATAGAGAAGTCTGAGCAGAGGCAGAAGCAAATTTATATTTCCAGAATGCTAACCATAAGTCCACCTGTCTCCCAGGTTGTTGTTGTGTCCTCCCACTCCAAACTAAATAGCTTTCTTGCTGCTCTGCTTGAATTTCTTGCAGAGTCTTTGTAAACATTTCTAGTTCCAGGAATGAAATCCCATTTTTTTATTCTTCTCTCTTAAATGAAGTCTTCTTTTTAGCAGCTGTCATCTCAGTAATGAGACTGCCTTCTGCAGTCTGCAAGTCGATTTAAATTGTAAGTTTTAACCTGTGTAAAATGACAACATGCCTTGAGCAATTCCTGAAAGTGCTTCTAAAATACGTTAAAATGTGAGGGGGTCAGTGAGATATTAATGTCACTTTCAATTTTTTTTCCATGTTTTTTCATCATGATTGAAAATGCCCATGAAGCTAGCGTCATTAGAGCATTATCTGTTATGCAGCTAAACACAACAGGAGGGGTATTCTAATGAAACTCTACTGAGGTAACTTCTTCTGTGTCCGAGTATAGATTTTTAGCAGCCTTTATGTATTTAATGCCTTGAAGCCAGTGTACCACTGCAGATGATACAGATGATACCCATTGACAAAGAGTATTATTGTAAGGTTTTGTCACAGACCTCTAATTCCTTTTTGGTAAACTGATGCTTTTTTTAAAAAAACAAACAAACAAACAAAAAAACCCCAACAAAAAACAGTTGGACTGTGCCATAACAAGATGCTTTGTGGTTTTTTTTTTCTCCAGGTGAAAAATGTGTTTTGTATGAATGCAAAGGAAGGCAGAAAAAAATCAATACGTGCCTTAGTGGCTATTGGAAATGGTAAAGGCGCTGCAGGTATGTGCATTTACTGTATGTAGAAGATGCCAAATTAATAATTGTTTTTAACAGGTCTTCGAGAGGCATGGTGATTTAAAGGGAGAAAGAAAGAAAACTTACCCTTTTTTCCACTGGGCAATGTTGAAATACTTGTAAGAATTCTGAGTTTAAAAGTCAGCTTTATAATCAAATTATGTATGTATTTGTTTGGATGCTTGTTTCGTATAAAAAAAGAAATTGAGAAAAGTAGTGACATGTGATTGGGTTTGGAACATGTATTATCCAGTGGTAAAAACATTTTTTATTTAATTCTAGAGTGACAGAACTAACCAGTGGTAGATCCTGCCAGAAGGGATGATCTATGCTCTGCTGTACACACTGTTTCTTTTTATTGTAGTTACTGTTTACGTTTAAAAAAAAATGAAAGCCTCAAAGTGTTCAGCCACACATATCTGCATTTTTTTCACCTAGCTTTAGGCACCTAGCTGCAGAGTGTAGCTGTTTGCTCTCAAGACAAAGAAAAGCGTCAGGCACTTGCAAGAGGTGCCTGGAATTCCAGGTGGGCTGACCTGCCCCAGGAAGTGTTCATCCCCTTGGGCTGCTGCTGGAATAAAACTCAGCTGAGTCTGCTCTTCGTAGAGGTGCCTGTGATTGACTAAAATGAATCTGGGCCTCCCTGGTTATAGAGCAGATCAAGTCATAAGGAAGTAGGAGTCAGCAGATGTGGATTTGTCTTTCTGGTTTTGAAAGTCACTTGCATGTTGTTGGCGTTCTTGGGGTTTTATTTTATTTCAGTTGTTCTAACAGCGGTGACCACTTTGCAGCAAAGGGCAGCATTACTGGTTGTGTGTTTTCCTGGATTATTTGCTAGCTAGTGTTAGTATTTCTAGGTAGAATTAGTATAAATCTAGCTGATTCTTTTTTTTCTTCTCTGTAAGTCTCAGGATAGTCCGTTGGAAGTATTACTGCTTTTAGTTAAAACGGGCTTGTTTACTGGTAGTCTCAGCTAGCATCTTGATTCAGAAATTCGTTGAATCTCTCAAATCAGAAGACCCTAAATTTCCTTCTGATTCAGCCTCTTTAGGAAGCTTTCTTATTTTATTGAAATTAATCATAAAAAAAAAATCCACTTTATGGGCTTCCTACAAATACTATATTTAGACTTTTAGGGGAAAAACAGAATGCTCGGGCGCCCTTTGAGTCCAGTCTCGTAGTAACTTCAGTGATCTGCGGCTTGACCCATTTGTAGGCTTTCTCCGTTATGACTCTTTATAAGGTTCTCTTCAGCAAACAATTGGAAGTCTAACCATAGAAATGCTGTCTATGGCATAAAGTAAATAGGACAAATAAAACTAACGTAAGATCATGAAGGATCTTGCAAAACGAGCTATGAAGAGAGACCTTTTTTTCTTTTCTTTCTCAGCAAAGACTGGAGAAAGAATACTGGTCAGAGGCATTCGGTTCAGCTGTGATTTCCTTGTAATGGAACTCTCAGCACGATTACAGGATAGTGATGACCAACCTATCTCTAGAAGCAATCAAACCGTCTCAGTGCAGCATCTAACTTGGATTAACTAACTCTATCCCAGCGTAAAGGAACTATGCAGCCACCCTGTACAGCAATGAGCTTCTTGCATGTTTCCAGTACTGTTATTGAGGAAATAGTGTTTATCTTTCACTCAGTTTTCAAATACCAAGAGTTAAAGCCTTTTTTTGTTGCAGGATAAGTTTTATTTAAGAAGTACTCTTGAATGTACTAAGTTTTTCTCCATAAGGAGATAGTTTTCTTGCATTCTCTGTGGATACAAACTGATGTAAATAAAAATTCCTGTTAGACCTCAGTTGGACTTGGAGATAAGACAGCTGTGCAGAATTAAAAGAAGAATCAGCTAAAAAAATAGAAAACTAATAGCTGTGAAGTAAATAATCCAAATAATATAATCCAAATAATAGAGAATTCCTACCCCTATCAGGAGGCAGGAATATGGCATGTATTGTATTAGTGACAGTACAGGAAATTGCATTTGCATTGCTATATGACTCTAGTAAAAATCCTGCTTTCAATATAAATGCAGAGCATCCACCTTTGGGATATAAATAGTCTCCCTTTATTATGAGCTGAATAAATATCTCTGATGATGGGATGTATGTGGGAGCTTATGTTGTGTGTCAGCCCCAGCTGACACAACAAACATCAAAGGACCAAAAAAGCTAGATCTGCTGATTGAAGTTAAATGATTTTAATTCAATCTACCTTGACATTGTTGGACTACAGAGTTTGTAAAAACAGTTGTCACATCTTCTTATTCATTCCGTACACTCAGTTGATGCCTCGCTCTGAGCTGTCTGCAAATACTCCAAGACTGCTGTGAAATCTCCATCGCTGCCGTGGTTGACCTGGTAAATAGGAGTAGGCCTGAGAGTTCAGAGAGAATTAGGTAGCAGTCGGTTTTTCCTCTGCTCTGCCGGCATGCATTTTTTGCAAATGCACTATTCTGTTAAACCTCATTTTCATATTCGCTATTTCGCTAATAGAAACCCAGTCTCCTTCTTGGCTTCTAGGGTCTTGGAGCTGTTCTTTGTACAGACATAGCTGACATACCTGCATCAGCCCCATTTTTTTTTTTTATTCCTTCCCTTCTTTCTTTTTAAGCAGAAGACTGGATTTTTTTTTGGCTGAAGCAGTCACCGCTATTCAATTGTTTGGAACAAGTTTGGACAAACACACAAAAGAAATAACTTAAGCCTAATGTGTTTTCATTTGACAATAAGCAGTTGGCATCCAATTGTTAGATATTTGTACCTCCTAAACTTACTTTCTGTGGCTTCTGGGGTTTTCTCTGGACCATTTTCTGAGTATGATTTTTGCAATGGAGTGGAAATAACAGGTACTAAACTTGGTTGTGAAGTTCTCTGTTTTTTCCCTTTTGCTTTCTGAAGGTCCTGCCTCATGTATTTCTCAGTAATCAGATGACTCTCTTCTGTCTTGCAGGTTTTGCAATGGGGAAAGCAGCTGACAGGATGAATGCTTTACGGAAAGTATGTTGACTGAATTATTAGTTGCTCAAGCACAAATAATTCATGCCTAAACTTTTTTTTTTAAATAATCAGTATCTTTTGTAGCCTATGCAAAGAAGCAAGTCCAAGTATGTAATTTGTCCCTCTTGATACAAATAATGAGGTTGCCCTGCAATGAGATTCTGTTAACGCACACCTTATTTTCTTTCTCCTCCCTTTTCTGTGGCCTATGCCTACCTCACCTTGCTCAGTTGTTTCCGATATCTATATAGCATACAATCTGCTTATATAGTTAGTGTGTAGGAATTTTTCTTGTACACATGCATAAAGACCTTATTAAGGCTCCTTTAGACTTCAGAATGTTACTTGTCCATCTACATTAATCCAGTTTGTGTTGTAAAGCTCACCTAAGCTACTAAAGTGGCAATGCTAAAACACACAAAGTTTGATAAAGTTGTTACTATATTGAGAAATCTTTTTAAATATTAAAACTGTTAGGAGAAAGCAGTTCTTTAAAGAGAACACTTTCATTTCCATAAAGTAAATGGTTTAGATGTGGCAAACCTATTTTCCTAAGTTTTCTTCCTTGCCTTTTTTTCTGTCTAGTTAACTGAACAATGGTAAATTTCACATACTTTGCAGAAAAATTAAAGAAAAAATGTTTTCTGCTTTTATTACCTAGGCAAAGAATAAAGCAATACGCTGCTTACATTTGATAGAGCTGTATCAGAACCACACACGTAAGTATTATGATTTTTTTAGACTCTTTCTTTAACTTTCAATAAGCATTGAATATACCAAAAAGAACTGGTTGCAATGAGTTACACCCCTCCCTCCCGGCTCAACTGCACTCCTGATTTCTCCACCTCCTCCCTCCAGCGGCGCAGGGGAACAGGGAATGGGGGTCGGGGTCAGCTCATCCCACCTTGTCTCCGCCGCTCCTTCCTCCTCAGGGGCAGGACTCCTCACTCCTCCCCTGCTCCGCCGGGGGGTCCCTCCCACGGGAGACAGTCCTCCCCGAACTGCTCCAGCGTGGGTCCTTCCCACGGGCTGCAGTCCTTCAGGCCCAGCCCGCTCCAGCGCGGGCTTTCCCAGGGAGTGGCGGCCATCTTGGGGGGTGTCCACTCCCCGCTGCCCTCCCTGGGCTGGGGGGGGACAGCCGGCCGTCTGCCCACAGGCTGCAAGGGCATCCCCTCCTCCTCCTCCTCCTCCTCCTCCTCCTCCTCCTCGTCCTTCCTCACCGACCTCGGGATCCGCAGAGGGGTTCCTCTCACATCCCCATCCCTACTCCCTGCAGGTTCCCTTCTTAACTCTGCTTTCCCAGAGCCGCTACCGCCGTCACTGAGGGGCTCGGCCTGGGCCAGAGACGGGTCCGACGTGGAGCCGGGGAAGCTTCCGGCAGCTTCTCACAGGAGCCGGCCCTGCAGCCCCTGCCCCGCTGCCAAAACCCCACCACACAAGCCAGTACATTGGTGAAACCCTGGCCCAGGTTGCCCTGAGAGGTGGTCGTTGCCCCATCCCTGGAAACATCCAAGGCCAGGCTGGACGTGGCTCTGAGCAACCTGATCTAGTTGAAGACGTCCCTGCTTATAGCAGGGGGTTGGACTAGATGACCTTCAAAGGCCCCTTCCAACCCAAAAATTTGAGTTAAGGAAGTCATACTGCCTGGGCATCTTTTGCCTACAGTGAACTCCTCTGTGCTTTTCCACTTTGTATGTCAGAGATGATTCCCTATTGACTCAATCCATGTATGCTGACAAAGCCCAGCCGCCAGGGAGAATGTAGGCTGGAGAAGTCAGTCGGATGTTTTATGGTAGCTTTTTATTAATTCAGTTTCATAGCATACAAGCCCTCTCTCATGTCAGACGTGGTTCCAGTATACCAAACACTCAGTTATCTTTCAGAAAAATTTTCAAAGGTAGTACCTTACAGAGTATATGAATATGTAACCAAGTCGTTGTGTAGATAAATATTCAGTATAGTAAAACTTCAGCTTACAAATACAAAACCGCAATTACCCTCATGAGTCTATTCCTTGAGTATTATTATTTCACACCAACAGATTGGGGATTTGATTAAAAACTGGTGGTGTTTCCACTGTGCTTTCCATTCCACTTAACGTAGGGGTCCTCTCTGAGCCATCTTGACTGCAGTGCTAGAATCCACTATGCAGAGACTGAGCCACTGAATCAGATGTATATAACAGCCACCCACCAGAGGATATGAGTTTGGGGTTCCTTTTGAAGCAGGAAGGCTGGAATGGTAAATACTCTGTATGGAAAATCCAAGAATGCTGAAGCCTATGGGGAAATCTTAGGTTAAAAGCTGAATTATTAGAAAAATCTGAGTATGAGGAAGAAGGTCAAAGTGTGTCACCTGAGCTCACTTCAAAGCTAAATGAGGATCATTGGAGGCATACAGACACTTGGTATTTTTCAAGTGAAGCTTGGTTTTATATACAATAGTGACATAGTATTCACAGATGTGTAAACATTCCTAATCTATTCCAGAAATTTACCTAGCTTAACCCTTCTCTTTAAAGAATTCAGAGGAGAGCAAAACCAACTTCTGTTCACAGTTCTGAAAAAAAGAGGAAGTCCTTAAATGTGCTGAGCTAAAGCTTTTCCAGAAGGGAGAATTTAGCTGTAATGCCTTTTTTTCCCTCCTTCCAGTTTACCATGACATTACAGTGAAATTTAAAAGAACAACCATCCGCATGAAGAAGCAAAACAAAGGTAATTAAAGCTGTCTGGAAATTCTGAAGTTTTATTAATTACTGGCTGGTATTTATTTGATGAAGTTAAATTTGTGCAGTGTCTGTTTACTTCAGAGACGGGTCATTTGGTGCTAGTCTACTATGTTTTAAGTGTTGAAGATGATCAGTTATTTTTCATTAGAAATACCTACTGTTGATGACATGGCTTTGTTTTTGTAAATTTGGATTTGTCCCTCTTACATGGATGGGACCTCTCTTCATGGTTTTCTTTCATACTTCCTAAGTGTAGTTCCTTCAGCTCTAAATTACCTAGACCTGGAAAAGTCTAATCTAACAGCATAGATGTTGGAGGCCTCTAGAAAAACCCTGCAGGTTTTCCTTCCCACCATATGTCGGTGGGGTCTACACCTCTTAAAGCTGTTAACACCATTGAGCAACATTTAACACATTCAAACAACGTTGATTAATAATGCTTGGAAAAACTTACTTAGTGTGTATTTTGTTCTAGGCTTCAAATACGCTACAGAAGGATAATTCTGTTGATCTCTGGGGTGGGGTTTGTGGTCCATTATAATCCCCAGATCCTTTTTCTGTTGCTGTTTAGTCAAGTCTCTATTTTGTACTTGTGCTTTTGACTTCTCAGCGAAGCACTCTGCATCTGTCTTTGTTGAATTTTGGTGTTTTGGTTTCAAACCGTGTCTCCAGTTTGTCAGACCTGCATTGATTTCTCCTTCTGACCTACAGTACACTTGCAGGCTCTCCCGAGATTGTATCCTCAACCTATTTTTTTCAGTCTCTGTTCCTCCATCCAAGTCATCAGTGAAGATACTTGCAGGTTTTAAAGCCACAACAGATCCACAGCAGGATCCGATCTGGACCATGCTCTTGGCCTGACAGCAGACTGCTGGTATTGGGGATACATACTTCAAGGATGATTTTGCCTGGTTCTTATTTCCCTAGTTTATTTGTGAGAGTATCATGCTGAACTGTGTCAGGATACAAGTCCAGTTCTGTCGCATTAGCACCTTAGCCTTGGTAGCGTGTTGCTGCCCATTTGGGCCAGTGCTTGGCCTTACCTGAGTATCTTGCCAGCCTTTTTAGTTACACAACACGTTCACAAGTATCCACCAAAAACCAGGGGACGCTTTTCCTCTTAATGAACGTTTTCCCTGTTTTGTAACTGATGGAACTGGATTGTGCATTTCCTGAAACAGGTTTGATGTTGTCTAAGAAAAGATTGTCCAGCGTGCTCCGGGCAGCAGGCATCGTTGGCCGTATTAAGAAGTGTAATGATAGGTCAGGGTGTAAAATTTTGTAGATGAATTGTATGGGTGTGTGAGAGAGAGACTTCATTATGTACTTATGACCTGAAAACAAGCTGTAATATAATATGTCTACCCAAAATTGAGTTTTTAGGGATAGTATAGATAAAGCTCTTGCTAATTTTACCTTAGCTAAGGGAAGGATTCATAGCAGCAGTGGGAGCTGGCTGTAATTTTAGAACGAATAAACGACTTGTGGACATACTACAGAACAAGAATTAACCTGAGGCAGGCTCTGGACTTCATGTCTGCTGCCATTCCAGTTTGCTTCTGTTTTTAGCACGTGCCAGCTGGATGGAAACTACGGGGGGTTATTGCTCATCTGTGCTCCAGAATGTGCTACCTTTTGGAGCGTGGACAGCTCTTAATCTTCATCTCTGACTTGACTTTACAATTACAGCAGTCATGAGACTGCTAGCCACATTAATACATCTCTAAATAGTTTAAATTAGTTCCTAATATGAATTAATAAGGGGAAATGTAGAACAGTTTGTCAAATACACTTATGTGGCTGTGAAGCCCAGCACCGATACCCTGTAGCTGTAATTAATAAGCACAGGAAATTACAATTATTCATAGTTTTCACATTAGACCGTGGCATATGTAGACTGTCTTCACTTAAAGTATAAAAGATTCCTTCTGTTTGCTGCTGGCATTGTAGCTGTACAGTTATGTATGCTGAAGCCTCTCGCTTTGCGTAATTACAGCTGGCAGTTTATTTCCAGTTCCTGTGCATAGGACTCAGACAGCAATCTCAACAAATGATTGCAACAAAGCCTAATGTTTCAGCAGAAAAGTTAAAGTCGCTGTTATACTTAAGTGTTCCTTTCTTGAATTGATTCCTAATCCCTGCAAAGTAGAGAAAACCCTCATCATGTCGTCAGGATTACATAATAGACAAGTGACAATCCAAGTTAAAAAGGTAACGTAATGTGAACGTGTGAACGTGAACTCAGAGTAGTCCCCTTGTGAGGTTTTAAAGTGGATGTTCTGTTTTCAAACTCTTGTTAGTGGCCACCCAGAAAATCTAATATAGGTTGCCCGTAACAGGTTGTGTTGCTTTATAGGAAGGTTACCTTTGTACCTTTTTCAGTGTGAAAAAATTTGTTACATTTAAATGACCCTGTTGTCTTACATAGGCCTCACTGAATTAAACTGGAGTAGGGCAGCGAGCGTGCCACAGGCAAATTAAAAATGTCTGAGCCCAACTTTTTCTCCACAGCTGGAGTTTGCAGTTGGAATCCTTTGCTTTTGTGTTTGGAATAAATTTTGTTCGGTGACTGATGGACTAGTTTGCTGGCTTCTGAGTTTCGTGTATTGACAATCTGCAGAAAGCTGACTGAGAAGTTTGCAGAAAAGCAGCAATAAAGACGCCAGAAATTAAATGCCTTAAGTCACTGAAAATGAAACTTTGACTAACAGCCTTTCAGAGGTCATTCACATGGAATTGTGTCTAAAACTTGACTTTGTCTTGTAGCATAGAAAACAATATTTTCTCAAATGGCAGAACAAATGTCTTTGGATGGTTATAGTTTCTTCTCCAGTTATAGGTTAAAAGAAAAAGGGACATATTGGCACAATAACACATGCAGCACTGGAATAGATTCCCCC
>JANZLQ010000013.1:30557913-30575024 GCA_026212715.1 Elanus axillaris | reverse complement strand
GGACCCCCCGGCGGAGCAGGGGAGGAGTGAGGAGTCCTGCCCCTGAGGGGGAAGGAGCGGCGGAGACAAGGTGGGATGAACTGATCCCAAACGCCATTCCCCGTCCCCCTGCGCCGCTGGAGGGAGGAGGTGGGTTTACTTCTCATTACCGTTACTTTGATTTGATTGGTAACAAATTACATTGATTTTGTTTCTTTCCCAAGTTCAGTCTGTTTTTTGCCCGTGACTGTAACCGGTGAGTGATCCCTCCCTGTCCCTGCCTTGACCCATGAGTGTTTCTTTATATTTTCTCCTCCTCATCCCACTGGGGGGGAGGAGTGAGCAAGTAGCTTCATGGTACTTTGTTGTCGGCTGGGCTTAAACCACAACACAAGGTAAAAAAAAAAACCTAAATAAGGAGATTGCCGAAGCCATTTGGCTTCCTTTTTTTTCCTCTTTTTTTTTTTTAGTCTGGAGTCCATGGGAGTGAGTCATTCCCCTCTCCATAATATGGAGTGTTTCCTTCTTTTTAACATGCTTATGTGAATATCCAGCAAAATCACACAACTCTGGGAGCTAAGGACAAAGACATGAAACATCAGGAAAAGAAAAGGAGCAATATGGCAATGCACATTGCTCTGGCCCAGTGACCCCTGGAAGAAGTGCCCGTTTCGGCCAGGCCCTATATATGGTGCTTGCCCTTTGGCAGCTGTCCCCACGCACAAGTCTTTGGCGCAGGGTCTGGAGCAGGAGGTAGGACTGCCTCCTTCCTGGCCCCACTCACCAGGAGGAGGCTGCAAAATCAGAAAAACTGGACAAATGCTTTTAATAAGCAGCTTAAGTGAGGGGGGTGGTCGCCACTTTAGGGACCTGCCCACCTTATTTTATACGATGTGCAGAAGAACACGACCAGAAAGAGAAGGATCCTCTGGCATATGCCTGAGCCCAGGTTGTTCGGAGTATCAAACCTGCCTGAAAAACAATCATCGCCAGGACTTGCTCTAAGCACTGCAAGCACAATGAGCTCCCGTAAAGTCCCTGGGCAGCCTTGGCAGGACGCGGCAGACAGGGTCCAGGGGTGCTTGAAGAGGTCTGAGGGGGTAGGTGAGGCTGAGGGTTAGGTGGCAGAGCAAGTGTTGGTGAGGCTGAGAAGGATACCCCTTACTGAGATCTTCAGCTCTCCCTTTGCCTCATTTCAAGCCTATTCCTCCTCGTCCTCTACACGGTGCACAGGGAGAAGTCAATTCCCTTTTCTCTTCGCCGCATCCTTTAAGAAATGTAAAGGCCCTCACACAGCTCTCTTCTGCCTTCTCCTCCTGACCTTAAACAACAGCTCCATTCACCCTACAATTAATCCTTCTTCAGAAAGCACGCTTTCCAAAACCCTGACCCTTCTCACTTGTATTCTCCAGATGCCTCTAATTGGTGTGTATCTTTCTTAAACAGTGATCCTCAGAAACAGGCACTGTGTCAGCGGAGAAATACCAGGAGCCCCCAGCCCAGGCATGACTCTGGGAGCAGCTTTCCATCGGCCATCAGTAATTCGATCGAGACTAACGTCTGTTAGCTTGCTCACGGGAACATCAGGTGAGAGGGTGTGGAGGCTTTCTGGAGTTCACATCTAGGTACCTGCCCTTGATAAGGTGTTTCGCTGTCAGAAAAGGGAACTGGTTTGTTGCTCCCTTCTCACAGTCCCCTCTTTGTTGTCGTCTTTTGTTGTGATTGCCTGAATATACATGAACTATTGGATAATTTATTTCTTTGAGTATTTTCGTGGGTGGGAATGAAAATTTGACTCGCTACTTACAATAACATGATTTAATTTCTAAAGGAAATGAATGAATTTTCGCCTTGATTTAATTTCCCTTTGCTCCTCCTCCCTCTTATTATCAATTCTTCACCATCCTTCCCCGGCAAATCATGTTGCTGTGGGGACACCATTGACTCGCATGGGGCCGTTGGGGCTGGTGCACATTCCTGGACCACGGACGCACTTTCCTTTTCAGAAACCAGCCCGATGGAGTTCAGCACGAGCATTTGTTTTCATGATTCCTGCAGCTTTTGTTGTGCCTGTTCTCATCTGTGTTTAGTGAGGGCCACAGTTACGAAGCAGAGATGCCTGACATCAGAGACAGTCATTGATGGGTCAGACGAGCTCACAGTCGAGTGCTTGGCCTCACTGCTCTCCTCCCAAGGCACCTCCAGAAGTCGGGAAGAGGGGAGAGAGGTGGGATGGTGCATTTTGTGTCTTCCCGCTGGGATGCTGATGCTCTAAACCCCTCTGCCACAGAGCCAGACCTGTGCTGGATCAAAGTTGTGTCTGCCTCACTGCTGCTATGGAGGAGTCCTTCACCGTGCCTGCCTGGAGGAGTAGATCAACGTTGTGGTTTTTGGGAGCCTTTCGTCCTTTGGTTTTTGGGAGCTCTCCACCCTGCAGGTTTTTTTGAACATTCTGTTGCCTGGGAGTTTTACGAGCACTCTTCACCCGGAGATTTTGGGGTGTGCTTCAGCATGGGGTTTTTTGAGAGCTCTCTGCCCCTGGGCTTTTTTGAGCTCTTCACTATTTTTGTGGATGGCATCCCATTAAGGTTATGGGGTTTTTTTGATGGAACGCTACAACACCAAGTATTTTTTGAGTGCTTCACTGCTGCCACCCTGGAGGAGTCCTTCACCGCGCCTGCCTGGAGGAGTGCGTCAATCTTTCGCTTATTGGGGTCTCTTCACCATTTGATTCTGGGGATCTCTCCACCCCAAGGGTTTTTTGAGTGTCTCACCATTGGGACAGTTTGAGCACTTCACCCTGTTGCATTTTAAGGCTGCTCTACTCTGGGGGTTTTTGTCAGCTCTGCAACTTGCTGCTTTTTTGAGAGTTCTCCACCTTGTGGCCTTTTTTGGAGCTCTTCACAGTTTGTTTTTTTTTAGAATATCATTAAGGTTTTGCTTTTTTGTTGTCTGGAATGCTACAACACCAAGCATTTTGGAGTGCTTCACTGCTGCTATGGAAGAGTCCTTCACCATGCCTGCCTGGAGGAGTGGAACAACGTTTTGGGTTTTGGGAGCCTTTCACCCTTTGGTTTTTGGGAGCTGTCCACCCTGGGAGCTTTTTGCAAACTCTCCAACCAGGGATTTTTTGGGGAATGCTCCAGCCTAGGACTTTTTGGGACTGCTCCAGCGTGTTGTTTTTTTCAATCATTTTACCGTTTTGATATTTTGAGCGCTTCATCCTGGGCTTATTTGCATTTCTCCACCTCAGGGGGTTTTTTGCTTGCTGTCCACCTGGGGGCTTTTAATGAGCTTTCCACCCCTGAGGCTTCTGGAGCTCACTTTCACCTGTTATTTTGGTGCTTTCCAGCCCTGGGCTTTTTCGCATCACTTCACCCCAGCAATTTTTGGGACTACAATGGCTTGGGCTTTTGGGGAGCTTTCCACCCTGCGGCTGTTTTAGAGCCCTCCACCGTTTGAGTTTTTTGGGGCTCTCTGCTCCTGGGCATTTTTGGAGCACTTCACCATCTGGCTTTTTCAAAGCACTTTGCCGTCTGGTTTTATTTTTTAGGGGAGCTTCACTGTTGTCCTTTTTTGAGAAATTTTGTGCCTGGCTGTTTTGGGAGCTTCATCAGCTAGCATTTTTTGGGGTGCATCACGATGCAGCTCTGGATGAGTGCACTACCGTGCTGTCCTGGAGTAGTACTTTACCATTTGCTTTTTTGGGAACCCTTCATTGATTGGATTTTTTTGAGCACTCCATCCCAGGGCTTTTTCAGAGTTCTCTACCTCGGTGTCGGACAGAGAATGGTGAGTATGTACATTACACTGGTATCCAGTGTGTATATATGCAGAATGATCTGAAGCTGGAGAAATAATCTGAAAGAAATGCAATAATCTGTAATTAGCTGTATTCTATGAAGTAAAGGGTAACCAGCTACATCACTAGTTTTATGAGACGGTTCTGTAGAAACTGGTCTTAGGGCTGCAGTACATGACAACTGAATGTGTTTTGGCTGTATTTCAGGAACAGTATTTACAAAAAGGAATCCTAGTGGTATATTTTATTCACCAGATGAGTGTAGGTTAACCACACAGCAGTACCTGATGTCTGCCCAGAATGGGCGATGCCTTACCTGGAGCTTTCTTTGGGCATCAGCCATCAGATGCACAGAAAGAAGGCAGGACAGCTGAAGGGGAGAGTAAAGGTAGTGGTGTAGTCTAGGCTAAAGAAAATCGGGGGTGAAAGAGGAAAGAAAGAAAAGGTGCTGCAGAGGGACAGGTAATCACCTCCTGGCCCCTCTGTAACAAGAGGCTGGGATTAAGGTGAGGAAGGAGAACTTTCTGAGTGGGTATCAGGTGGGGAAGTGCTGCAGTGAGGGTCAGAGAGAGATGGCACAGCTCTTCAAGAGAGTCTTAAACATCAACTCACAAACTGTCAGCATTGGGTAGGGGTGCTTTAGTTGATTCTCTCTCCTCTTGAGGAGAGAGACCCAACTCTGTGGTCTCTGGGAGGTCTCTTTCATTCTGCATTTATGATTCATGACTAGAAGACATTTTTGTCCCTACAGGAGAAAGGGCTGTGGAGAAACACAGTGACAATGATGATGATGATGAACCAAATGGATACGACCTTCGTGACCACTTGATAGATGATGAGGAAGAGGTGTGTGAGCCTACTGATGAAGACTCGGACTGGAAACCAAGTTCAGAAGACAAGGATAATGAAGATGTTGCAATGTTTTTGCAAGGAGCACGTAGATTTATTAAGACCAAAAAGGAGCTTCACGGAACAACAATACAAAGGTCCAATCTGGTTGTGTTAAAACATGGATGTGCAATGAGAGGAGCTGCTTTGAGAACTGTTTGTTTGCCTCAGTGATGTAGGCACTACAGGAAGATCGTAGTGGGAGCGAGGGGATTCAGCAATGCCTTTCTTGTCCACTTGTATTATTTTGGTGGGCTTTTTTTTGTTTGCTGTCTTAAGTGGTGGAGCCAGAGGATGGAGCTCTGGGATTATATACTGTGGCAACTGACACAGGACTTTTTTAGAAGAGAATTTTCTCAGCTACTTCTGTTCTAGCACCATTGGCGTCTCATAGTTCAAACTATACTTTTAAAGGTTGTTAATGCTTCATCTTCTGGTGCTTGGAATAAATATTGGCATTAGGGAAGTCTTTAGGCTTTTGCTCTCATTACAGTAGTACCTCTTTCCACACTTGTACATTACTGGAATTGTGTTCAGTTCACAACAGAGCTGAAATCTCGATGACTGTATTTTTGCACCACTGAACGTATAACAGACTGTGGGGAAAACTTGTAATTGTGTCTCTGTGATTTCTAAGGACTTTGTTGGCAGGTCTTGCCTTCAGTGTGTTCACCACTTTCCTGAGCTTTCTAGAACAAAATTTGGTCTGCCTTGAGTTAAAACGTTTAAGTGCGTTTATCGGCAGATGACTGGAACCATGTGAATTTGGCATTTTTTGTGGACAACACAGTCCTGAAATTCTTGTGGTGCTCTGGCTTGCCTGTGACTATCTGCCCAGTCGTGGTGGACAAGGGACATCCAGGTACACTAAAGCTTTTCAGTTGAGTGGCAGAATGTTCTCTGCAGGTGCCCTTCAGGGAATACCTGATCCAGCAGTTGTGTGTTGTGCAGCACAGCCCCAGCACGAATAGCAATGCCACGGTCCACGGCTTCGGAAGCAGCAGACCTTTGTAGTTGTCCCTTCTGCCTAATTGGGCTACCGCACAGGATCTTTGAGCAGAAGGATCTTCTTCACTCTGCTGTCAAAACTGTCCCAGCCTGTCCCATTGCCCACTTGTGTTTATCTGTGTGAAGCCACTGGAGGGTGCAGGGGTGTGCGTGTGTAAGGAAATAAACGGGCTGAAATACAGGAGGCTAAAGATCAGAGGAAAAGACTCAAAGTGGAGAAGTGATGTGGAGTTCAACTCCCACAGAAGACTCCTGTTCAGGTTTGCATTTGAATATAAAATGGGAATGGATTTCTAGCACTCACAGCCTCAGAGTGCCTGTGTGTTGTTCTTAAAGACCACATACAGTAATTTCCTATCTCTTTAATATGGTTTTGCAGTCTTGCAGCTTTTAATCTTTTCTTTTTGAATGCAATTGTATGTATATCCATGCTTGAAGAGGTTGAATTACATCAGAAGCAAAATCTGCTGTTTAGATCTCTACTTGGAGAATGTAATGTTCTTGCAAGGTCTTCAGAAAATCAGCTAAATTAAAATGGATGTTGCTGCAAACTGGCCTTGGGCTGCTTTTGGCTACAGGATAATCTTTTGCCAGTTGTGTGTCAGAAGTTTCTCTCAAAGACTGTACATATTGAAAATGTAAACATTCGCGATGGGTAACTGTTCTGCCTTTGGAGAACGTCAGCTTCTGCTGGCCAGTGGCATAATGTTTGCAAAAGCTATATTTCATACAGAAAGAATCCAGCTGGTGTTTTTTACAGGTCTGATGATTTCTGTGACCATAACCTTCCTCAAGCAGAAACACTCTGTATCACAGTGGTATCCTGTGAATGGCTCTTCAAGCTGCTCTCTGGAGCTACTAGCCTTTACTTTGAAAGTAGAAATAGCTTTTTTTAGCACTGGGGGCTCCTAGTCAGATAAATAATCGGAAAAGCAAACTTAGCAGTAATTCTTGGTTTTGCATGATAGATCAAGTGTTATTACTGATAAATCAGGCTGAAAAAATGAAGTGTGACCAAAGCAGCACACTGGAAATGTCAAAGCCGTAATCAAGCCACTCTGTCCTGGTAGACTGAAGCTACCTCTGTTAGGTGTATTTTCCTGTCCTTGTATTCTTTCCTTCAGAGCAGGAGATGTTTTCATTCTTCTGGAGGGATGAACTTATAACTCCAGGATATTTGAATATTGACTGAAACTACTCCATCTGAGGTACAGGTGAGACCACTCGGACACTCCCCAGACCTTCCAATGCCCAGTGTTTTTCCAGGGAGTCAGGAACGCATCACAAGTCAGGGGGCTGAGTCTAGGGATAGTCCTATGGTTACGCTCACCCCAGCTAGAGTTTATTCTGTACATCTATTAGTACTGCTTTGGGAGGAATCTCAGTGTGATCTGAATCTAAACACCAACATGAAGCCAAGGTGTGTCATCAAATGTTTTAACCCTTGATTGTTTGTACTCCCCTTGAGTAGGGATGCCTGTCAAGGTTACTCCTCGAGGTTGAGAGAGTCCTTATCGCAACAGGTTCTCGGTAAGTGATTGACAGCACACTAAACTTTGACATCTTAGCTGAGTGGTATAAAGGATCGATTGCGCACATATAATCCTTTAGACATAAACCGTCGACCAAGTCTGGATCCAGCCGCGCCTAGACTCCTCTCTGAGAAGGAGTTTAGAAGGCGAGGGGCTCCTTTCTGAACCTCGCGACTCAACGGGAGGGTCTCCCTGACAGTTTTGTCCGACCCTGTCCTCTGTGCAGTAAGTATCAGGTGAACCTTGTCGTCACATCTTGTTAAACCACTGTTGCATTTGCTATCAAACTTTGTTAAATTGCTGTTTTATATCAATGAATATATTGCTACTTCTCTCTTATGACTGAAGTGCATCACTCCATCCATGACAACAGCCAGGTAAGGTTATGTGCCTTCCTTGGACTTTCTCCTTCAGTAATGAATGAAACCTGTGGGGCATCCTCTCCTGTATATATATATGTATTTCATTAATAACCGATTAGTTAGGCCAAACAAAACCACTTGGATTTATTGCTGACTTTGCTGGGATAGATACCAAGTTAACCCCATACTCAGACGCAGGAGAGGGAGAGAGAAAGAGTCACTCAGCAGCACCCTTTCCAACCCAAAGGCATTACCTTAAGCTTAAGGGTACCCTTTAATCATGGTCTCTAGTGCCTCAGATCAATAAAGGATTATCTCAGATCTGTCCTGCAGCATTCTTCGCTGGCAGCAGCATCAGCTGCCCAGGGTTTATGTTCTGCTATGCCAGTATGACCCAGAGTTTTGTTGCTGGACTCGGATGGCACTTGCCCTGCCCCTTCCCCACAAAGCCCGATTGTTATTTTTGCTTGTAATAGAATTACACCAGGGTAGACGTGCTGTGCCGAATGACATTCCTCCGAAGGAGCTCAGCCTGTCGGCACCTTATCTCTGCTGTGCTTCTGCGACTGCACGGCATGCCGGAGGGAGTTAGGCTGGAGAAGCCCAGCACCCTCCGGAGCTTGCCCTGCAAGAGCAAGAGCTCTCCTGTTCCCATCCTCCAAGACTACCATAAAGGCTACAAAGGTAACACACCAACTCCGATTTCCCAGGCTCCTTCTTGGAAACGCTTCTTCCTCCCCTCCACCTCCTCTCCCTCCTCCCCAGCAGCGCAATGGTGTTGAAGAGGGGCTGCTTGACGGGGTGTCATGCGGGTGAAGTCACCATAGAAACGGGGACTTTGGCCTCATTTGCTCACCGAGCTGCTCCCCGAGAGAGCCCGAAGCTGCTGTAGGTTCAGTCACAGCTGGTCGTTCAAAAAGGCACAGAGTAATATCCACGCACACAAGGACGGGCATTTGGGGCAAATCACTTTCTCAATTGCTCTTCAAATATGCGGTCCCCGAATCAAAAACCACGCAACAAACCTGTTATATGTACATCTCGATACAGCTACAGAGCTTTTCCCATGCACACGTACCAGGCGGAAAACCTGATACCCTGATTTTACTATTTTGATGTGTGCCAGAAATCCTCGAATTTCTCCCAGAGCACTAGGGCGTTATGTAAGGAGCTCAGATATGATCCAGGATGTAGATAACTGCATAACAGGCGTGATAGAAAGCCCAACAAATTGGTGAACAAAGGATCTGATTCACTATTCCTTTACTAATTTTCAGCTTGCCTAAGTATAGTGATTTTCCCCTAGCCTTTGCAAGGATAAATTAACAAATAAAATGTCAACTCACCATATTTGAAATCCATTAAGACATAGGAATGAAAAAACTTATTTTCAAAATTACTTGTGTTGAGCTCTCACAGGCATTTAGGAGAATAAAGAGCAGAGATAAATTTGTCAACATTTTCAAAAGTTCCTGGAGTTAGCTCTGAAAACGACACTAAGCTCACAAACAACTTAGATCTGTACAAAAATCCTCTGATCTTGCAACACAATTTATAGTGCATAATTGCCAGAGAGACTAAAGACAAAATAAAAAGACAGAGTATCAGTAAGAAGAGAGGAATTCAGGAGGCACGACAGGTAGAAAGGCGATTAACTGTCTAACACCAGCTCTTGGAAAATCTACATTGAATTTTGCATCTGGAAGTTTATCGGTGTGCTAATGTGATGCCACCTGGAAGTCAGCGTAGCAAGGTACAGTTCCAGCCTAAACAATTATACCCATCCGTAAGTTATTAAAACAAGCATCCCCAATTAACAAGGAGGAAATGAAAATTTAATTAACATTAAATGAGGAATAAATAAGGCAAGGGCTGAAGTCCCCCAGCAGTCCAAGGGAACGGGGCACTTGACTGCCTTCACAGTTGCGCAGCTTCATTTTACACTTGCCGGACTGACGCGATGGCCAGCCGCTGGGCTGTAATGGATTAAGGAAGAAAAATCACCTACTGTGGAGACCTCTGGAAAGGACTTGGCTTTGTTAGTGGCCAGATGTATGAGACGGGGATGGCCCTGCTTCTCCCAAACTCTCTTCAGGCACAGAGGAAGGGGTCTGTAACCCCCCTGCGATGCTAGAACCGCTCTGGTCGCTTATTTTAAGCTGTGGTAGAGCACAATGGGGTAAGAAGCTCTGCAACCTGCTTGAGCAAGTCATGAGAAGGACTTCAAGGTGAGCAACAAAACCTTCGTATTGACCATGGGCCACCGCTCGGTGCAATGAACAGTTTGTGGCACAGCCTGTCCCGTGGGAGGAAGCACGCCAACCCTGGTGTCGGGTCTGTTCATGATTAACTTCTTTTAAGACCATCCATCTAAGGCTAGAGAAGAGCTCTGAGGTTACCTGCAATCACTGTCCTTTAGATTTGAAACCTCTCCCTGGAAATGGCTGTTTGAGCATATTGGCACTGTGTTAGCGCCCAAACAGGAATATTGTTTTTCTCCAGCAGCCAGTGAGCATGTCCTATAAAATGCAATGAGACGGGGTACGAGACTGATTAGAGAAATTCCGTACTTTGGTTTTCATTCCTACAGTCTTAGCTGTAAAATTTTCTGTACTGTTCCTCTCCTGTTAGCCTCATTAAGTAATCAGTGAGCTTTAGATACTAAGGCAATATATAGACTATGCAGATATATGCATGCATGGCAGAGTTTATGCAACTTTGGTATAATCCTGTCCTCTGAATATGAAAAAGTAGAGTGGCAGCACACACAGTGATACAGAGACCTTTTTCACTGTAAATAATGTCTTAAGTTCCAAATTAATAATTACTATTATTTTTTTAAATCAGTCTAGTAACATAAGGTATAGCAAGTCCAGGAGAGACTGGTAGAGGTTGTTTTTTCATTAGAAATGGTTCAGCAGCAACTGTCCTGTTTCAGGGCATGCTCAGTTCTGTCATTATCTCTGAGCAATAGGTACAATTGATTGCTGTAGGAATAAAAAGCGGGAGTATAATGTTTCCTGAAGCCTTCAGAAACGCTGAATGAAATGTTTGATAGCAAAAATAGAGCTAAGCCTTTATTTTAGAACTATAAGAACTGAGTTCTAATAAGCAACCGACCCAACTTCACCTAGATTTATTCTCCATTGACAGAGCCAAAGATTCCTCTAATTTTCAGGACAAATTCAATTTTTTTGTGCCTTCTCACCCCCTGTGAGGCTGAGAAACCAACCAGGTGTTGGAGTGCAAGGGTTAAACCAAGACAGGTATGACACAGTGATACAGGAGATCCCTTACAGATAGGAAGGCTGAAGCTGTTTCCTTTACACGGCGGTGGAAAGCAGCATGACCTACTTCTCCCATGGGGATGAATTGTCAGGGAGGGCGCAGATGGTATCGCTGTCCCTGTGGTAGGACATCCCGTCCCCAGGGTGGGATCTGTGGGTGTGAGGCCGTGGATGAAGAGAAGCTGCAGCCTCAACGTGCCATGCTATAGCTATCTCTGCCTGAGGAGCAGCCTTTAGAGAGGAGGAGGAGGAGGAGGAAAAAGGAGAGACAACCAGGACCACCATGATTTTATCTAATGATCTGGTCAGACGCCTATGCCAAAATATGCCCGTTTTAACAAACTATTTGGTGCTGTTAGCACGTTTCTGTTGGACGAGTTGTATGAACTTAAAATGTCATTTGTTTCTTATTTTTGCTTTTTCACCCAAGTGTTATGCCTCTATAACATAAAGCTTTCTTCTTTCTGGAGGATCACGATTTTGTGCTGGGCGATTCTGCTATGCAGTACGTCTGGAAAGCTTTTCCACTTCCAAGTAAATAAGAACAGAGAACTGTTATAAAGTATTCCTTGTTTATTCTCATATTATGTCTTGGTACAATAGACATCAGGGCCATCGACTCATTAGAAATTGCTGAGTTAAAGCCTCAAACTTTCAGTTTTTCATGGACAGAGAAAAAAGGGCTCCGGTCTGGTGTATAATTAGTCGTGTCCAGCACATCTCCCTGGGCAGGGAGATAATCTGCAGCCTGTGCCAGCTGGGGCAGCGCCAGTCCCATGAACTAGCACAGCACGCTCCAGCAGCTTCTCCTCCTGCCCCAGCATAACCCAGCACCTTCCCAAGAGGGCAGAGGAGGTGAGTAAGCAAAGTGGCAGAAGTACAGCCAGTGCGTGCCAGCCAGGCATCCTCCTGGAAAAGCGTCCTCTCCAACCTGCTTCTGCAATCTCTTATTAAAGCATTCTTTGCTGGCAGCTAGGAGGTCACACTTGGGTCATACTTTTAGGATGTTATGTAAAGGGATTCTCGTCTTAACTTCAGGAAAGAAACCTATATGACTCAAACTGAAACTCTGCTCGGAGGAGAAATTCTTCCTCTCCTTTCTCTTCTGCTCCTCCTCTTTCAGTCTAGTGTCCTTTCATCTCTTGCACAACTACATACAGCTAAATGCAATTGTAGGCTGAATAAAAAAAAATGTCTCTATGTGAGCAAGCAATAATGGGGACTAGAAAACAAGGTGTTCACAGCTCTAATTTGATTCAAAGTACTTTTAGCTATTGGAGGCAAAAAAGGTACTGAAAAAGTCATAGGTATGCTCTAGCAGGATGCAACGAGGTTACCAATGCTCTGCATGGCAAGAAAGCTAAGGAGGAAGAATGAAAAAGAAATGAAGAAAATAAAAGAAGGTGGGAAAGAGAGAGGCAACACTAGAGGGTGATACTAACAGGATAAGAATTTTCATATGGAGCCAGATCAAAGATCTTTTAGCTTACTGATAGGTATCTGACTGTTGTCAATAGTGGATGCTAGAAGAGAACATAAAAACACATACTGGTATCTCTCCCAGATGATTTCCCAGCAAAAAAATTGTCAGTGGAGAGGTTTTTTGAGCTACGTGTTTTGCCTTTGTTGTCCCCAACTGATTTGTCTTCCATGGTTTTGTTCAAACACTTTTTAAACCCACGCAGACCCTTATATTCACAACACCCTGTGGCAGGGAGTTGAATAGCTTAACGACAAGGACCTTTGTTTCTTTTTCTGGGTTTCTATTTTTTTAATCCATCACCTGCTTGTTTCTTTCATTCACATTTGCACTTTTGCACTACTTGTACGAGAAAAGACTGTGAATAACAGTGAACCTTTTACCCTTGTTTACCTTCCTTACTAAAGGTTGTGGGGACCCGTGTGGTATTTCTCCTCGGTCACCCTGAAGACTCCCACCATACCCAGTCACTCCTTGAGCAGAACCACTTCAGCGCCTGGCACCATGCCTGGTTTGAGATGGGGGACCAGAACTGCTCCCAGGAATCAAAATCGGTCTGTACCATCAAATTATACTTCAGCAATAATGAGGTTTTTCTGGTTAGTTCTCTACTTCTCCCTAAATAATTTCTATTATTTGATTTCCATTGTTTTGCCTGTCCCTGACATTTGAGCCCGAGTGTTTATACAGCTGTTCGGCATCATGTCGGTGCTTCATACCTGAACCGTAGCAGTCAGCTGAGAGCCCCTTGCTTTCTAGGTGAAGTTAAGATCTTTCTTGCTGTGTATTATTTCAATCCACTGGTTTTTCGAGACTCTACAACAAAATCTGATCATAAATGGAACTTCTACTGACTGTATTAACTTTTCTGTATAGGTCTCTTCATACTGGACTTATTCTAGGGTAGATATAATTATTCTATCTATTATATCATGACCTGCTGGTGATGTAAAATGCCTACAGAGATCTAGCAGCAAATTTCCTAATGGAAATACAGCTCGTATCAGTGAAAGAGTGCTTTGGCTTGTGTAGATTACACCCATTCCCTCTGAAAAGTAAATGATATGAGTAGAAGCATTTTTGTGCCCATGTCAATTTTTATAACTCTGCCAGCACAGATGTTTTAGGCAGAATAGAAATTCAGAGAATAAAGTGAACAATCCCAAATGACTCTGAGAGATGGGCAAATTTTTCTACCGTAAGATTGGGCTCTACTGTCAGACATATGGCCTGATAATACGGGTGAAGATAATCTGATGACCTGGTTTTCATTTGGACACTCCTGTGAGAAAATAAGGATCTCTATCTTTCCAAATGCACAATAAATAATAAAACTTGTTGTAGGTGGTATGAGATGCCATCACATGCCATTTTTGCTTTACTGGGGAAAGTCCATCCAGGGATCTCATCCACGAGGGAGCAGAAAGGACGCTAACTGCTGTCCAGTGCTTAAAGGAAGGGACTGCTGTGCTTGTACTTCTGGAGGATATTGTGTAGGCAAAATGTTATGTTATTGTAATGACCTCATCGCTGCTATTCTGTATATTCACTGGGTCAAGGAGCCTAGGTGTTCTTCTAGCAGAATCTATCCACCACTTTCACTGGAAAATTTCTCAGCTCCGCCTCCAGAAATATTTTGTATTGTCATTCCTCATGTTTTCAACCAATTATTCTGTTTAGTTAGTACGACTGCAATCAATATTTATGAGTTTCAAAGGCCTAACAAATCATTACATTTTATGAATTTTAAAAGTAGCTTTTCATCATCCCAGTGTTTTTCTTCTTCAGCATAAATGTTCCATTTCTTATTTTCTGCTTGGCCTCAACTCATCACATCTATATATATCCAGCTCACACGGTCCCTGGGCTCAAGCTGGAGGACGTGCATCTGTGGGGGGCAGGGAGCACCTTCCCACATCCCTGGATCCGCTGTTTCAGATGTGTGGGGTCCTGCTTGTCACATCAGAAGAGGTGGAGAGGACAGTGGGGTGGGGGGAGCCGGTCTCCCCTGAGCCTGCCTTTCCCCAAGGGCTGCACAAGGACCTCGCAGATACGTGTGTCTATACATATATGCACATACAATACATAAAACCATGCGTAGAGATGTATATTTGGTATGTGTGTTCACATCTGCGTATGCACATACATTTATGTACGTACAGTGTATTTGTGTGTATATATTCTGTACATGGATGTATGCATGTATGTATATGCCGGTGTACCTAGGGGTAGGAAAGCCCCTGTTATTTATCCCTGGGGAGGAATTTCCAGCCTGGAAACCCAGTCTCCCCCCCAGCTGGAGCACAGTACCGGGCCAGCCCCACCCCTCCGAGAAAGCACTTTTGGGGGCTGAGGCAGAGCCCAGGACCTCACCGGGACCTGCCAGCTGCTGCAAGAGGAAGGAGAAGGAGCCCAAGCCAGGCACTGCTTCCCCCCAGCCTGTTCTTGCCGGGCGTTCCCGCAGGCACACAGACACAGGTGGGTCCAGGACACCCAGGCACAGCCATCGGATGGAAATACTCCCTCCTCAGAGGGCAGGGGAAGGGAAAGGAAAGGAACGACAGCCTTTTTCCCCTGCTTTTCTTTGTCTCTCTTTGGGAAAGACTTCAAGCGCCAAGTCTTAAGAGCCATCTAAGGTGCTTCAGAGCAAAGGTGAACTCACCTTATGATAAAATAAAGAGGTGAAACAGATGACCAGCTCCAGGGTTTGCCCGCGATATGAGTAAAGGGCCACCGGCCCGTTAGTCCCTGGATTCACACGAATAAATAACACCAGGGGATGATCTTCAATAGAGCAGAGCAGCTTGCCTTTGTTTCTCCCCTTGCCGGTGGCGGTGGGCTGCTGTCAGAGGGACGCAGGGAGGACCCGCTCGCAGAGGAAGGCAGGGAACAAAGGAAAACCCTGTCACCGTCCCGCTGCTGGTGCAGAAGGCGCCCGGCATCCCTGGTCAGAGCAGGCTCCCCTGAAGAGAACAGTAAAGAATTGATCAGAGTCGATTGCTGGGACGCACGGGGAAGAGAAACAGGGAGCATCCCTCGCATGCAGCCCGCTCCTTCCCCCCCATTTGCGCTCTAATCCTATTCCACCATGTGCAGCTAGATAAGGGGACGCAACTCAGCCTTTCAGGCCTGGGCGGGGTTCTTGCCGTTTAATCTTTTCTCTTCTCTTCCCTTCGCTGCTTTCATCCCTCCCCGCCCCCCTTTTCCATCTCCCAGGCCCAGTGAGGTCAGCTCATGAATATCGCTTCATTTTCCTGAGAGGCTCTGGCAGCGCCGGGTACCTCGTGTGCGGGTGCCCGTCGTTCCGTGCATGCATTTCGCCAGCCCGGCAGCAGACAAAGTGGTGGTGAGTAATGCGGCTGCTTTAGATCCAAGCCTTTTTTTTTTTTTTTTTTTTTCTCTCCAAAAAGGGAATGTTACTCGGGATTCAGATGCAACAAACCCGCTAGGTATAAAGGGAGACCAGCAAAACCCTTTATAACCCGGACAAAAGGCAGAAGCGCTCCCAACCCTTAAACCGCGCTTGCAAATTGGGATTTTGCAGAGGGAGAGGTGAGGGGAAAGGGGGCCGGGGCCAGGGAGAAGCCCTGCCTGAAGCCCCGGGCTGGGGAGATCCCCACGCCGGCAGCTGGAGCCACCAGACCTTGCCCTTTTGTTGCTGCCATTTATTTACGTGGTTTTTTTTCCACCTGGGCAGCTGTTCCCGACAGGAAAACCTGCGGAGATGCCACGTGGGTTTGCCTCCGGGGAGGAGGTTGCGTGGCGGAGTTTTGCGAGGCCGGAGATTTCGGACTTGGGCTCAAAAGGGGCTTTCGTGGTGCCAGTTAAAAGAAAAACATCAACAAAAAAATATACAATCGGCCAACTGAACCATAGGTGGTGGCCGGGCCCGGAATTGGGGGCATGCACGTTGCGGGTTGTGCTCCCGGCAGATCGCAGCTGAGCCCGATGACTTTGCTGCAGTGAAACTTCCCAAAAAGATCCAGATATAGTGTAGGGTCCCGGATTATTATTTTTAATTTTGTTTTGAACAGTAGGTAAATGGCAGAGTAATGAGTAAGATACAGGATCTAAGCTGAGTACCGGCTTTTTGCAGTTTCTTTAGGTTTGGATTTCAGGAGTGGCCTTTTGTACCTGTACAGCTCGGAACAACAGTAGTGTGGGAATTCTGTTTGTGATGGTTAAGGGAGCCGCAAAGCAAATCTTTTGTGAAGAGTTGTGGTGCAAGTGGAAGTTTCGATAGGTTTACACTCCCATGCTCCCTTTTTGCTAATTAGTGCCTGGGAAGTTTCTGCCAAACTGTGTTCTTTTGAGCATTAATTTCCAGTATATTGGTTAAAATCAGGGCAGTAATGACAGTGCATTTGAGAAGAGACCCTGTGCTCTTGCCAGTGAGAGCTGAGCAAACACAGTCTCATTGTCTAGTACTGTTCCAGGGAGTAAACCAATTGTCAGGCTATGGTATAATGTCCGCATTGACTTTGCCCAGTTGCGTTTCTTTCTTTATTCCCTGTTCTAGCAGGGAATGGTTAAGCTGTGTTCTAGGAGGGCATCGTTAGGCCATGTTGGGGATGCTGTCGTTTCTACTTTTGCCCGTGTTTGGCCTCTAAGGAGAGCTGAATAAAGGCTATGTGAAAGCAGTTGGTGGATCCCAGCCATTATTTTCAGAACATGTTAAGGAACGGTAGCAGCACGATGTGGCCTTTAACAGGCCTCTTTAATCAACTGTTGTGGCCATGAAAACTCTAGTTTTGTCACTACGGGGCGGGGGGG
>JANZLQ010000013.1:30517523-30556323 GCA_026212715.1 Elanus axillaris | reverse complement strand
AGCTGCGGGAGGAGAACGAGAGCCTCAAGGTGAGGGAGCGGAGGGGCGGCGGGGGAGAACCGGGGCCTGGGGTGGGGGGAACCGGGCCCGGCTCTGGCGCTGAGGGCCCGGTCGCGGGGCCTGCGGGCAGGGGCACCTCGCCGCTTCTTTGCGGTGGTTTTAATGAGCTGGGTTGTATTTGGGTGGCGTCCCTGCGGGAGGGAGCTCCATTTTGGTGGTCTCACTCGCTACCTGCTGACATTTCTGCTTTTGACCCACCTGTTGCGTCCTCGTCCCCTTCTCGCCCCCGGTGCCAGAATGAGATAGACGAGCTGAGGACGGAGATGGATGAGATGAGGGACAGTTTCTTCGAGGAGGACGCTTGTCAGCTTCAAGAGATGCGCCACGAACTGGAGCGAGCCAACAAGAACTGCCGGATCCTTCAGTACCGGCTGCGCAAGGCCGAGCGCAAGAGGCTCCGCTACGCCCAGACCGGCGAGATCGACGGCGAGCTCTTGCGCAGCATGGAGCAGGACCTCAAGGTACAGGCGTGAGCAGGTGTCGAGGGGAGGGAGCTCCTCAGACGGAGACACGACCGACCGTGCTCTCGGTCCGGTCCTCATGACTCAGGCATTTCCATCCGTTCTCTCACACACTCCGCACCCAGTGCAGCTCGTAGGATAGCAATGGCCAAGCTTACCTCGGTAAGAGAGGCCCTTCAGTACGTAGGTAGGCTATTTTCAGCTTCGGTCCAACAGTTTTTTGTAAAGGGAACGTGCAAGAAGTAACTCCAGTACAAATTAGGATCTAGAGGTCTTGGATCTTTTACGACAGACGCAAAACATACCCTGCCACTGCAAAACTAAACCAACCTCACCGCATAGTCGCACTGACTATGAGGGGATTGCGGTACTCTTTAGTAAAGGTTTCAGAGGACTGGCAGATTGAGCACCTGCAGAGTCGCAACAGAAAATCCCGACTCCGTTGGTGTCAGTGGGAGAACTGCTGTTATCTTTAGCGAAGCCAGGATTTTCCACATCCCCCTGAAACTATAGACGCAAGCCATCAGATATCAGTGTGTAATCAACCATATTTCATCCATAATATCTGAACGAACCGCAGCCCGTTGTTGAGGAAAAGTTTCAGTCCATGTTTAGAGATTGCTGTCGGTAAAATAGCCATCATGTCCGTTCTAGATTGGTCCAGTTACAGACCCCCCCCAACTTTCTTGCGCTGGTTGGAAGTTGTTTAATTTCTGCTTCCATCCAGTAGACTTTGTGAAGGCTGCTACTGAATCAGGACTCCTAAACTTGTTCAGTTGACTGGTCTCCTGCCATTTCTCATGGGAGTTCAGACCTCTTTTAGGAAATGTGAGCTTACTGACCACACTTCTGCCTAGGACTCTAGTTAACTATGGCTCGTTGGATTCTGTGGACTGCAGCTGAAAATGCTAATTAATACATGATCAGGAACAAGGTAATTTTCAAACTTCTTTCTGGTCATTATAATGGGTTGAGAGTCTGCTGTTCCCAGGCCTGGTTTACGGACTTGGATCATCTTTTCTGGATAATTTCCAGCTTGTCATCATTCTTATTAAACTGCAGAAACCAGTCCAAGACATGTTCCAGTAATTTTCTCGCTAATGCCATTTAAAATGCTAATATCCTTCTCTCTATTTCTGTTTGATATTCCTTTTCTGTACGTATTCCAACCCCATGTTTGCTGTTGTGGCTGTGATGGTTCTGTAAGTACAGCCGTCCGTATGGCTTTTGGCAAAATAGAGTCTTCCTGGTCAGAAGCAAAACAACTCCTTTGTCAGGGGAATTTCTGATCGAAACAAGGGACGTTTTGCACACTCAGAATGATGTTTAGGTGAATAGTTGAGACACGCACCTTTGCGGGCAGAATTTGAATGTGAGCCTTCATGTCCCAAGTGAATATTGTGATTCCGGCTTATAGAGTTGTAGAGCTCTATAGAGTTGATTGCTTTGTTGGCTCAACGTTGCTTTGCATTAGCAAGTCATACGTGCGCAGGGCCTGGGAGGCAAATGGGGAAGGCACCTCCGGTGAGGTGTTCGCCTGCAATGTAGGAGATAGCAGCTAAGGCCTTTAGGTTGAGCTGGACAAAGGGCTCACTTTAATTAGGATTTCTCCCATGTCTTTCCCAATAACCATACGACTGACTCTTTGGAAAGGAATAGTGTTTTTGCAAAGCGTTCCCACAGATCATGAGTGTGTCCTGCTTTGGAGTAGGGATGAATGTCTAATGCCAGATTCCTGCCCAGTTGAATTCTGGGTGCTGCCTAACCGTAATTGTAACTCATGTGCAGTTCTCTGCAGTGTACCCAAGGCCTCTTCTGAAGAATTTCTAACCAAAATAACATCGTTTATTTTGCATGGGTAACATATTAAGGGACTTAATCCTTCAGAGGTACGGTCTTGCATATAGCTGTATGAAAATGCATCTTGCAAAAATGAGTCCCATTTCCCATGTGATCTGGAATTCTCTGTGGGATTTCCCTGCATTAATTGCTACTCCACCAAATTTTGTGTCAAAAAATCGCTACCAGTAATGTTTTTGTTACTTGGTTATATTTACCAAGCCAGACTGCATCTATGGTCTGAAGACAGATTCTGATAGGTTGCTGTTAAAAATGTCCCCCATGATTTTCCACTTACTTTGGTTGGACAACAAGATGAGCAGTTTAATACCGAGTGGAGGAAAAGACATTAAGCTGTAGCCCTGTGGTGTGATTCTCAGCTCATCCTGCAGTCTCTTTGGAGTGTGGTTATAATTGAAATTCCCCTCCACTCGCTCTTTCTGTTGGGCATTATGTGTCTTGAGTGCGTGTGCTGTGGGGGAGGTTATTGAATGATCTTGTGCTACACTGCAGTGTTGTATCTGTAATTCACACACACTGGGTTTCTTGTCAGGGGAGGCTGAGTCACTTGCTGCTGCTGTTTTCTGATAGATCGGATTCTTCTAGACTGCTTGCTTAAAATTATTTTTTTCTTTAGAGTTTTAGTATGTCAAAGAGAGTTCTTTGACATAAAAGCATAAAGATTGTTCTAGTGAAAGCCATGAAGGATAGCTCTCCGAGCTCCCCTAGCTAATGCTAAAAAAGATCAATTATACTTTCCAATGTTCTAAAAAAAGCAGGACATTAAGCTGTTCAAACTATGTGTCTAAATCACCATCACAACAGGGTTTAGTGTAGATTTAAATATTTTTGGTGCATGTTTATAGTTTCTGGTGGTTTCACAAAATACAGTGCTAGTGGCTTGCATGGCAAAGTCCTCATTACTTTACACGAAGAAGAGGAATTACATCTTGGCATGTGCCTTTTAACTCTGTTCCCGTGAAAATGCATTAAACCACACCCAAACCCCAAAGCCCTAGTGTTCATTTTCATTTTATGTCCAGCCTTGGACATCATTTGAGTGAACACAACGTCAGTAAAAATGTTGTTTGTTCATATTTTACTCTTCAAATGAAGCAGGAGTAGTACATGCCAGATAGTTAGATTAATTGTCCATGAAGAAGACAGAAACTAGCAGCATCAAAATAAAGATGTGTCCGTTTGTGCTCCTATACAAGGCACAGGTAGGGAAGGCCTGGAGAAGGTGGACCTTGCTTTTAGATGCTTCTGCATGCCGAGTATTGGAAGGGCGTATGCCTTAGTGCATTGAAAAACATGAGCTAGTAGTGGTTGCGAGAAAATAGATGCTGCACTGTCTCCAGGAGTGATGAAGGTCCTGTTTCACCGTTGATGTAACAGAACCTAAGAAGGAGTTGGGGTTTAGTGTCTGATGTGGTTTCCGGTGAAGTCCGTAGGAATAATGTACCATTTTTTTGGAAGGAATTGGCTTGAATTTGGAATCATTTAGAATTCTATCTGTGGATGTCCTTGTCTACATGTTTCCTTACATACCGCTTCCATCAAAACATCCGGAATTAACCTCTAAGTGCTTGCTTAGGCACTAAGAATTGCAGCAGTAACTCTTTCTTTTTTAATCTTTCTTTTGAAATACCACTTCATTTAGGTTGCGAAAGATGTATCGGTGAGACTTCATCATGAGTTAGAAAACGTGGAAGAAAAGCGTACTGTAACAGAAGATGAAAATGAAAAATTAAGACAGCAGCTTATAGAAGTCGAAATTGCCAAACAAGCACTACAGAATGAACTGGAAAAAATGAAAGAGGTTAGTGTTGCTTTTTTGCTTCTACACAAAGTATTTGAAGTTCTCGAATTCTTGTTGCTGAACTAGCTTTTTCTTCCTATGACTTGTTTTGGGGGCAAAAATACGACAACAAAATACGGCAGGCAAAAGCTGAAAGCTGTAAAGATTGCTGAAGTACAGCTTCGTGTTTGGGAAGCTGAGAACAAACTGAAGTATTCGGTGTTTCCTAGGCCAAATGGAAACCAGGCTGTGGTTTTGTTTTTCCTGTACAAGGAGGGAAATGTGGAACTGATGGTAACAGAGTTCAGAGGCTTTGAGGCTTTCTACTTACCTTAAGATACATGCAGGAAGAGTGCTGAAGGGAGTCAGAGGTATCTAACTTTGCAGATGCTGTTCCCCACGTGTTTTTAGAAAGACCAGTATTTTTCCCTTGCTAACTACTACTAGGGACTCGCAGGCACACTGAGGCTGGGGATCTAGCCACCTCCCCATCTTGTTCAGTCATGCTCTTTGGGGTATGGGGAAGTGAGAGACTCTACCGGGCCTTTCAGTCTGAGCATAATTTTACATTATGTCTAATTCATCTTCAAAATGATGCCATTCACCATTATATAGATGCAAGATACTGTGCCATTAAGTAAGCAGAAAATTGTATTACAGCAGTAATAGCTTGGCTGACGGAGATAACAAAGCATGGAGTAAAAAGAGAAACTGTTGACTAAGAATGACTTCTCAGAACAGATTTTAGAAACAGCTCTCCAGTTCAGTGTTTAAAATTCAAGGAATGCCACTGATTTTCACTTTTAGTAGTATTCCCTAGCAGGAATGCCAATGTCTACTTTGATCTTGTATGGAACAGAAGAGATGTATTTCAGTTGTTAAGAAAGGCAGGGAGTTTTCAGTTGTATGGTAGGTTGCAGTATTTTTAGGAACTGCAAGTGCTTACTTTAAGTGATGTACTATTAAAAATATTCGTATGTTTTCTTTACAGGAACTGAATTTCAAACATGTTAGTAGAGGATAAACACGTGGCTTCTTTCCACCTTCTGCTGCTTTTCCAGATAATTGCAGATTTGAAAAGGGCATGAAATCTCAGCCTTGTTCAGCTTCTTTCCCCTCTGCCTGAGACTTTCTTCTTCTGTTTTCACTCTGGCTTCTGCCATCAAATGCAACTCGGGTTTCCAGGACCATCTTCTTTATGAGAGCATGATCTTTCTGCAATTATCCTTACAGCTTGTTGTTAAGCTCGGCTTTACTCCAAATTTTTCATTTTTCTTGTCGATTCAGACTCAACTTTCTTGTAAATTCCCCTTTCTGGATCCTTTCCTCCTGCCCTCTGGTAGGTTGTACCACTGTAAGCTTCTTTTGCCTTCCTGCTTCTTCTTATGTGTCTTCGGTTTACAATGAAGTGTAGTGGCAATTTAATAGCTTATGTCCTTTGGGAGCTGTGTGCCTGCAGGAAATTAACCCAATAGATAGGCTTCTTCATCCCCATCATCAGTAGTCGCTTTCTCCTTATCCTGATTCTTCCCTCTGGCCCACTATGCTGAACTATGGTTCTGCTCTCACACTGCTCTCCACTTCTTTCTTTGGCTTAGGCGTTTGCGCCTTTCTGTCTTCGCCGTTGGTATCAGTGGAAGGATACTGGAGACTCTAGAAGAAGGGAGAGTGTCGTGTTTGAGCTGGGGGCTCTTCCACACAGTACTGTTTTCGTGAAGCTGAAACAAATGGGTGATTCCTACTGGCACAGAATGGGGGCACTGAGCCAGAATGGAAAAATGCAGTAAGACTTTATGCCAGAGCAGAGGTGGAGTGGACAAAGAGTCAGAAATACATCCTTATACTGAACTGGAGAGGAGAACTGCCATGCCCAGTCATTATATGTGTCATCATAATTAGGCAGGAGTTTTCATTTATGTGTTTCAAACAGGCTGCTGAGTGCCTTTCAGTAGAGGAAGGCTGTTTTTCAGGCTAGGACTTTGAGCACAGCATGGGAGAAGCTGGAGGATGGTTGAGGAAGTGCAAGTCAGAGAAAAGCGAGTTTGAAATGAAGCCAAATTATTAGACACTTTGCAAGCATGCCATGACTTGGGGGACCAATGGAAGGATGCTGGTGAAGAATACTAATTCTTACAGATTTGAAACTTAGAATCTGTGAAGAAGCTATAAAAATGTTAACATGAAACAACAATGAAAACAACCCAAAGCAGTCTGAAGTGCATTAGAATTTTTCTGTGACAAATGCCTTTTCTTCTTCTCTGGCAATAGAAGGTTTCATGCATCTTAAATGTCATTGTCAGATAGCCGTAATGTTAATTTTCTATTTTCTTGTGAGTTATTTCCTCTAGTTTCATGGGTTTACAACCCTTTCTCATTTCGGTACAGCCATTATAACCAATGGAACCTCCTGCTTAAGGAGATTCTGCTCAGCATAAATAGAAATACAGAATCAAGACCTTTTGTCTGGACTGTGATCTTCACTTTACTGAGCCTAGAATTAATGGGAGAGTTAATCTCCAAAGACAAGGAGGCATTTTTATTTTACAGCATTATAACAGTGCTCAGAGTATGTAATGACTGATTTCTGTACTTTCATGTCATCAAAGGTACTGCAAAACCACAAACCTTTCCATTCTTGTTAAAATCTATTTATGTATAACTGCCATGGGAAATTTGTTCTCCTTTTATAATGAACAGTGCGAGATAGCAGAGAATGGTTAAAAGACTTAATAGAAAATGTTGGAGGCAGAAGCATAATTTTTTGTTAGGTAGTCTCTAGAGCAGGACCAAAGCCAAAGTTCTCTCTGTGTGGATTCTATAGTGTTTTAAAAAACACGGTAAACTTGACTGGAAACATGTATAAAAGATAAATGCTAGCAGATGTGTTCGTGTAGAGACAAGTCTAGAGTTCTCCAGTAAACATTTGGGTGAATATAGACTTGTGAATGTATTAGTCCATTAATATAGAGAGATAGTTGGCTGTTGGCTTTCTTGGTTTGAAGCTTTTGAAAAAAATAATTATGGTATATTCCATGACAAATAGAAGTTGTTGTTGATGGCAGCAGAAGCTTGCAAGCATCCAGGATTTGGAAGGTGGTCTAGCAAAGCATACGGTTTCTATCAGTTACTTCTACTTTCAGTCCCCCAACCTGCAGCTGTTTCATGTACTGTTATTCCTGCCTACATCCACGCAGAAAGACAAGATTTTTCATCTCCATTGTCAGTTCTCGGAATTTATTTGAAGCAACTGCTGCCAGTTTCCTCTTTATTAGTTGTGTTTGTTAATTGTAATGCTTTTTGCAAAGCTGAAAACAAAGTAGAGAAATTGTTTCTTAGAAGAAAGAGAAACCAAGGGTAGCTAGGTGTAATTTTTCAGATATAAAAAAATTGTTAATGAACTGTTAATTAATTAATGTGCATTAATTTGTTGGTAACCATTTTTTTAAAGCCTAGCTTTCTCTTGTAGAGCTTTTCATGATCATAGCATGAATGAAGAATTCATTCATTTGCTATAGCTATGTAGGAAATGCCCAGTTAGCCGTGCTTTAGATGGTTATTTTGTGAGAAAAATGAAGTAGGGGGAAAATATGACAGATGTAGTGGACCCCGTGCCTTACAAATCCTCATTGCAACAGAGGTACGTAACTGCAAGAGGCACAGTGTTTTTCAGAGACATACGTCTTTCTGGATAGAAGTAGATTGCTCTGCTAGTGCTCCAAACTGCACAGATGCAAGACAGCTCAGTTCTTACAGCCCCATTAGGGTGATGTTGTCAAGCTACCATTTTCTCCTTCTCGGCACAGGTTATTAGCTCAGATACAGAGCTTGCGATAACCATGGCTACGCGGCACGTGAACCAGAGATGTCTTTTGTCCCTTCAGTTCAGACTGCAGGCAGAGGAGTTTATGCCTCCCTCCATGGGTCCGTGTTTTACTGGAGTGTTACCTGTCTTATCAGTCAGTCTGTTTTGTCTGCTGCATGGAGATGGAAGAAGGCAGCAGGGTCTGGGGAACTGGGCACTGGAGCTGGGAGGAGGAATCTGAATTCTGTTCTTAATTTTGATACTAACCTGCTGTGGGACCACAGGAAAGTAATTACACCTTTCTGCTTGCTCTTAGAACCTTTGCTTGCCCTGTTTATGCACAGATTAGCTCCCTGTACATCTCTAAGTGCCCAGGCTGCGCAGAAATCAGGAGGGTAGCTGGAAATTTCACAACAAAAGCTGCTGTAAAAAATGCAACAAACCCAAGCAAACAACAACAACAAAAAAAAACCCCAACCAAAAACTGGAGAGCTGTGAGGGATGATCCCATCCCAGTCCCTTTGATCACCTATATCAGCTTGCCCGCTATGTCTCTTTGATAAAAATCCAGAGTCTCTGCTTTCTCACAGCCCTTTCTCTAAGCCCCTTCTCCTGCCATTTAACCACAACCACTTATTTCCAGTCTTTCTCCTATAACTCAAAAAATATCAGATTCTCCAGGTTCTCTTTCTTGGTCTTGTTCCTATTTCTGGTTTTGTGGGGTTTTTGGTGGGGTTTTTTTGTGTGCTTGTATGTGTCTTTTGGTAGCAGCTATTTTGCTGTGTTCTGGTTCCTGAGTCCCAGTCTTGTCCTCCCTTCCACTCCCTCCTTCCCTGCATCCTCCCAACTCTTCATGAGTGTCCAGTCTCCTCCCTGTATTTCAAGTCTTTTCCGGTTCATTTTCCTCTTATTCTGCTCAAAGTATATTATCCCCATTTCTTAGTTACAGCTTCTCTTGTCTGTGAAATTTGTCCTTTCCCCCTTATTCTTCCACCCCCTCATATAAATTTGTCAGCTTCCTTGGTTTGTTCTGTTCCTTTCCTTGTTTCCAAGCCTTAGCTTTTCACTTTTGCATCTGGACTGAGAGCAGTAGAGGATCACTCACTGCGCTAGGAAACAGCAGCTATATCACTGTGAGCACCAGAGAAAAGGTTTCTGATTCTAATGCCTAGCCTCTGCTTTATCTAGACCTGCATGGAGCAACAATTTGCCTTCTGGCCTGGAGTTGGAACATAATTTTTCAGCTGGAGAAAATGTGCAGATTGAGAGCTGGGGTGGAGAGGACATGGTAGCTTGTAAATACAGAATTTTCAGCAGTCTGAACTGGTAAACTCCAACAAATAATTACCTGGTAATGTATAGGAATGGAAGGCTTTTCTAAAAGGTTATGGTTTGGCCAGTCATGATTTGGCTGAATTAGAAAAGTATGAGGTATATATCATATACAGACAAAAATGTTCCAGAACACAGGCATACTGGAACTTCTCAAAAGAATAGTTGCTAGAATAATTCATATGAGCAAACCCGGATAATCTTTTCTTGGAAAGAGCTGAAAAACTGCTGAATTTTTCCAAAATATTAACAATGTTGATAACTTATCCTGAGACAGATGGCTTGGCGTGGAAAATCTGCATCATCTAAATGTGGTGAGGTTGTAAGAAACTGGAAACAAGTCTCATAATGGGTGGTGGTTTGCAAGACAGCCAGTAGGCAAGGCAACCATATCCAACAGCAGCATTACATTTTTGGATGCCTTGAGAATCAAAACTTTCTTGTCTGCTATTTGTCATGGTCCCTTTGCTCAGGAATTTAATCTTCACAATCGGGCAGTTGGGACTGCCAGTGCTACCATTGGCCATCAAATCCCTGACCAACGCTTCCTTATTTGCAAGAGGTCCCTTCAAAGCTATTGCCGGAGCTGACTTACTAACTGTGGCAAAAATTGCCTTCATTCCATTGCAGAAATCACGTGATGTCTTCTAGTTGTATGAAAAACGCTTCATCTATTTCCTCTTACTCATCAGATGGTCTGTAGAAGATGCCACCGATGATGCCACTGATGCTTGCTTCTCTGTTCTCTGATTCTTACCCATAGCTCACAGCTGGCCCATCACCCATTACAAGGCAATGCTACATGCAATTGAACTGCCCTTTTGTGTAGAGCACAACCCTTCTTCCTCACCTTCAGAGTTTCCATGGCTGCACTCCAGGCATGTGAGCTATCCCATCATGTCTCTGTGATCCCAGTTTGGTCATAGCTGTGTAAATACTCATGGATTCCTAGCTTCTGTTTGTTGCCCAAGCTGCACACATACAAGTCGCTCGAGATACTTTGAAAAGGAAAGTTTGAGTCTCCTCCGTCATGCTGTCCCCCCAAGCACTTCCTAATTGCACCTCATGTTTTCATTTCTCTTCAGAGTTTGAGCCTCATTTCAAACAGCTGGTAATGGAGGGAGTAGGGACAAGGCAGAGAGGGAGATGAGATGCTAGTATGCCTGCTGAGGTAGCTTATCAGCTTCACAGGATCAGGGTAGTAAACAGTATCTTCGAAGAGTTACAGTAATTTACTTGCTCCTGGCACCAGATGGCAGCAGGGGAGGATTTAATAGGTCTCTCACAAGCCTGGTTTCTTCCTGGGTCTTTCAGAGGACCCAAATACCAAATCTATCATCGACACTTCTACTAAAAGTACCTTTAAGCAGAGGGTTTCTATGATCTGGAATCTCAGTTTGTTGCCTCATGAAAATTCAGTTTGCTTTGGTGAAAAGAACAAAAGAACAACAGGACAATGAGGAGGGCTTTTTTTTTTTTTTTTTAAAGATGAGAAACAAGTCTCAGCCTGAGCTTATGCAGGAGAAAACAGAAAAGTCCTCTGTCTCCAAGCGCAGCTCAGTGATTCTCCAAGCACCACATCCTTGCAGATGCAGACCCCCCGGTTACCTCTGTCAGACTTGCTTGTGTGAAATTCTGTTGCCTTTGGTATCCTCCCAAATATTTTGTTCCTTTAAAAACAGTACTTGGCAAGGATGCTATTCATCATCGGTGAGGGTGTGATTCTGACATTTTTGCTCAGAGCACACTGTGATCAGTTCCACAGATTTCACAGTGAGCAGGATAAGCAGAGTTTACTTCAGTTTAGCTCTTTGAATACAAGAAAAGAATCATAATGCAGAAAGAAATGGATTTGTTACAGAATCTGTAGTAGTAATTTCCTGCCATGAACAGAGAAAAAAGTGCATGCATTTGAGAAGCAGTTTACACTTAAACCTCATAAAATTACATTTTAATTATGTATCAACCGTCAGGAATTCACATGAGCCATTTGCTTCAAGAGAGTTTATCAAAACTGAACAGCCTGATGTCAATAATAATATAGCTCCAAAACATATGTAAGAAATAAAGAACGATTTCAAAAGAACAGAGCTCTATAAATATCTTATTGTGAAGAGGTTTTGTGAGTAAAGATGCCTAGAGGTGATTTTTTTCAGACAGTCATTGAAGCTGGTGTGCTGCTTTGTGGATTCCTATTGAATTGTCTTAAAATTTGCAAGGATGTGTAAAAGGAGTGGCAGGATTGCTTGCTAATGAGGAAGCAATAAGGAAAGAGTGGCAACTGTAGTGAAAAGAGTGTACTGGAATATGTCTAAAGCAGAAAAGAATTCAACCATTAAAAAACAAAGTTAAGTTTGATCAATTCTTTTGAATCCGTAAACTTAATGCTGCTTCTCTGGTTTGATGGGGGGCATGGGAGTCCCTTCCTTGTGGCAGAGTGTTACCTTATTTTCCTTCCTTCCTGTGATGGATATGAGCAGTCTTAGATTTGCAAGTTCTCTTGTCAAAGTTGTTACTATCGATGCTATGTACAATCCCCAGGTAAAATCAGAGTCTCTTTGCAGTAAGGTCTGTGGAAAAAAGGAAAAAAAGAAAAAAAGAAAAGTAATGACCTAAGCAGAATGGAGTCACAAAATAAGAGCTGAGCTTCCAAACACATAGAAACTCTGGGTTAGAGAAAGGACATGAGTCCCTACATCCTGGTCTCAAGTCAGCACCTGAGACCATTGTTTTTGCTTGGATCATGCTTCTCAAAGTTGTTCTTTGCTACAGATTGACTTCCATTAGTCAACAACTAGGTTTGTAAAGTAAATCAGGCTAAGGAAGGGCCCCCACAGAGGCAAGCAATGCTAGCACATCCCTCAGATGGTTTTAGCCTGGGTCTGCTGCCACTGCTTCAGTGCTTGGGCATGATTTGGGGGCTAGCCTGGGGCAGAGCTTGTATCTGCTTGACGGTTTGGATGCGGTCGTGCTTGTTTGAGAGGAAGCTGTGGGGAAGTTTAGCTGTATTGTCATTTTAGCTGAAAGGAGACCAAGTTGTGGAGTGCCAGTTGGCATCAGGTCCCAAGAACAGTCCCTGACCATTTCATTTACTAGTGTAAAAACTAGGCAAAGGGTCTCTGGCTTGGCATGGAGCCAGATGAGATGGCAAATGAGACACAGAACAGCAAGTCCGGTCCATCGCTGCCGTGTGAATTCCTACTGCTGAGAATTACTGGCAAGAGGCAACCAGAAGCAGCGACAAAGCCAACACAAGTGGCACGTCCAGTTGCCTGTGGGAGTAATGGACCATGCAGTAACAGTGGCTCAGGTGGTGGATGGTAACCGGTTACCAGAGAAAATGGTTTGTGGGCATGAACTCACAGTGGGCCAGGCTGCAGAAGATGTATCTCTGTTGCTACAGACTTTAGAGTATGACTTCCTTGAGATCTAAAGGAGAAAGAAGATCTTTCTAAATCTCATTACCTAATGAGGCAATGTTGCTAATGACTTCACTAAGGTCCTTAAACAACATTAACAAATGGAGGAAAGTTTGGGAAATCCAGTGTTGCTTGGTTTACATTTAGTCATCTCCTAATCTATTTTTTGGCACTGTGCTGTTTGTAAGCCTGAGAAGTTTACAGATTTTCTAGGAAAAGACATAAAGCTTTGTAGGAGTCTAATGATCCTCAATCACAGAAAACAGATTTTTAACTTTGCACTTCCCAGTTTCAGATGTACTTACTGAAATGGACATTCAAATAGCAAATATGCAATTTAAACAGAGAGGTACCAACTCGATTGCTCACATGAAAGAAAAAGTTGCCAGGTAACTTAAAAGGCCAAGTGTAAAAGTGAGCTCCCTGGTTTAGCTGGCTTTTCGACAGATGTCATGCAGCCTTTCACGGTTGTATTTATAGTTGTATCCATAGACAGTACATAATCCACATTGGTTCTTTTGTTGTTGTTTTGCTTATGTTTTTTAATAATGTCCCGGTTTTTAAATTCCAACTGTCATTTTATTTATGACCATTTTGTCATTTTTGGCAGAGCTCTGGATTTTTTTGTAAGTCACTGTGTATGATTTGCTTAGTTTCTTAAAGAAAGAGATTGCATGATAGAGAGGCTAAATTCAACCCCTTTGCACTGCTAGAAGAGTGCGAAGGGGAGTATTGAAGTAGGCCACGTTTCTCTAGACTTAAAGGAAATCCAGATGACTTTGCAAAATTGCTCTCTATCAGCTGGAAGGCTTTATGGAGGCAGAACAGGGACGTTTTCGAAGTGCTGAACCAGAGGTCCAGGTACATGTTTTCGTACAGAATTAATATACACCAAATGTCAGAATCTTACTGGAAGTCTCACCAAGGCTTTGATGAATAATAGTAATACACGATTTCTGCCCCTTATACCACTGTGTTCAGTCCGCTGCTTAACTGCACCAATCCTTTCAAGAAACACCTGGCAAAAGAGCACTTGCAATGTGCTGATGCAGGTCAAAGCTGAGCGTGTTTCAGATTGAAATGAAAATTACCACAGCTTTATTTTTATTTAGTGCATGTGCTCGCTGCTGGCTTCAGGGCTGTCTTTCTCATAGTCTTAAATTGAACTCTTCGGCAACCCCACATGAAACAGTTTTCTGCGTTTACATTTTCTGGTGCTGCTAGCAAGTCTACAGTTAAAAAATCTGGGCACTATGTAGCCTAATAGATTTATTCGTTATTCTGCACATAGAAATTCCCAGTGCATCTTCCAGGTGCCTCCATTCCTGATGGCTCTTTGGCAGAGCCTCGCAGCCCTAGGTAGTTTGTCCTGGCTTTAGGAGAGTAAGCAGAAAGCAGCACCATGGAGGTAAGTGCTGTCCTGTGTTTCGGCTGAACTCAGCTGCCAGTGTGAGGAAGGAGAACCTTCTCCTGTCATCGTACAGATGGCTATTCTGGAGCATGACACGGGCCCTCAGGGAGTAACCTCAGTGCAGCTTCCAGTGTAAAAACAGGTGAAAGAGATGGGTGAGACCTGAAATGGGAAGAGAGACAACAGAGCCATATGCAACAAAACTACCACAGAAATTGCCATGTTTACTATTCAATATATTACTCATGACTTCTTGAGAATGATGGTTCTGAGTACTTGGGTGGCTAGTATAATTCTTACAGAAGCAGAAAAGCCAACTGAAGTATAGCTTCCATATGTGCTGCTATACATGATTAATAAGTAGTTCCTGAAAGACAGAAGATGCTGTTTGATTACTAGTGTGCTAATGGCACATAGCAGGATGCAAAAGATGTAGTGTGATACATCTAGGCTTTTGATTGGGCTGTAAGTCTTGGTCCTTTTCTCTGAAAGTCGTTGCCTAAGCCATCCTTTTTCCCTTGCAAAAAGAGGTAATCCACCAACGTTTTGTTGCAAGTGCTTGATAAAGTCTTTAGTGTTTGTCTGCAATGCACTTAAAAAAAATTATGCAGTATGGTGAGGCTTTTGATTGCAGTGTTGTGGCTTTTTGAGCGGTCCATGCCAGTGTGTAGGAAATCAAGTAAAGGTGATCCTAGAGAAAAGTAGAGACACTGTCCAAGCATACAGGGATGGGGTTAGAAAAGCCAAAACTCACCTGGAGCTGAATTCTGGTGAGGGACGTTGGAGTTCAACAAGAAGGGCTTCTACAGGTGTATCAGCAGCAAAATGAAGATGAGGAAAAATGTGTGCACACTGGTGAATGGTGTAGGGAATCTTCTTTGCGTTGGTGTTTGCTGGTAAGACCAGCCTTAGGAATCCGAGGCCTCTGATATCAGTAGGGAAGTCTGGAGCAAGAGAGACTTACACTTGATGGATGATGACCAAGTTAGGGAACATTTAAACAAACTGGGCATGCACAAGTCCATGGGGCCTGATGGGATGCAGCCATGAGTGCTGAGGGAGCTAGCTGGTGTCATTGCAAGGCCACTCTTGATTATCTTTGAAAGATCATGGTGAACAGGGGAGATTCCTGGGGACTGAAAGAAAGCAAATGTCACTTCTGTCTTCTGGAAGGGCAAGAAGGGGTATGTGGGGAACTACAGGCTGGTCAGCCTCACCTAGATCCCTGGGAAGGTGATGGAGAAATAATTCTGGAAACTATTTCCAAACATACCAAAGCCAAGAAGGTCATTTGAAACAGTCAGCATGGATTTACAAAGAGGAAATCATGCTTGACAAAACTGATAGCCTTCTATGAAGAGATGACTAGCTTGGTGGTTGAGGGGAGAGCACTAGATGTTGTTTATCTTAACTTTTGACACAATCTTTCATAACATTCTCCTAGACAAGCTGATGAAGTATGGGCAGTGAGGTTGATTGAAATCGATGAACTACCAGGCTCAAACAGTTGTGATCAGCAGCACAAAGTCCATATGGAGGCTGGTGACAAGCGGTGTGCCTGCCAGGGAACAGCAAGGGCCAGCTGCTCTGAGGAGCTGGGAGCCGGGAGCCGTGCACAATAAGACAGCCTGTAGGGCTGGGGCCCCACCAGCCAGGGCGCAGTACCTGAGAGAAGTGACCAGAACATGCCCCGGGGAAGGCAGCTGGGATCAACCTAGTGTCCAGATCATCTGACAGGTTTGTGTGACAAGGTAGGTCTGAGATTAAGCTGGGAGGTCAGTCCACAGGTCCAGCGATCGTTAAGTAAGTGATGAGGCAAGTGCAAGGCTAAGCCAGGAAGTCAGGCCACAGATCAGGGTTAAGATCAAGAGAGTCCATGGCCATGCACAGCTATGACAGAGCTGGATACCGCTACGACATAATCCAGGCACGGACTCGAGGCCTGGATCTGAGGGGAGCTCCTGGGTCCATGGGCAGGGCCATGGGTGTAAGCCCCTGCTGAACCTCATCAGGGTGATGAAGGCCTATTAACACACTCAGGCCTCCGTCAGGACCCCAGGGATCAACACTTTGTCAGTTGTGTTTAATGACTTCGTTACCGACCTGCATGATAAGGCTGAGTGCACCCTCAGCAAGTTTGCATATGCTACAAAATCATGGAGTGGTTGATACATGGAACAGTGTTACTGACATTTGGAGGGACCTCAGCAGGCTGGAGAAACTGGCTGACAGGAGCATCATGAAGTTCAGCAAAGAGAAGTACAAAGGGCTGCACCTGGGGAGGAGCAACCCCAGGCACCAGTTCAGGCTGGGGGTGAATTACCTGGAAAGTAAGAGAAGAACGGGAGGGTCCTGGTGGACACCAAGTTGACCGTGAGCCAGCAATGTGCCCTTGCAGCAAAGGTGGCTAATGGTATCCTGGCCTGCATTAGGAGGCATGTCACCCGCAGATCGAGGGGGGTGATCCTTCCCCTCCACTCAGCACTGGTGAGGTCAGACCTGGTGTGCTGGGTCCAGTTCTGGGCTCCTCAGTACAAGAGAAGACACGGACACACTGAGGAGAGTCCAGCAAATGGCTATGAAGATGACTAAGGGGTTGGAGCATGTGTCGTATGAGCAGAGCCTGGGAGAGCTGGGACTGTTCAGCCTGGAGATGTTGGGGAGTAGCAAGGGCTGGCTGCTCGCTGTGGGATGGGGAGCTGGGGGGGATAACACAGCCGGCAGGACAGAAGTGTTGCCAACCAAGGCCCAGTTCCACTGTATCCAGACCCAGAGATCGTGGCCAGGCTCAAACAAGAGTCAAGGTTATCCAGCAGGTTCAGGGTGATGAGGCAGGTCTGAGGTGAAGCCAAGAAGACAATCCACATGCAGGTTGAGGCCAGATCAGCAGGGTACAGGCACAGCTGTGGTGAGCTAGAGACCAGTACTCCTCTCACACTCTTTAAGCAGGACCTGAAGCCCCCCGGGGTTAAGCTGAAGCGGGGCTCCTGGGCCTGTGGGCAAGGTGTGTTGGAGTCCCCAGGTCAGGCTGGTCAGGGCCACTAAGTGAGGCCTGTGGGTGCCCTCAGGGCCCTGACAGGAGAAGAACAGGGGGCTGTGTGTGGGGGGGGGCTGAATCTTACCAATGTGTATAAATACCTGACAGGAGAGTGTGAAGAAGAAGGAGTCAAACTCTCTTCAGTGGTGTCCAGTGACAGGAAAAGAAAGAACTTTTTTGTGAAGGTGGTCAGGCACTGAACATTTTGCCTACAGAGGAAGACATCTCCATCCTAGGAGATATTCAAGACACCCCCCCAGGACATGGCTCTGAGAAGCCTGCTTTAGTTGACTCCGCTCTGAGCAGGGGGACTGGATTAGATCTCCGGAGGCCCCTTTCAGCCTCAGCTGGTCTGTGCCTTGTCTCAACTCTGTGCTCTGTACTTGTTAATAACAAGCAGAATCTAATTTCTCATTTTGCAGCAGAGCATACAGGGGTTAGAACAGGTCACTTCTGGAAGGGGACAAAGGAATGGTTTCCAGGTTATTTCTGTTAAACAGGAAGAGTTCATGGTCTGCCCAAGCTGTCTTTCTTCTCAGGCAAAATGCAGCAAGTGAACAGGAGGTCAGAGGGAGGTATGTGCCATCAAGCGGGGCATTTTTCCTGCTGCACTGCTACTGTAAGTACTATGCTCTGGGAGAGCAGAACGGCATGTTTTGAGCCACCTTGTTCTTTTAGACCCTCTTATTTGCACACATTTATAGCCATATTCTATGATGTACGTCACTGCATGTTAAATAGAGATGAGTCACTTGACAGGGAGAACACCCAGCTATAGGGTGTGTGGGGCTCTGGGATCAGCCCAGCTGCTCTTCTGAATCATGTGGAATCAATACTAGCCAGGAACAAGAACACCAGGCTTTTTGATGTTTGTTCACTACAACCTGGAGGTTTATTTTTCACTTAAGGAGGTGTTCATAATATCAAGAAATGCAACCCCTGGCGTTTAGGCAGATTCAGGTTTTGATAACGCTCCATAGTTAAGAGTTCCAAGCACTGCATTACTTATTTTGAAGTAAAGGACGGTGGATTAACCTTTTAGATGTGCAGGTATGCTTTTCTGAAGTGTTTGTTTCTGCTGAGATATTTAGACATATTATGTGATTATTTTTTTTCCCATTGCTAGGTTTAACAACAGCATATATTGAGATGTGTAGAATGAGACCTTGGGGTATCAATTCTATTTTGCTTTGTCTGATCCTAGTTGTATGGTTGTGTTAATTGACTTCGGTTATCTCAGCAATGAATCCAGGTTAGGATAGTAACCAAGCTCTTGTTCAGGTCACAGATGGGTATTTGCCTTGCATCTGTTTCTGTCAGTGTTGTGTGTAATGAGCGGCTTCTACATCCCTGTAAAGCGTGACTGATGATGACATCCAACTGGCCCAATTATCAAGAGTGTTTTATGTTACAGGCTTGGCTGAATTATTTTAATTTTCACAGATGCTAGCAGTTTAGATCTTTGATTACATGATTAATTAGAAGCACCAGTAACAGTGCCCCAGAAAGAGTTTTTAACTGGAGCATTGCCTTGATGGTACACAGAGATACGCTCAAATGTTCATTTGCTTCTGGGAGTATTGTTGCTGAGTTCCCAAACTTTGGTCAGGTTTTGTGTGTTCAGAAATCGTGAGGCCAGAACTGTACAATAAAATCAACCAGTCTGGCCTCCTGCATAATATGGGTCATAAAATACACCCAGCTATTTTATTTAAACTGATGCCTACTTTTCAGAAAAGGGTGCTGGTCTGTTTTAAAAAATAGCAGCTGAGAACAGTCTTCCACAACTCTGCCTAAACTGTCCCAGGAACAGTTAAAAATTTGTACCTCCCTTTTCATCTGAATTTGCTGAAAGCTGGTTACCAGCCAGGAAATGTGTGTTCTTACACCATGCTAAATTCAAGAATCCAGCATCAATACTTTCGTGTTGTTTTTTTTTTTAAATCAGCATGCTTAGGATTGATATAATTTAGTAGTTTTAAACTTAAGCATTTAACCTAAGTTAGGAATTTGGCCTCCCTCAAAGGAGAAAGATGGGCACTACTTGGAAGTGATTCGTTCCACTTGTCTGAGGGTGGTTTGACTCTGTGGTGAGGCACATCCCTTTCTAATTATTGGACAGTGAATCTTGGGTTTGACATCTACATCCTTGGACTAATTTAAGCCTTTTGGTCACAAAATTACACTTGGACATTGTTTCAGCTGAGTACGCCTGTAGTCTTTTTCAGAGATGCGGCTTTTCAAGCGATCTTCTCTATTCTCTAGACTGTTTTCCTGTTGTCTTAGTGTAGGTTTCACTCCTTGTTCTTACATGTGTGTCTTCATATTTAGTTATATTAAACCAGGTATTACTTGATTGCACCAAGGTTTGTATCGGTGACCATCCTTTTCAGTATTTAACATTTCTCCAACCTTTACTCTGTGTAGTCTTTATCCAATATTATTTTATGCTTTTTCAAGGCAGCGGAAAAAACGTTAATTAGTGTAGGACCAAGAATTGATTCTTGCGTAACCCCATTGGGACTGCTGTGGCATTAATTGGCAGGTGATTTGCTGGTTCAGTGACATTTATGATAAATGCTGAAGAGTCAGATGTTTGTTCATGATAGCTAGTTAAAAATGCATCCCAGTGATCAAATATTTATAATGAGCTGAAGACTGTCAAACGCCATTTTACAATGAGATTTTCACATTTCTTGCAAAGGGAACCTTTAAATAACAGTCTCAAGTCAACCTCTTCATGAAGGTTTTAAGTCAGCCTAAGAGCCACAGCCCCTTTCCTTGCTGGGAGTAAGCATTTCCCTGAAGAACCTGAGCAAGTTGCATTTAGGGGGAGCAGTCTTTGTTCAGGAGGACAAGGCACGGGTATCGGACACAGGTCTTCTGAGCCTTCTGTAGTCAGTGAAGCCACTGGACGCTGCTCCAGCCGGTGCTGCAATATTCTCCTTCCCCTCATCTCCATTTTTGTGTGGTCAACATACCAGAAGCACTAGGTGCAGGCTTATGGGAGAGCAGACTGGTACCAGAGTGAGAAAGGTAGTTGTGGGGATGTCCAAACTGCTAAAATGTCTTCCTTCCATTTTAGCTTCTAGCCTCCATGGTTTATTTTTTTCCAGAGCACCTTCTTTACATGAACTGCTCAACAAAACTTAGATTAAAACTTAGGTTTAATTTGTGGCAGGATCACACTGGCATAACTTCAGAGCACTGCAGAGTCTGTTCCTCTGTTTTCAATAATCTGAGTTCCTAAACATCTTTGCAACTTCTCCATATGTTGTATTATGGAAAATATTTTTCAGCCAATTTACAAACAGCTAAATTTACAATAGAACTTTCCCAAGTAAACACGGACAAACAAGAGACAAAGAATAACAAAAGACCCCACCTTATAGTCAGAGGACAGAGTAGTGGTTGTTGACATGTGAGAGATGGAATTCTTGCTCCTGTTAACAGAAAATCTTCCGCTCATTGCTCAGGCTTCTAGACCAAGTGCAGATTTCAGAATTTTTCCTACCTGAGTTCATCTTAAATTTTTGCATCCTCTCAAAGGAACTCTAAAATCTGGTTTTTTGGTGAGGTCTCCCTGTAACTGGAGGTGTTGTCAAGGGGCACAGTCACGTGGGGCGAGCTGCAAAGCCCCTTTCTCTGCTGCGTGCCTACAAACCTACATGGATGCGCATGTTCTTGATGCTGTCCTGCCCTCTGAATCCAGGTGAGGGACTGTAAGAGCATGTTGTGTGCAGAATCATTCTTATTTTCCTTCTCATTACTATTCATTTTCAGACAGCTTTTTTGTTGGGATATGGTAACTACGCTTTGGTTTATATATATGCATTTTTGTAACCGAGGCAATGAACCCAATCTGGTTGCTTGCACTTTCCCATTCTCATGAAAATTTCTTTGGAATCTCTTCTGAGACATTCTTCTAAGGAGACTGAAAAACTCTACATGTGATAATAGGTGTGAGAAAGAAAACTCTTTAGATCTGGAAAAATCTCATATGTATTTCATTTGCAATTGCCATATCCATGTCTGTGACTGTGATTTTTGCTGTTATGCGGTGGTGTTTTGAACTATGTTGACTTACTGTCTGTCATACTGGCACTCCCAGATAAAGACTGGGACAGTGCATTATATTAGGCATTGTGCAAACCTTGACAATAAAACGGACTCTTTTCTCCCCAAAAAGACAAATAGCTGAGCTGACAAATAAGCAGTAACTTAGGAAGCCCTAGGAAATAGGTTTAACTAGCATCACTTTGCAACAAAATACCTTATTCCAGCACTTTCCCTCCAAAGGATGCATAGTGTTCTGAGATTTGCTTTTGCATTTCAGGATTAGGAAGCTGAGTGTAAGCTGACTGTGATCTCGGCATCCATAATAAGGCCTAGTTGGATAGTGCTGGGGGACTAAGTATGTCTAGCTCTTCTGTCTTTTGAAGGGTTCAAATGGCAGGAGACCTCTTCCTCTTCAGAGAAGTTGCTTCCACTGTTTTATGGCATCCTGGTGGGTGAGGGAGTGTGCAATCACAGAAAGCAAAGTATCAGAATTTGGCCGGCTATTTGACCAGGTCATACAGAGAGCTTTGAAAGGCACCTTTCATCTTCTACTGCTCAGGACTTTTTTTGAAACAAGAAAAAGAAGGAAGCAAATGTAATGGAAGCATAAATGTGCTGCTTCATTTTATGCATTGCAAAGAGTGCTTTTACCTGGTTATATCACAGAGTTGTTATTATTTGCTTTAGCAATGTGGGTTTGATTCAAAATGCAAAGGGTTTCTCTGTGTGCACGTTGTGTATCTTTTCTCTCCTTTTTTTTTTCTCCTCATTTAACTGGCAAATGAATAATGGCAAAGGATCTGAAAATTATAACTGAAATAATTCCTAAATAAATGCAAATGAAATAATAGAAATACTGGAGGACAGCTCCTCTTTTCTGCAATATGAAGACTACATAAGAACTATTTTTCTCTCCATGGTGAAGTAGAAAAGATTGCTTTCATTTTGTATCATTCTTCAGCAATGTTTTCAAATACACCAGTTTTAATATGAAGAGAGCATTGCTAGAGCTAGTAGGGATATGCTTAGTGTTTGTTTTATGGACAGGGGTGCTGTGCTTCTTTGCGTTTCACTGATCCTCTGCTTTTTCTTTCCTGCCTTAATTTTGCAAACAAGTGGAATACTGAAATACGCAGGACTCCTCCTGCCCTTCAGGGAGGGTGGAAGGAGTAAGGGGTTGCATTATTCTATGTGCTTGTGTCAATGACAGACAAAGGCAGTGTCTTGAGTTTGTTGCTGGCAAATTGCACTGATAGAGTTGCAGAATAAGGGAGACATTTTAACACAATGATTTTTTTTTTTTTGAGGAGAATATGCATTTTCAATTTGTCTACATGGATAGTGTCCATTTAGTTTTTACTACATATTCTAATACATTGAACTAAAGTCGGTGGCAGTAAACTGAAAAATTTGTCTTGCTTCTGTTTTGATCCAGCTCCGTGAGCTACCCAACTGTATTGACTGAAGGGAAAATGCAGAGAATCACAGGGCAAATTTCCATTTCCCTGGTTATAGTCACTCTGTGTCAGACAGAGGCAAGTTTGTGCAGCCCAAAAGTTGTTCCAATACTCAGCAACTTTTCAAGACTGTAAAGATGGTGTTAGGTTTGCTCTGATTTTTGAAAGCTCTGCAGACCTGGCACAGCAGTTGGGAGGCAGCTAACCATAACCATGTACAGTACAGTTGTGTGCAGATGAGGAGGTTTGGTTGCAGCTGTGGAGATACAAGAAGCAGCACGTCCTTTGCCTTAGCCTGCTCTGGCTGTTATGGGGGCTCTGTGCACCCATAAATCCCTTTATGTGTCAGGAATTCCTCCTCTGGTTGCCTACATTGATTTTTAGGTCAGGTTTGAAGCCCAGGTCAGGCTTGAAATAATCAAACATAAGCATCTTGAAAAATCTTGGTATGTTTTGCTTAGGATTTCTTTTTTAACTGCTGAGAGATTTACTGTAGCGTAGGATCAGGTAGCGCGAATTTGAGTTCATTTTACAGCTTTCCTACTCAGTGGAGTGTGATGCCATTATTTCTGCATTGTGTTACTCGGAGTAGATTTCAGGTCTTTTTACACCTGAGAAGCACTGAGCATCACAGGTGATGTTAGGACTGCACATTTGGCTTTCAGTTTAGGGCTGGCAAGAGAAGGATTATACCATCTGGTTTTGAGAAGTGCTTAGCATGTCCAGCAAGACATTGAATAAATTCCAGTGAAAGTCACTAGAGAATTGATCATCACAACAGAATTGGCTGTTGCATGTGATCTGGTGTGCACATAATACGAACATTATCTGTGGTCTTATCTAGACTGTGGAAACTTCTCAGCAGTGCCAGAACACACACGCAGCCCCACGTGTGCTGGCTACAGTGAATGCTAGAATAGTCAGTCAAACCCGGTTTTACCTCCTAGTCTTTCAGAGGTAAGAGATTATACAAAATAATAATACATGCCTTAGTTGCTGATCTTATCCCCAGTGCTGTTGAAATATTTCATTAGTACTTGAGCAGTTTAGCAAAGTTCCCACTGTAGAGACAGTATTATGTGTGTGTTTTTCTTATTCTTTTCTCCTGCAGATGGGTAACTTGGTTCAAGGGTATTAAAACCATAATGCTGTCTGGTGAGCATTACTGATCAGATAGTGCAAAAGCAGTCTTATGTCTCTTACTTTACCTTTTTTTAACTCATAATCGTTAGAGTGAACTGAATATGATTTTTAAAATTATATGGCAGAAGAATTATCTGAGCCTTCACATTATCCTTCACAACAAGCTCTCAAAACCAATTCTAGAATATGAGGGGTGGATTTTTTTGCTTCAGTTGAGAAAACAGCAGAGGTGGCTTTTAGTGGCACTACAGTGTGCTTTGCGGTACTCTGACATGGGAAAAGGATCAACAAGTGGTGAGTTATATTAAAATGTGATCTACACAAAACTTTTGGAACAAACAGGTTTTGTATATGAGGGTGGCTGAATCAGTCACCCACCCTGTCTAACATTCGTTAGTATGTCAAAACAAGCAACATGCAGACAGTTTTAATAGTGTCCAGTTGCAGGGATAATATGAAGATTCACTTGCAGAAGTCTGGGGTGCTATTTTTGGTTTTGCCGTATGTTTATTTGACATCTTTTTTTCCTTCTTCTGTTTTGCTTTGATGAATTTCTTTCATTAGCAGCAATAAATTGTTTAATGTTGAAAATTGGATTGGAAGAGTGGACTAGTACAAGGCTCGAGAGAAATAATAGAAAGAGTAGCCACTGTAAGTCATGAAATGTACCTCTGAAAAAGCTCTCAGAAAATTATTATTTATAGCAGGATATACTGCTTGATATGTGGCATTCTTTGATCAGTATGAGTATTGCCTCAGTGCCCTAACGTGATGTTATGGGGCACTGTGATTTTGCAGATGTCATCTCTCAGCTGAGATGTGCAAGTGAGATCTTAACCTCTAGTGATGAGAAACTGTCTCGTGGTGGTTTTCACAAGAAAAGACATTGTACCAATTCCAGCTGGGCCTAATCCACTTACCCAAATCATCCTGCTAATTGAATTGTGCATGTTCTTCATCGCTTTCTGCTACAGAATTTTGTTGCTAAACACCATCATTTCATTGGTGAATATTACAAGCTCTGTGGGTGGTTTGTTGTAATTCAAGTAGAGCAGAATAGAAAGTAGTGCCTAGTCATTACATAGACACAGCTATTGTTTTAATTCAAATATTGCTATCCTGACTACCAAAAGGAACACAAAAGATATGGAAAGAAAGGAGAAAAGCAGATTTTTCAATTTATGTCAAAACTAGAAAAAAACTTTTTGCTCTCTGTAGTTTATCTTTTGCTGTTTGGTTTTTGTTTGTTTTTTTTTTTTTGTCTTGGGAAACTTTTTTTCATATACCTCTTATCTTCTGAAAAGTTGTAGGGTACACGAGAAGTTGCAGCTCAGCAATTTCAGAACCTCATTACACCTGGAGAGGTGCTGAGCTCGGCAGGATGAATAGAAGACATTTAGGTAATCAAGTAGAAATATAGTTTAACTATCCCTTAGTTATTTTATCAGTGAGCGGTATTGGCAAGAATCTGGAGCAAGGAGAAGTTTGCAGTGCTAACTGATATGAAAAGGGTTTTTTCAAAGTGATAATACACAGTGGTGTAATTAGTGGTAATACAGAGGAGGGAGCTTCTCCTCTGAAAGTTTATCGCTTTATAAATTTGCCAATTTAAAAAGAAAAACAACAAAACCCCCTCCACATGCATATACCATTTCTGCAATACGATAACTGGTGGGTCACCCTGGAGAAGAAGCATTTTGTTTGTAGACTGGATCCCAAAGTTGTTGGCTTTATATTTAAAGGAAAAAAAGTGAGTAAGTTTAACTGTTTTCTGTGTCTTTTCCTTTAGAAGCCTGTGATTCACAGCTATCCAGCTATATGGCTCTCATAGCTGATGAGCTTTGGTTTTACTGTTTTGCTTACTGAAAGCATTCAATGTTTCTGCAAGAGACATAAGAATTTTCACTCTGGTTCTTGGTGGACCCATCTGTGAATTTTAGTTCTGATTCTGAATGTGAGGTTGTTTTTCTTAATTCTTGCATAAGTCTATAGTAAATTTGAGCAAAAAGCGTCATGAGAAATCATCTCTTGTGATTGCACAGATTTATATGTCAGTCATTTCTATGGCATTGATTTTTCCTTTGGAGTGAGCTGTTCATGAGCTTAGTATTTGTTACGGGGATGATCTGCAGAAGAAAGAGAACCATTGGTACCCGCAGGTGAGTAGTACACAGGATTGTTGTGTACAGCATACTCGCCCACTGTACTCTGTTCCTTGAGGATTATGAATGTAATTCAGTTCCCACTGAATGGAACTGGATGGTTTTTAGCTGGATTCTCCCCTGGCTGGTGCAGGGAAATGCATGTTTCTCTGCAGCACAAAGGATCCTTCTACTAGAGAATAATCTCAGTGGGAAATGGTGTTGGCTGTATCACTGCCCGGCCTCGGGGCCTGCATTTTACCTGGGGAACATAAAAACTGGGAACAGCTGCAAGTGGGATGTTATGTATTAACATACTCTCCCACTTGCTTTCCTTTTTCCTGCTGTTTTCTTGTGAGGTGGTTGCAGTTGTTTTCCACTGCTACCATTTGCCCACTAATGAACTTTCTACTGTCAGCAATTGCAAGATTTTTGCTGGAAATGCAAGCAGGCTTCAATCCCAGTGCATCCTGCTCTAAAAGAGGAGTTTCTTTTCTAGTCACTTTGGCTACGTAGCAGATGAGAAGACACCAAAGAAGCTTGCTCCTATGGTAGTGCATACATGTGTTTGTGTGCTGCTGTTCTTAAGCTAATATGCTTTGTTTTGCACTAGGACTTTGGAGTCCAAGCAGCTTTAAATTGTATTTACTTGAATATATTCTGAAAACGGAACAAACCTAGAGACCAGATCTACGTGTGTTTGTCTGCACAGAATTTGTCTACAGGGCACACGTGCAGAGGTGTGAGCGCAATACGCTGCAAGCTTGAAGTCTGTGGTGGGACACAGAGAAAGGTGTGCTTGTAGATGTACACTCAAGTCAGGTGATGGGATCTCACTGACACTGTTTTATGTAGCTTGCCTACCGCTAAGGCTACATTTCTGGCTAGACGCATCTTTAAGTGCCTTGGCCCCATTAGGGTTGATACCAAATGAGCAGGCTGGGTTTCCCTGCTATGTTACCACCTGGGACACCTGCTTTCTTACCTCTCTTGTCATGTGCTAAACATTCATTATGCACTAGTCTTAAAATGTGTTGAATAAAAAAGATAACAGACTGATTAAACCAATACTTTACTTGTATGACATTGCTGTGTCATTTTGGGGCAGTTGTGTCTCCCCTCTGTATTTGGTATTTCAAGGATCACAAGCAATTAATTCCTTTATAGTTGCATTTGACTTGCTGTCTTTTAAAATGGATGAAATATGAATTATACCTTTTCCGTGAAATATTCAGCACGTCTCATTTTGTTGTTGTTGCAGCAATCACTGAAAAGAAGAGGGAGCAAAGACCTCCCAAAATCAGAAAAAAAATCACAGCAGACACCGACAGAGGTATGTTGTAATAACTGTAGCCTGGATTCTCACATGGAGGCTTCAGGGACACTGTGGAAATGATGTACGTGATTTGTAGATCTGCACTTTGCTTGCTTATTTGCTTTGCTCTTTGTTTTCCTGTATGCTGTGCAATGGAGAGCTCTTACCTAGATCTGCAGTCAGACAACACTATATCAAGGACCACCTAAACAAACTGCTGGTGTTGCGACAGGACCCACCAGATTCATGTACTCTGTATTTTAGGCAAAATAAGTAAATGGGAGCGCCAGTGTAACAAGATTATAGGCCTTTTGTGTGCTGACTTTAGGATTTTTGAACACTGAAAGTCTATTGCAGTGTTGCAAGCCTAGAAAATATAAGGATTTTTAGAAGCCCCCCCCCCAGTGTATTTTCTGGGGACTGTGCAAACATTAGTTGCAAGTAAAATAGTCTTTTCACCTCTTTTAAATTTATCTCCCTCTCATTTATTGATCAGTGAAAAAATGTTTTCAGGAAGATCTCTTAGTATCTAAAGCTCTGTATCTGTGATTGTTAATCATGTAATTGAAGACCATCCACTGGAGGTCTCCTGTTTTACATCAGGTTTCTTCAAATACTACTTTTTCCTTTTTCTAAGGAGGACAACGAAGACCTGAAATGCCAGCTACAGTTTGTCAAAGAAGAAGCAGCCTTGATGAGGAAGAAAATGGCTAAGATCGATAAAGAGAAAGACAGATTTGAACACGAGCTGCAAAAATATAGATCATTTTATGGGGATTTGGACAGTCCCTTGCCAAAAGGCGAAGCAGGTGGGCCACCTACCACAAGAGAAGCTGAACTCAAGCTTCGATTGAGACTGGTGGAGGAGGAAGCTAACATTCTTGGGAGGAAAATAGTGGAACTAGAAGTAGAAAATAGAGGACTGAAAGCAGAACTTGATGATTTAAGAGGAGATGATTTCTCAGGGACCTCTAACCCGCTCCTGGGAGAGCAGAGTGAATCCCTGTCAGAATTACGACAGCATTTGCAGCTAGTAGAAGATGAAACAGAATTGCTGAGGAGAAATTTAGCTGATTTGGAAGAACAAAACAAGCGCATAACAGCTGAGCTGAACAAATACAAGTACAAGTCTGGGGCCCATGAGAGCTCTAGGCACCATGATAATGCCAAGACAGAAGCGTTACAGGAGGAGCTAAAAGCTGCACGAATGCAGATCAATGAGCTGAGTGGCAAAGTCATGCAACTCCAGTATGAGAACAGAGTCTTAATGTCCAACATGCAACGCTATGACTTGGCCTCTCATCTTGGGATCCGTGGCAGTCCCAGAGACAGTGATGCGGAAAGTGATGCAGGAAAAAAAGAGAGCGATGATGATTCCCGCCCCCCTCACCGCAAAAGGGAAGGGCCCATCGGTGGGGAAAGCGACTCCGAAGAGGTACGCAACATTCGGTGCCTGACACCCACGAGGTCTTTTTATCCGACACCATCTGGGTGGCAGAAGAACTTCACTGACAGACAGCAGATGAAGGACATTCGCTCTGAAGCTGAGCGGCTGGGCAAAACAATAGATCGCTTAATTTCTGACACCAGCACCATCATAACAGAGGCGAGAATTTATGTAGCTAATGGGGACCTCTTTGGACTGATGGACGAGGAAGATGATGGCAGCAGAATACGCGAGCATGAGCTTCTTTACCGGATCAACGCACAGATGAAGGCCTTCAGGAAAGAGCTCCAGGCTTTCATCGACAGACTCGAAGTTCCAAAGTCTTCGGATGATCGAAGTGCAGATGAACCTTTGTCAGTGAGTCAGGTAGACTTTTACTTATTACGGCCTACAGGTAAAAAGGCTCTGCCAAGTGAATTAAGCCTCACATTTGATGTATGGCCCATGAAAATTCTTTATTCTAGATGGTGGACAAAAATCGCTTTCTTAAATTACTTTAAATCCTTATTTGGCGATATGAAACCTTGTTGTATCAATGGGGCTGTCTGTGAACAGTGAATAAGTCCGGTCTCCTGGAAATTAAAACAGTTATGCTCTAGGAAGTGGAAGTTTGTACTCCCTTCTGGCTTTGCAAGTGCATTTGCCAGAGTTGTGCCTTCATCGCCAGTAAAGGCAGTGCAGACTGCATTTTTGGCACATGAGTGAACGTGATTGTTTTCTTAGTGGTTGGGTTCCTATTAAATGAATAAAAAAAAATTTTGTTAATGTTAAACAGGAGTGAACATTAGATTTCCAAACTTACAGAGAATATGACAAGCCGCAGAGAAAAATAAACCATGCAAATCTACTTTACAGAGTCACAGAGCCATGCGGTAATGTGAATATTGGAATTGCTGTAACTGTATCTTCTTGAAGGCCTGTGGGTCACTGCTTACACGCAGCAGTGACTAGCATCTTTTCTGTAGTTCATTTTTATGCAGAATTATTTCAGAGAGGTTTTGGGGAGCAAATTCCTTGCTGACTCAAGATCTTTTGCCATGAAAAATGAAAATTACCTACCCTTATCTTATCATGCAGTCCCATAGATGGCAAATCTTGTTATTGCTGATGGTATTATCGAATGTTTTAGTAAGTCTCTTGCTGTGTTAATTTACTTTGTGCGGTCGTGCTAGTTTACAGTCAAGGTAGTTGCCAGGTGAAGCTGAAAGCTATTTCTTATTTCTATGCTGACTAATTAGTCTTTTGTTTCCTTGTATCAGAAAGTCACAGACGCAGTGAGTTAAAGCTAATCAATTACTCTACGTGTATTGCATGAAATCAAACAGAAATGGCATTTAGCATGCTCACTTTCCGATCTAGCAATAGCTCTGAGCTTGTAGAGCTCCCATTAGCTTAAAGGCAGAGCACTGCATGGGCTTATACAAATTTAAACTAAGCTAATTTGTATTTTCTCTAAACAAGTAACAGCAATAGTTACATTGGACATTTCGGGGCTTGGCCATGCAGAACTCCTACTGAAGTCAATGGGAGATGGGCACTTGGTCCCTCCACAAGCATAGTCTGATTCACTATTTATTTTGTTGAAACTTTGGACTTGCTATTCCATTAATTGACTGTTCTCTTTGTCTTTGTATTTACCTTCCCAGATGTTCCAGCCTATCATTTTACTTATTCTCATCCTTGTATTATTTTCATCCCTTTCATACACAACAATATTTAAACTTGTCTTCCTTTTTACACTGTTTTTTGTACTGTAAGCCATTCATCATTTACTGTTCATTGTAGTATTATTTTCAGTTTGTTTATTTTGTCCACCCTCCAAGATAAGAAGTGCAAGAGATATAGTTTCTGTAATAGCCACTGCTGTAAAAACACTGAAGACTACTTGTTTGCAAAACCAAAACAAAATCAAAAAAACTGCAAAAAACATACCAAAAAGTCACCCAGTTGAATAGGAAACCCGCTCACCATGGTGTTCCAGGTAAGCAAACAGAAAATTATATTTTTTCACTTTATCTGGTTTTATCATTTTTTAATAAAAAATTCCTGAGTGACTGGAACCAATTTAATATTAATTAATTTGCAACAAATCAGAAGCAAACCAGAAATATGCAAGAGTGGGTGTGAGGAGTCTGTTCCTTTCCTCTTCCCACTCCCAGAAAAAGAATTTGTATTCTAGCCACATATGAATAGTAAAACCGCATTCAATGTGTATTCTGCAATTGTATGTCACAGCTTGTACATATTTTGCGTGACTGTGATAATGATTTTCAGCACTGTTATATGTGGATTAGACACCACGGAGGGGACAAGATCAGAATGGTTGGTACACAGAGCAGTAGATCTGGAAACAGGGCAAGGAGCTGGAGCCCCTGAGAAAGAGATGCACGAGGAGGAGGTATCAGAGTAGGTGAGGAGTCTTCTGAGAGATGTAGGCTGCCTGCGTTCTCTCTGTGCTCTAGAAAAATGGCCACGCTAGAGTCTGTCTTGAACTGAAGAGAGTGGTGCTAGTCACCTTGTCTTATGTCAAATATCTCTTCCTAACAACCTCGCTTATCAGATAACATTTTCCAGTTCCAAGGCTCTGGATTCTCTCCAGGTTTCAGAACGAGTTTTGGATGAACATGGTAACTGTTGGCTTGCAGAGTGATCCCCATCTGATTATGCCGTTGGTAGCAAGCGACCGTAGGGGAGGGAAGCTTGTGTACATAGGTGTGCATCAGTAGTCACTAAATATTCCTGTCTTGCCTACGAGAGGCTGCGCTCAGAGTGCAGGTGCCTCACGATCTTTCTATCACACTGAACATAGTTCCTACAAACAGTAGAGCTCCCACTATGAAAACCTCACCTGAAATGCCCAATGAAGCTCAGTTTTCTTTTCTGTTTTATTCAACCCATGTTGAAACCACCGAGTCCCACAAATGTGCATTCTCCAAAGGTGATCGTTTACACCTAAGTGTATTAATGAATTTTTTTTGTGCAGATGCCATGATAAAAAAAATCTAGTAATGAATAGTGGTAATAAATAAAGCAGCTGTTTTTCTAGCTGGTGATAAGGATTCACTTTGATTTATCATGCTAGCGCTCAGTTCACTTAACACATTCTCCAGTGAGAACAGTTCATCTCCATGCCTGGGTTGTGCTCTGCTACCTGAAATAGTAGAGACACCATTTTGAGGGAAACCCCTCAGAGGGAAGCAGAGGTTGGGCAGTAGAGTTTACTTTATGAGAGCAAAAAAATTAGTGAACTCACAATATTCAGTGTTAAACCAAGTTTGTGTTTTTCTCCTTGCTTTCCCCCAGCATACTCTGCAGCTGTAGTAACCTTGATCAGTGAAATCGTTTAACCTTCATTTAATCCAAATACTTATTCCTACCAGGGGATGTTATCATCATTGATTATCATTTCCTTTAGACATATCTTGCTAATTACAAAATAAGTAAAGTATGTGAGATTAATAGATAGCCTTGCCTGGTGTCCTGATTAAAGAGAAAGTCAGCCCCAAAGTAATTTCGAGGAGTTTCTGGGCTGCTCTAATTTATGCTCAGTTGCCTAAAAGTTTAGGTCCACATATTAGAAACTATTATGGCAAGATATGGCCAAGGATATCATCCTTTCACAGTGATTTTCTGTTACTGTAAAGATAGTTCTCAAACCACTGGGAAAAGGCCCTTCTGCTGCTATTCTTTTAGCAACTACTCGAGAAATGCCTTTTTTTTCCCCCAGATTTGCAGTTTGGACATTAGAAGTGTAATAATTTGAGGCTTAAACTTGTCATATCAAATCTTAGCATGAGACTGACTTTTTCAGTTTCTTTCTGGTTTAGTGTCTCTCTTGGGGGAAGAAAAGATCATTTGCATTTTGTTAAATATGACTGGCTCAATCCCATAGAAGAGAATAAATCATACTTAAATCTGATCTGAAGTTCTGGGCTTTCAGTTTTTAACCCACACTCGTCTATACCTTTCTCAGCCTTGTATGTAATAAAGATGAGTAGAGACAGTTTGATTTACACTGAGTGTATCAGTAAGAGTACTACTGTAAAGTAGTAGGGAAGTTTAATACAGTGAATTCATGCACTGAATACCTCTTGGAAGTAATTGGGAAAGAATTGCTTCTTTCTCAGAAATCAGAAAAGGTGAGGAAGAATCTCCTGAGAAAAGTGGAGATAACCTCTGCACAGGACTGGCAGTTAGAACCCCATTGATGTCTCACAGGGTTTTTTTCTGGTGTATAGCTGGAGCTTTCCTCATCCTAATTCTGTCAGGCATCAACAAAGCAAATCAAAGCTGAGACCTTTTGGTCAGACATTTAGGGAGCTATGGCACAAGCTACAATCTGAAATTAAAACATACGGAAGCATACAAAATCATTTTAGAAGCTCCCCACAGTCTTAGAATCTGTGATGAGCAAGGAGAACGGGAAGGACCTCTGCAAACCTCAGTACAGAGAAATCTCAATGAGAAATGAGATGCGGTTTTCATGTCCTGCATTCAGCTTGAAGGGAGTGATTGGAGCTGCTTCTCCTTTTCACACCAGATATTGCAGAGAAGCTCACAGTCCTCCATTTTTCACTGTTTTAAAAGCTGCTGAGGAAGCTAATAAAATCAGTATGGACACCTATCCATAGCCGAAAGATAACATCTAGCCAAAGAAAAAAGTGTCCTGTGTCTTGCTAAATTGAAATAACTCGGTCTCACAAAGAAATGCAATAATTATACTTGCCAAGAAAGGAAGCCCATTCTTCCCACTCGGTTACTGGAGTGATGGTCAAAGTCCACCTCACAGGTGAGTGAGTAAATGCAGCGGAACACATCCACACTCTCTAGCAGGAGTGTGTGGGAGTCGAGCAGGACAGAGCCAGACAGAACACTGCTGATTCACTAGGTCTGTCTGCCGCATACCGTCTAATTCTGAAGAGTGATAATAAGAAGAATGTAAGATTTTTGCTTTTATGTGAGTGATAATAAGAATGTAAGTTTTTTGCTTTTATGTGGCAACAAGCTGGATATGCCAGGTTACCTATCAGTTCAAATCTTACTTAAACCAATAGCAGATTCACGGTTCCTATTTTGGAATATTCTGGGCAAATACTAATATTCTAGCAAAAATGGCCTTGACTTTGAACCCCAAGATTGCCTTAATTTTACATTGCTCTGAAAGATTAAATTTCTGTTTTCTGTGTTCCCAGAGAATTCATTCTATGTTCTTTCAGAAAGAGCAGATCTTGCATCTATAGATCTAATTCTGACTTTTTTACACTTGCGTAAATTGGCAGTAACTCCAATGGATTTTTATGTCGTTTAGAAACTAGAGGCATTTTTTCCTTTAATGCAACCACATTACATTCAATTAAATTTCTTTCCTTTTTAGAGTCGGCTCCGAATGCCCTGACAAAATACCTCTACAAGTATTTTCTTTACTGTTACTGAAAAATTCCCATGATACTAGAATGGTAATCTTCTCCAGGATCAGAGATACTTCTTTCAACCAAAAAAATCCATGCCTGAAGCTCCAGTTAGAGATAGAATAAGTGTCTGCTGACACATGTCACCAGTGCTTCAGAATCAAAACTAGAAGAGAGCAGGTGCTATAGTGCAGAAATATGCCTGGCAGTCGGAAAATAGAAAATTGCCAAAAACATGGCTGTCTAAATATGTGTTATAAAAAGAGATGAACTGCACATGAACTTTGGGAGTTGTTTACGAAAACAAGTGGAGCTTTAGGATATTAGATGCCCTTCTCCTTAATCACCCCAGAATTTGATAGGTGAGTAGGAGACTTCTAAAGGCATCAGTATCAGGGACGTAATTCCCATTGGCTTACATTTCTGTCTCTGATTTAATGCCAGGGGAAGTGATATTCAAACCCAACTTTTGCCATGACACATGCAGTTGCCTATGGGGAAAATTACAGTGGCTCTATTTAAAGTAAACATCTAAAGTATCTGCCACCGATTTCCAATGTAACCTTGGAGAAGTGACATGACATAACGCTTTGTTGGTTCTGCTTCTCCACTCGGTTACATACTATTGCAGAAGCGCACAACAGTAAGAGGAGACAGAATTCGTGTTCCCTTCCGCCCGTTTCCCGATTTATATATCCACTCTTGAGATGTATTTGCCAGGATTATCAAGGTGTACGTCATCCAGGGATCTGAGGTTGTGGTTGGGTTGATGACAGTGGCAGCAGTGCTGTTCTTCCTTCTTGTTACCAAGTTTATGTGGACTTAACAAAATGAGTGTGCCATAACCAAGCTAGTACAGCAGAACTGAAGATGTTCTAAAGTGATCTGGAGCGCAGACTGTTAACCACAATACACACTACCCTGAGTATAAAATCAGATTATAGCCCGTGCTGAGACTCGTGCTCCTTTGTCTTCAGTCTTGCATGATGAAGAGAAATTTAGCAGAGGGCTTGTTTAAAATGCTCTTGCACCTTTTTTGTTGAGGTGCTGACTTTAAACACAAGCAGACTTGATACCAGATACGGACAAAGTACACTTTGCCTGTGGAAGCAGCGTGTCGGATGTAATAAACCTACGACAGCATTCCTGTTTATTTTGCCTGTGCCAGAGGCCGGACAACCCCATTTGCTGCTTTGTCTGCTGCTGGTGGAGGAGGCACAGTCTCTGTTGGGAACTGTTTCTCCTCAAGAGCAAAAGTCAGTACTGCTACACGTAAGGGTGGCCAGAGCAACGAGCCCAGGTTTTTAGAGCTCGCTTCATGTTTTCTTTGTCCCAGCTTTTCTGTACCTTTCCCATATTAGGATGAGTTTAACATGGCCCTATGACCCATGAGTGGGGTCCAGCTCTTGTCTCGTAATGAGCCCCTCAGTCCCACACATTTCCAATTCCTCACACTGACAGAAATGTAGGATTTTGCCTGAGTGGAAGCTCAAGCCTGGGATTCAGTCCACTGTTTTCTTTAATTTTACTGTGTTTTGCTTCAAAGCGTTCGCGTAACAAGACAAAGGGCGTTGAGTTAGCAGCATTAAGGACACAAGAATAATAGCCTATGCTGATGGATAAGCGTAAAACCCAAAAAAGTCTTCAGAATCTGTCTTCGTTTGCAGTGGTGCGGCTGTGGCACCGGTTCCAGCCGTGGGCTCCGTTCTGCTCCCAGGCTCTCGGGCTTCGCTCCCGGCTTGGGACATAACCTCCCAAAAGAAAGTCACCCTGTTGCTTTATGAACAGGGAAGTTTTAAGTCCTCGGAGCTTAGAGGCTGGGGATTTTCTTCAGGAACATTCAGTTGTTTACTTGGGCATCTTTGTTCAATGTTTAGATCATCTTTGAAATTTTCACTAATGGCCACGTCCCGTTATTTATGTTACATGGGGGCAGAATAAGCACCCCAGTAATGTATTCCCCGAGACTTACAGCTAGACCATATAAGGAGAAAAAATGTGTTTTCCCTGAAACCTGCTTTGGTATTTACTACAAAATACACCCAGAGCTAAAATATTTATGCTGTGCATGGATTTTATCACAGATAAAACCTTATTGTTCTGAAGAGGAGAGTGCTGACTGAGCAAAGGAAGTGTGAATCCTCGTATCGTGTCCTTCCTCTCACTGATCCTCTTGTCATCAGCTGCTCTGCCCACAAAAATACACGCTACTCCTGCTTAGTGCATTCGAAGACACCCATCTTACGGTAGAATTTCTCCCGAGTTTTACGCTGCACGAGTCAAGTACTTTGTGGCCCTTCTCCAGGGTACACGTGGGGACAAATGTACCCTGAATTTTCTGACTATGGGTGGTCTCAACCCCTGAGGGCAGCTACACCCAAGCACAGGTACCTGGCAGGGCAGCGGTACGTGCGTGAAGGCTCCGTCCCGCGTCTCTCGCAGCGTGCCACATGGAAGCGATTTGACACACAGTGCAGCAGTGAGAATTGCACAGTGAGAATTGCGGTGGTGGGCAGAGACGCGAGGAGCGAGCTCAGCTCCTCCTGCCTGCGGCTCAGCAGGGGGAGCAGCTAAATTTTCGCTGTGCTGTCTTCAGGGTCTCCCGTGGAATTTCACTTGCTGGATTATTTTTTGGTCACATACGCTCCCTGCCCTCAGCCCATGCTGACGCTCGCTCTGGGCACTCCCAGTGCTTTAAATTCAGGCCGAGGTGGTTTTGGACCTTCCTTGCTCGCCTCACGCCAGGGATGAGTTTCGCGGCGCAAGGGAGATTCTCCATCCAATTTCAAGTGCTTTGCTTTGCTGAGACGCAAAGTATCTTAACAGACTCTAGAATCTGATCCAGAAACTTTATAAAGTAGCAGGAATATTTGGGTATATCCCAAAGAAACTGTTATCACCATTCCCAGAATGCAAGACAGTAGGATTACACAGCGCCCAATAATTCTGCACTTCATAAGTGGTAGCATAGTTAGGAGACAGGAAAAGATTTTAGGGGGGAGTGGTTTGCTTTTAGCTCTTTAAGATAGCTGTTAATCAACAGAACTGCTGCTTTAAACAAAGTACCTTTATGAAGCAGTTTATGAGGATCAAGTTGCAAAGCTGAAAATGATCATGCTAAAAAATATAGCCCTGAAAACTGGGTCTGGAAGGCAGCAGAGAATCCTCCTTTACAACATGGACGCTAATAAAAGAAAGCAAAAATTGCCTATTGTCATAGCTTTAATATTAACACTGACTGCTTTGGCAAGCTTTAAAGACTGGACTGCACTATAAAACCTAAAAATGTCCTGGACTTGGAGTTGTTTACACAAAATATGAGGAGATATAAAGTTACAGAGCTGGGGGTTGGAAGAGATGGCTTTAAAACCATCCTCTGTGCACTGACGTCACGTGGAAGCCAGCTGCTGGGATGATGCTGAACGGAACTGTTTTTCAGTTTGCAAAAGTTGCGGAGTTACTCAAAGACAGTTGCAAATGCTGCCCCAGTTGAAAGGTTGTGTCTTGCTTAGCTTTCTTATTTCTTTTAAAGATCAAGCTTCGCAGAACTGGATCCCATCTAGCTATGCATTTCATTGCTTTCACTGCTGTTTAGAAATGGACTTCTAAAGGATTTCTTATTCCATGAAAGGTATGGTTACGGTTTATTTTAAATCAGTATTTTTGAACAGTTAAAGAGTAAAAAAGAAAGCAAATTACTAATGTGGCAAACAGTTATTTAAACATCTCTCTAATGTTATATATATATGTGTACTGTGGTGTTCATATATGTTATATATTGTCTTTATTCTTAGAGAAAGACCCTTCATTAGTTCAGTCAGTTTCTTCAGAGCAGGCACAGATATATCAACAGGACGGGGATGACAGGTAGCATTTCTCACTCTCTATCCCTCCCTTCTTTCCTTTTTTCTTTCTTTCTTTCACTCTTTCATTCCTCTATCTTTCTTTTTTCTTTCCCTTCTCTCTCATTCAACTGTAGTTTCTTTTTATGTATGAAGTGCACAGTATTGTGACATATGGCACGCTTTCATAGGGGAACAAATACATACATTTGCAGTTTCCTTAGTCATCCAAAATACAGCACTTTCTTGGAAATATAATTTGATTGCTTTTTTTCCCTGTAAAATCAAGGGAAGATTTGTGTATCTGAATGGCTGTGCACATCCGATCTAATTAATCTCGGTTGAAAAATAACTTCTCAGCTGATGTCACTGCAGATTAGTTTCAGAAGTTGATAGAGGTTGGTTGCAAACTATGTTGCATTTTTAATATGTGGATAGCAAAGGCACAGGTAAGATATGGGGGGATAATAACATTAACATCTAATAGCTGCTTAAAACATTTTTTTGCTTGCAAGGAGGGAGGGCTAGAGGAAGAGATACGGGAAAATGAAGCTGATGTAGACAAAATTGATTATTTGCTTGAATTTGATTGCTGTAATGAGCTTCTGACCTTGTCTAGGACATGCAGAAAGTGCCAATATTGCAAGAGCACAGATACTGCTCTGATCCGTACAGCAAATTATAATATGGCATTTTAGATCCCTTTAGGTTGCTTAAGCCATGTGAAATAATCATGGGGACGTCTTGGTGCACTATACAGACAGAGGGTATACTACATATTGGATTTTATTGCTAGCAGGGAAAAACACCAAGCAACTCCCCCCCC
>JANZLQ010000013.1:30455238-30517489 GCA_026212715.1 Elanus axillaris | reverse complement strand
AAGAAAAAAAAAAGGGGGGGGAAAGGCATAGAAATAAGAGTTAAAACTCACAGAGGAATTTATCCACTGTACAATAGCAGGAAAACCGTATAGTCATCCAGCTGCTAACATCAATAAACATGAGTTTTCTCCTCAGAATTTATGTCAAGAGGAAATCAGAGAAGCATAAGAAGCAATACAAGCTTTTTGTGGATCTTAGAGCTACAAGTGGCTATCTGTAACTTCTGTAACTAACTTCTTCCAAGACTTGATTTCATTTTGGTGGTGTCCAATCCCTTTTTATGATCAGAGTCCCACATGAAACAACTTGGAAACAGTTAAGATGAATGCAAACATGGCAATAGCAGTTCCCCACACTCAGAAACCACAAGAGGCCTTTTCAGTGCTATATGCATACTTGAAAGGAGTACATATTATATATCTGTTCTTCTGTGTAAAGAAAAATATGCTATACAGTGTTGACTTTCTTTCTCGTAATATGCTGCTGATTGAAGCACAGTCATTTTTACTAATAGTGTGCTAGCAAAAGTCACCATTTATGCAAGTTGTGGACAGATTATGCCTGCCTCTCTTGCTCATGACTTTACAGCATTTGTATGTTTTTCTATTTCTTTCTGACATGTATTTGAAGGATTCTAGTGGAGCGGAGTTGACTTTTGTTTGTTTCTCAGAGGTGTCTTGAAAGGTTATAGCGACATAAATGAAGCCAAAAAAAAAAAAAAAAAAAAAAAAAAAGAAAAGCAAATTACTGTACTAAGAATTGCAAGCTTTGAATTAGCAAAGTGAGAAAGTATTGAAATGGTTTTAAAGTTCATTAGCAATAGATATTTAGATTGCAACAGGTCTTCAGCGCAGTGAAATTTTTTTATAAGTTGTTTTTGGTCAACACTTACTGAAGTCTGGCACAAAGCTGAAACTTTGGCCTGGAGAGGTGCAGTCTCTCTAGCCTGGCTGCCTTCCCTAAGAAGCCGTGAGCAAAACAGTGCTTCACTTCTTTTGTGAAGAGAATGCTGTGCTATCTTTCAGCAGCTCTTAGTTTCAAGAAGTTTTATGGTTTTATAAAGCAGGTGGAGGAAAAAGGGTCTGAAATCTGTTTGTAGATAGTTGAGGGACAGATCGCTGTTTCAGAGCTCCAAGGCAGGCGTGAGCCAGAGTTTGAAAGAGGAAGCTCCAATACCACGTTACACCGTCGTGAAACGGGCTGACAGAGATGTTTGGAGAATAGTCGACTTGTTGTCTAAGTCTTCTGTCCAAAATTGCTTGGGGTAAACAGTTTTACAACCCCTGAGTTAGGACTGGGCCCTTGGCTGACAGTTGAGAGACTGTGTAGCAGGAGTTCCTATCACCCAAAGAATAACCTGAATAACCCACTGGGCTTCAGCTGAGCTCTTCTGCCTACTTGTTCATGAAAGAAGCTGACTCCAAGTTTGGCATCAGCTTCCCAGTCAGCTGAAATAACGCAGACACTGGTAAGCAGTGATTACACAGTAGCCGCAGCTGAATCAACAAGGCTTGTCCAATAAAATACAGGATGGGGAAGAATTTTGCGTGAATCTCAAGAATGAGTTTTCACTGTATCAAAGAAAATGTGGGCGATAAAATGGGCAGCTCCTCTGAGCTGACAGTCAGTCAGGGAAATGAACAAATTCCATGAGGGTAAACTGGGATTACCCCTAGTTAACTCTCTGGTAATTAATTTGCCTGCCTATAGACTTGGTTTCTGGCAGGAGACCAAAGCAATGCAGAGGTGTTTTGTGACTACAGCTGGATTCCGTGTCCACCCAAGTAACCCAACAGCTGGCTTTGAGAGCCACAGTTAACAAACTCAAGTATCAGTGTGTGTGTGTACCAGCCATTGTACCACAGGAGCTAATGTAACTGAATGAGCGTTATTTTTGCCTTGCTGGCGTAGTAAATGTGCTGATAGTAGTGGAGTTCCTATTGTAAAGCCTAAGGAAGCAAGAGGAACACCAGGCCCATAAAGTCTGTAACTGTTTTGCTCCAAAGTCAGATGATCAGGTCCAAAATATTTCCCTTAAAATATATATATATTTAGTGGTTCAGTTGATAATTTTTCATTCACAGATACTAAGATACTAAAGACTTCTGAAGGGGAAGGAGAAACGGCAGCACAAATTAGTTAAATATTCTGAGCAAGGTTTTGAACTTGATTTGAGTTCCTGCTATTGGAAAATAGTTTCTAGTTTTCCCTATGCTGGTCCTGGAACTAACATTTGTAGATTTTGATTTGTAAATCCAAAATACATGACCTCTTTATCATGACCTATAGTCCTTTATATAGTAGAATGATGCTTTCTGCTGTATTTGTATTTGTTACCTGTTATTAGCTTTCCTGTCCTGTTTTCCTTCATATATTCTAAAGCATCCATGAGAATTTTCTGCATGTATCAGGTTTATGGTTTTCAATTGCCAAAAGAATGTCACAGTCTTTGTTGTGTTACATGCGTGTGTGAAAGAAGTGCACGAGCAAACATGATACCTTTACACTTGCAGTTGTCTTTTGAACAAACGTAAAAATAGCTCTCACCCTCCAGGGCAGACGTTGCAGGATCCCAAGGCCCTGAAATGCCATTCAATATCATACAGACTCGAATTTCATTGAAAACAGGTTTATGATGAAGAATAATGGCGAAGATGCGAAGTGGCCACAGTACAGAGCCCGCCGTGGCAGACATTCCTGAATTTTATGATGCCGGATGCGTGTCTCTCCTCCCCTTTCCAGACTGGGACTCTCTGCCTTTACATTTGGGTCCTATAATGCTTAGTTCGTCCATATTCTAGTTACCCTCCAGATATATATTGTGCAATCGTGTGATGCTGTCTCCTGCAAGCACATTTCAGTTAATTATTTTGGGGTTTTGCTTGGTTGTTTTTTCCCCTGAAAGCTTGAATCAAACAGAAGTAAGACTTATTCTGATAAACTTCCAGGAAACATTCAGGGAAGAAAGACAAAAAGCAGAGCTATCTTCTTGCTGTTACACAGACCGTAACCATGGACCTGCGTAAACAACTGGAGAATACCGAGAGGAACTGGAATAAAGAGAAGATGGAACTGCTGGAGAGATTTGACAACGAAAGGAAAGAATGGGAATGTCAATGGAAGGTCATGCAGAAGAAGATAGAAGAGGTACTTTTAAACAAAACTCTGAACACTAACCTTTTCACTTGGGGTGAATTGACGAGGGGTTGCTTCAATTTATTTTTTTTCTGAATTACATCCTATTTCTTATCTGTCACTGGAAGTTTCTAATAGCTGATGGTAGGATGCAAAGGCTGGGGTTAAGCAGTATTTCCAATTGCTCATTTAAAAGTATTGAATACGAGGCAGGAGGTTAAATGTCACTTTGTGTGACATTTGCTGTGATGTTGTTGGCTGTATATACTGCTGCCAGTTCTGCTGGGCGTGAGCCACGCTGCTCATATTATACATGCTTTTTTCAAGTACATGCTGAACGACCGCGTATATGGGGTTTAGGAAAATGAGTATTTAGTAACAAAAAATCCAGGTATCATAATTCTCTGGCAAAAAGGAATTAGATGGCACAGGTCTGCTGGGGTAAATGATAATATTAAAAAGAACACCGTACATTAAATGCTGCATGATGCAGAATCATTCTGGCTGGAACCTGCTCCATTTATGGATGACTTTTAGTAGAGAAAACAGCTATGGTAAATAGCGTGAAAGTCCTGACACCACTTGTGTTTGCATATACTAACAGACACTCACTTCCTGCCATTTCTAATGCATCTCCTCCCAGAAATAGTTAAGGATTATAAGAATAATTATTTATTATTCTTTTATCCCCAAATTTTCCCTGCAGCAGAACCCTCTGGCACTCTACACTGTATAAATTGAATCTGCCTTGGCAACATATAGAAGCAAGTTTTTTCACCACTGAGCTTTCCACATTTTTCATTCTAATATACACATGGAGTAGTTTTGCTTGCTCTCTGCCAACACGTCCTGTGGCTGAGCAACACAGGAATGCATGGCAAAGATTGCTCACATGAAAATATGAGAAGGAAAATGATCAGAGCGAAATGAATTGCAGCCATACACTGCCCGTTAAACCAGGCTGTAGCATATGTAACTCCATAATGGCAGCTCTCATATTTACCTGCAGTTCTTGCAGACTTTGGTATGATAGTCTTTACCACATTTTGTCTTTTGTGTTAGGAGCTTTCTGTGCAGTCTTACCTAATTTCACCACGAAGGAGAGAGTGCTTCAAAAGTTAGTAATCTGATCTCTGTGTGTAGCTGAATTTCAGTTTGTTAGGTGTATGAGCTGTTTTGGAATGACGATAACGTACTGCGAAAAGGTATTCTGGCTATTAGTAGTCCTAACAGTGGCAGCGAAGACCATGTTTTTTCCATGTCCTTTATTAGCATATGGATTAGGACAGTGTGACAGAGACAGAAAAAGAGATAAATGGAATGGGGCTGAGGGGAAGAGAACGAAGCAGATCACTGGGTACTGCAGGACCAGACAAAACTGCAGATCATACCCCAAAGTTATTGGTACCCTAAGGTCCCCTCTTAAACTGAGTCTATAGCTGCCCTTGATTTCAGTTGCCTGACATTTGTTTGCCAGAAGCACCTGGCTGGAGAAAAGGGGAGATATACCTTTTAAATGCCATCATCTGTAGAGGGATTTCCTCAGTAAAACTTGTGCTACCTTATCAGCTTGTATTTTTATTTGGTAGTTTTCTCTAGCCCACCAAAACTAACTTAATTTCTGGATTCCTCCAGGAAGACTTACATGGTTTAGGAGATGATATCGTTGAGTCATGAGGTGCTATGCTTCCTTCTTACCGCTGTGCTGAGTCTGTATGAAGCCCTCATTTCTTGGAAGTGACAAAGTTCAGCCCTCAGGTTCCATGAGCAGCTGGGCTTTGGGAGTGAAATCTGAAAGCCCAGGATGAGGTCAACTGTCAAGTCTCTGAACGTGAGAATACTTCTAATCCACAGCGCTACCCATGAAATGGCCACATGTCCTTCATGTTGTTATTCTTTTTCACTATCCTTCCAAAAGCTGTTGTGATGGCCTTGTGCACTGTGGGAGAGCAGGCAGGTAGCTCTTCAGAGGTGCCTGCTTTGCGCTTTCTTCATAAGAGCAAGTTAAGAATGAATGTTTATAAAGAGCCACGGGATTCTTGGCACTGGAAAAGATACCGTAAGCAGAAGAGGTTTTTATGATGTTGCTATTTTTTCTAATTTATAATTTATCACAGTTCCCTAGTTTCAATGTGCTGGGTGACAGGAATGAACACCTTTTCGTTTACTAATGAAGCCACTGGCTCTCAACAGATAGCATGAAAGAAGATAAGAGGGTGAAAGCACAATCGCCAAGTAGTACCATTCTGCAGTACTGATTTATCACTCCAGTCATAGGGAAAAATTCCATTTGCCTGAGAACCAGACAAGTCTGCTCTAGTGCAGATGGCGCTGTGTGTGATGTGAATTCACTTCCCCTCCTTGAATTATTATACTTTCACGGGCTGTAACATAGCCAGAGCCCTCTCCCTCCCTCACATTCCCCCACATTCCCCATCCATCACATCAGGGCTGTCCCCACCACTTTTAGTGTGCCGATATTACTTGGAAGACAACCTTACAGCTTCTGGCTCAAGGCAAGGCCATTGACCTCATGAGGTCTCTTCCAGTCACATCCTTAGGGTGGAAGTCATACATTAAAACCGTGGCAAAGAGTTTGTGAATGGTAACAGCCCTTTCCTCATCCTGGGACAATAGCGGTCTATGAACTATCACACTATGTGACTCGGCACTTTTGTACTAACACGTGTATAAAATCTTTCTACCTGGTGTGAAGCATTGTTCAAAACAGAAGTTGAATATGTTCTTTTACCGTAAAGTTCATCACAGTACCATGACTTAATAGAAGGTTCTATTGTTTTTTCAGCTTTACCAGGAGGTAAAACTTAGAAGGGAGTGCAATATGAACGTCCATGATAATAAGGCCATTCAGAGCAAGATGCTGCAGCTGTCCATACATTCCCCTACTTTGGAAGAGAGTGACACAGTGGAGCTGAACTATCAACACAATGTGGCAAATGACAGGATGGAAGAAGGGAGTTTGCTCAGTAAAACAGGCCACGAATGTAAAGAAACCAGAGCCAAGAGCAGAAACAATACTCTGTTAATGGACAATCTGGCCTTTGACCGTGAGGAACCTGAAGATAGCCTCAGCATCAAAACTTCCAAGAAAAATGCCAAGAATTACATTGGTGATCTCAATGTAGTAAGTACTATATGAGCATGTTTCAATTACAAGGGCGAGGAAAATACTGAGGGCTTTGGCCTGCCAGGTTAACCTAAAGAACCAATATCCCTGAGTTTAGCTTTCCAGCAAGGCACTGTCTCTGCTTCCACCTTGGTTTGCTATTGATGAGTGTCTTCTCACTAAACACATGTTTAAATGTGTTAACTGCGTGCTCTTTACCTCTGTTCATATCTTGGGGGCATTTTTGTATCTTTCCTTGTGCTGCTTTCCTCTGCTGTGAGTCTTACATGCAAATCACCACAAGTTTCAAAATAATTCTGGACGTACCATTTAAAAGGCTTATATTAAAGGACTGTTCTTATATTTATAAAGGCTCTTAAGGAACTTGCCAGAGTCAGTGAAGAATTATGCAGCTATCAAGAGGAAATTCGAAAGAAGTCCAACCACAGAAGGTAAAAACATATTTGAACTCTATAGCAGAGGAAGAAAATGAATAATGAGACTGTGTGTTCACTTTGAAGGGGGTGTTCACTTTGAAGGGGGTTTGCTGTTGAATTGATTAGGAGTTGGGCAGTTCCTATCCTCCTAGTGTTTCAGTGCTCAGCATAAAGCATTCAAATGAAGAATACTGAAATATGATACAAGGGCACATTTTACTGGCAAAATGGAGTTTATCTATAGATCCTACAAAATAAAATTAGTATTTATATGAGATGAAATTGTACTTGTTTCTGATGGCTATATAGAGGATTGGGAAAGTGAACAGATATTTCTGTCTGCCCTGGTCCTATTTCCATCTAGTTCTATACAACACTGTATGGGTTTGTTAGGCTGGGAGGTTTCTTACATTAAGCCGAGATCTAGCCTTAAGTGTGGGAGGTGTGTCAGGGACTGACAATCCAAGAGTGCAAAGAAGGCAAGAGAAGGAAGAACAACCATACATTTGTAGTAAAGGCAAGATGGTAAGCCAGACCCTGAAAAGTACGGTAAATGAACATTCAGCCATCTGTTAAAAATTCAGTGTTCGTGGTCTCCTTTAGTGAGCTAAACACCAGTCTTCCTCCCAAGTTACGCAGAAATTCTCAGAACGTAGGACTGAACCTGTGATGTGACAGGGTGCGCACCATGAGAGGGATTGAGAAAGGCTGTGTCTCAGCAATGCTGAGACCCTATGGAATTCTGCATCGTGGAAGATCTTCTCAGATGCTCCCAAAGAGCTGAGGGACTTCTTACGCTCCCACATGTAATCAGTTGGCTGGCTGTCACTAATCTATTATTGTAGCTGGGTTAGTGTTTGCATCTTTAAAGCAAATAGATTCATAGCTGATGCACAGTTTCTAAATCCTGGCTGAGAAAGGTGATTTTTGAACAGATCTCGGAAGACACATTTGTACCATCATGTGTAATGTTAGGAAACCTACATGAGGGATGCACTATGTCCTAAAGCTTTCTTCATTCAGTTCATAGTCAGGTAGACTCTCACTGGAGTTATTAGAATTCACAAGATCCCACTGTCCTTACTGTAGGATAGGTAAGAAAACAAGCAGCCATCTACAAAAGCTCAGAAAAAGAATTTTAGTGGCAGGGGAAAAGCATACAAGATTCCCTTTGTTGAGTTTTCTCCACATTCTTTGTGTATGTTTCAGATATGCCAGGTGTATCAGCTGCAGCAAAACTGCTCCCAAATCTTTCTAAGCAGCCAGCGTTAGAACACCTGCTCATGGGGAGAATGAAGCCATGCTGAGGTCCCCTGGGGGAATACCCTTATTGCTCATCCCTAAAACACCTCTCCTTTTATTTCCAGAATGAAGTCACTTCCTTTCCTGGGGGAATTTGAGGAAACCCAAAACACAGTTATTCTGCCTGAGATGAACCATGTGTCCAGCAATGAATCACAGACTACAGTTGCTTTTGAAACAGAGGAACATAATAGGAAGAATCTGATGAGCTCCACCAAGGCTTTGAAGGACATGTCTTATGGTGGTCTTACTGGGGACAGAGGAACAGACTTCAGACCTTGGCAAAAGAAAGAAGCTCCACCAGTTCCTCCACGGAGCACTTCTCGGCACCTAACAAACTCACTTTCTGCAGTTGTACAGCTTTCTGAAGCACCAATAAGCGATCCGGGCATCAAAAGCAATTGCAAGGCTCAGGACTGTAGGATTGGAAGGAAACTGATGAATCCTTCACCTCTCAACCAGAATGAAACTGCAGCAGGCTGTGCAAATGCGGGGCAGGCTGTGAAAGGTCCTGTGATGGTAACTGCTGCAATACCTGTAACCAAAAATGAGTGCAATGTACCAACAAGTTTCTGCCACAACACGTGGGCATATGATGTGGGCAAACTGGGAAAAGACAATAAAAGTGAACCTTCCCCACTGTCAGCCCAAAAGAGTTGTTCAGATGGAAACATGGCCCAAAGCAACAAGATGCACCCGAAACAAAGTCCCAGGTCTCACAGCAGCCCTTATTACAGTAATGACTTTTATGCCCCTGCTACCCTGCACAATGATCTTTTGGAAGAATCTAGGTATACTTTGGGAAAGACCCAAAGAAATGAAACTTTAGCAGCAAAGATCGATGAGTTTAACCGGACTGTATTTCACACAGATAAGCGTAACAATGCTTTGCAAGAGAACCAGGTGCCTCGAACAGCGTCAGAAGATCACAAACCCTGCGGCCCGCTGTGTGACTCTGCTATTAGCAGGACAGAAACTGTAAATACATCTTGTGTTTCAAATCCCAAATTCTCTGCAGCAAAGGAGCAAGAAACTAGCAACCCCAGCAAAGCTGTCAGAGCGGCGGGGCAACAAAAGCAAATAAATGGACTTCCGAATATTAGTGGTTATAGGCACATGCTTCATGAGCATGACTGGAGACCAAGTAATTTATCCGGTCGCCCGCGTTCAGCTGACTCAAGGTCGAACTATGGTGTTGTTGAAAAGCTTTTGAAAAACTATGAAAAATCAACGGTGACTTCTCCGTGTAATGCGAACTGCTGCAAAGATAAGTGGACACAGGCAAATTCTGAATTCACCGACGGGGGTTGTGAGACATTGAGTCAGTATTTAGAAATGCTCCAGATTGAGCAAGGAAAGCAAGAATTTCCAAGGAATTCAGCCAGGCATATTGGGCAGCAACTCAAGCAAGGAAAAGAGAGACAGAAGTTACCAGAGGTAAGGTTCATAAGAATGGCAAGAACAAAATAATTCAGTTTCATACCAAGCTTCAGATTCTAACAGGAGGCAGGCTAACGTGATATTGTAAATCATGACGTAAAAAATAGACACTTTAGGCCAGGATCTGGATGAATCAGGAGTATTTCTGCTGAAGAGAATAGAGTTGTGGGAGGGTAGAAGCATATGGGTAAGAATGACCAGTGACGATGTGTGCCAGATTCCGATCTCTGCTGCTGTTGTGTAAAGCTAGATTTTAACTGCCGTGCAGTTATTCAAGGATTGAACCAGTGAGTACTGCAAACAGGTTTTAACTCCCTCCCTCTTTGGTTTAGCTGATGAGTTATTTCAAAAGCCTGCCCAAAAAGCTTCAGCACACTTGGCCATGTCACAGTCCTGGACAGCTTAGATAGCATTCTTCAGCATCCAGGGTGCTGCTTGGTTCGGGATTTCCTTGGAACTGCCCATAAAAAGGGGTATTGTGGCTCCATGAAGTTTCCAGGAATAGAGCGACCTCCTCTTACTTATGTCTCAGTTCCAGGCTTCTCCCGTATAATCAAGCATAGGCTCACAGAAACAGAAGAGTATGGCATGATTAATTAATTTATATTTGGCTGAATTTTATTTGCAGAAGTTTAGAAATACTGCCTTTGCCAACATTCTTTGTTAACGAACGGAGAAACAGATGGTTTTGAAAATACACTGTAAGTTGCAGATTCTGTAAAAGGCCACAAAGAAAGAAAAATCATTTTTCCTGAAGAGCTCCTTGGCCAACAGACACAAAGAGATATGCCCCTTGGCATCTCAGGAAAGAGAAGACAGATGTGTTTGGAGCTGAGAAGCTTAGACGGTTCAGACTGTCAGCTGGTATGCTTTAAACTGTCACAAATTCACAGACTTTAGTGGAGCTATGTGGATTTAAACAGCTGAGAATCCGATCACGCAGATTTTCTTCTGCGTGTCTTTCTGACAGCCTTGCAGTGATGCAATGTCTTGCTTAGCAGACACATCTTTACTACAGCACAGAAAGAAAAAAACATGAAGCTTCTGATTTCTTTTTCATCTAATGAACTTTTGATAGGAAAACAAATTTTCATCAGCAAATATGTAGGGAAGAAATAATGACTAGATAATGACTAACTTTATATTCATGCAAGCCCAGAATAACTCTACTAAGTCAATTGGATTTCTTTTCTCCATAGGCTCACACTTTATGTTGTCCTTTCTATCTGTACAAACTGAGTGTAAAATATTGCCTGATTAGGGGGTACCGGTTTAGGCCCAGCAGCATTCACATCACAAAGATGTAAAGAACTACACATGGCCTGAGGCATTTGGTTTATTTTCATCATTTCCAGTTTACATCACTGTAGCTATGATCAAAATCTGTTGGTTTTCCTGTGTATATAAGGCTCTGCATGGAGACACGACGCTGCATTAATACATAACCATTCTGAATTAGCTACCGAGTGTAAACAGCTTCATGTTGCATTAATGGAAACAGAGTTCTTAGCAAGATGTGACTGCTGAAATAGGATCTATCGAAAAATACCTGGAAAGTATGTAGATCATACTCCAGCAATGTAAAATGGTATTCCGAGTTCTACGTTTAGAATGGTATACAGTGTTCATTAACAAAAACCCTTCCAAAAATGAAAAGAAATGAGAAGTGAATGTCAGTTTTGCCTTGCTTTAACATTTCATACCTTTCCTTGTGTCTGACACTTGTCTCCATATATTTTAAACCCCAACCGATGTGAGAGTCCCTATACATAGAAATAGCTGTTCTTTTGCATTCTACGCATTACTGTGCTCCTTTTAATAGCTTCAGACCACCTGTTCTGAGGTCACCCCAAATGTCTTCTGACATTCCTGCTGCATTCCACAAAAGCCATAACTTGTTAAAGCAAGGAATTGCCTTTGTGTTCTAGATATCTGTGCCAGCTAAATGTTCAAGTGGGAAGAGTTTCTCCCGGCCTGCTCGGCCAGCGAATCGACGCTTACCTTCCAGATGGGCATCCAGATCACCGTCAGCACCGCCTGCTGTGAGAAGAACGGCGTACAACTGCTCTGTCTCCTTTCGGTCAGAGACCTCAGTAGTCTGAACCCAGAGCTGGGTTGGATGGTGTTGTGAAAGCTCTACGCCTCATTGTAACTGTGTTTGGTATGTGTTATAGCAACCAGTTCCTCCACACCGTTGTATCTTGTCCAAGAGTGACCCCCCACCACATGCCGGACAAAGCGTTTTGAATCTTAGGTCATCATCACCATGGTCTTCAGTGTTTTTATTGAGATGAAGTAACTATACCCCTGGTTTTCTCTGTTTTTTTTGGTAATAGCTCACAAGGAATTTCTTTTGAGTGGCATCGTCCTTAGTTTGCCAATCAATTTTGAGTTGAAACAATGTATAGTGCTGTATATTCTGACTCTTCTGCAAACAGCAGAACGTAAAGCTGTATGCATGATGATGTGTTTGTAGGTGCATGTGTTGGACTAGGAAGTATACAGGTCTGTATTTAGAAGAGGCAAACTGTGCTAGTGTTGACATTGAAATTACAACCTATACGCGTACATATATATATACTTTGTGTTTATTTTAAAAAGTTTGAAATATACAGTCCTGATGACATTTATATTTTGTATATCTTTTACATAGGTTCACAGGTGTAGTATTTAATGTACAAAAAACTAAATATGCATTTTTGTGACTGATTGCAGCGATAATGCCTTGCACAATATGTATCTGAAGCAGACTAGCTCGACTGATTTCGTCAGTCATGCTTCATGGCATCCTCGTTCGGTTTCCTAACCCTTATGATGCTAGGCCAAAATACCCAAACGTATTTTTTCTGAATTAAAATATTATATGATTTGTAATACATTAGCCTTTTTCAGCACCAGAGACATTCCTGAAATGTTCCAATCCCTTTAAAAAGCTTAAATGTGCCATTATATATATAGCATACTGTAAACACTTCGGTCGTTTCAACTAGTGTAACATACAATTTATGAAGGGAAGAAAAGGGTTGTGTATGCTCAATTCTGTAAGACTTACTTTTCCTTCTAGCGTTATACTTTGAGGTTTGGCAAAGTCAGATAACAATGGACTTGTTTACTTTCACTCAAGGCAGGAGAACAAGGACCGTTGTTCCCAGTGCTGCAGCCACACTCCTTTTTTACTCTCCTCCTAGACTAGAGTGCCTGAGCCACTTGCTAATTTACTGCTCCCGGACTGACTCGTGGCAGTCAGTTACGAAGTTTACTTGCATTCTGGCCACGAGCTGCATCTCGCACGGAAATATTGCATCGAGGTACGATCACAATGGTGCCCGAAACCCTAGACTCATGGCGTTGCAAGTATGTTTTTGCCATCACTTGACTCGGTATTATGGGCCATCTGTATGACGTGCACAGAGCCTGGCTTGTTCCTTCTCACAGCGTGAAAGAAATACGGATGCTACCCAGACTCTTGCTGAACTTTCCGAAAGACAGTGTCCTTCATCCCGGACTTTTTGCACCCTCCTCGAGGCTGTTGCTGGGTGCGTAGTGCAGTAATGATAATAAATGTTACCTTTAAACAGCATGTCTAGGTTAAAAGGAGTAAAGAGGCACTTCTTCAACATCAGCCTGATCTTGTCTTGCAACTTTTCTTCTTCTCCTGGAGAAACATAGTGTGTTCAAAGGAGCTTCAAAAGTCATCCCAGGATCCATTAATGTGCACATCTTCTTATGTGAATGTAAAAAGGATTTCAGAGAGAGTGTAGGCTTTTGTCCTAGTGAATTGTATATGTGGCAATATAGGGAAAATTAATTGTGCTTAATTTGATAGTGATCTGTTGTCCTACTCCAGTCATGTTGAGAACCCACGCCTTTTTCCTTCCTTTTAGGTCCTTTTTCTTCTTTCCTCCGCACAACTTCGGTTTTGCAGAGACAGGAAACAGAAGGCCATGTGTTCGGAGCAATATTGCCTGTGTGGTAGTATCAGTAACTGTTCGGGCATGCCAGTATTGGAGCGGGCAGGCATTAGAGCCAGAAATCCCACCTTCTCCTGCCATTGTGGCTGCCTGCGTGGCAGAACCACACTCGGAGTAATTTGCCCAATCTAGACTTCTGGTCCTTTCTAGGTGTGAGTGGTGGGAAAATCCCACAAGGATGAATGAAGGCTTCAAGCAGATGAACAATTCATCAAAATTTTTTCAGCCATTATTGCAAAGTTCTTACTGGAAAAGATGCAAGGACAGAAAATCTTGGAGAAAATTAATACAGTTTGGGTAGAGACAAAAATCTGTGTACTCAAGTGAAAAATCAAGCGTACTATAAATTTGCCTGTTTGCCCTAATTTAGAGGTTGCACTCCATTAACTAACTTCCTTAGAACTAGAAGAATTAGAGATGATTCCAGAGTGAGTTTGGAATATGGCTTAAGAATTCTAGCTAACTGTGGAAATTAGCAAACCCAAATGCCTTGCAAACTGACCTTTTAAATGCCTAAGTAGCTGAGCAGCTTTAAATGCCTAAGGCTGAGGAAAGGGTAGTATCAGAGAACTGTAAAAAAATACGGTTCTTAATTTCAGTCAGTGTTGACTGCACTAAAACTTCTTTAAATCACCTTCGTGGTAAAGTTAAGCAGTTTTGTTCTGAAAAATGGTGGTGCACTTTTGCTTGAAGTATGTAACTACAAAAGCATTTCCCCTGATTAGTCAGTGAAGGTGTTTCTTCAGTTCCCTTCAGTTTCTTTGAGCGCCTTTGACATATATCACATTGTTGAATAACAGAGAAAGGATCAAGTATCTACAACATTCCCTAATGTATGTAAGTTTCATGAACAGAAGGTTTTTGAAATAAACTAATAGGTCAAGGACAAGTCCATTTTGTCAAGATTTTCTGTGTCCATCTAATTACAGACATTGCTTCTGATGCCCAAAAGTATTAGAACGGGTGATTTGGGTCTGCAGGTGGCTAGCTGGACATACCAATTTTGGAAAATTGACATTGTTTAAATAGTCTCTTCAGCTGCACTTGTAACAGGGTCAGTGCACTGTGGTGAATTTTTTTAGTTCCCAGAACTGTGATTACTGAACCCTAGTAATGGCTTTATTGCACTTGTTTGCTACAGGGGGAAGAGCTCTGTTGGACTTTCAGGTTTCCCCACGTTCTCTCTGACAAGAAAATATAGTTACCTTGGAAGCTCTGACATAAGAGACTGTCTCTATAGACACACACACTCATGCAGGAACCACAAATGAGCTAAATATAACTTGACCTTTCTATTAATCCTGGTGTCACCTGTAGAAGCGGTGAGTTTTGTAAGCCTGTTTTTAAAACAGGTTTTTGATACTATTCCTCCATATGCTGTCTAAAGTCTTAATGCAGATTAATACAGGTTCTTCTTGGGCTCTGAACAAGTCTAAGACTCTCTTTATTGCATATTTATGGGCTTTAGTACTGAAATAAATGCAAAACTCCCCGCACACACAGAGTCGGCTGCCCATTGAATGGGGATGTCACTAGGATTCAGCTGGCTGGGACGTAGTTGACAGAAAGGACCATTCTCCCTCCCCCTGGGAGATGGAGCCGTAACCTTTCCCTGTGCCCCTTTTAGGGAGGAGCGTGGCAGGGTAGAAACACTTACCGGAGTCAGTTAGACCTTATCTAGGTATGCAACGTAGCAGGCTGCCTGGAGGCTGGAAAACTGGCCTGACTCAGGGCCTCTGCTAGAGGCAGAAGGAGTAGAGGGGAAAAAAAAAATCCCTTTAAAAACTCTGGGTATCCTTCCTCAAACTCAGACTACATTTTTCCACTAAACGTTTTGTCTTTCCAGCGTTAGTGATAGACCTCTTATGTAACTTTAAAATGTTGCTGAAGGGATGAACTTTGCTTGTTCTCCAGCAACACCACAATTATCTTTCACTATTACACATGCAGTAAGGGAGTTTGCTGTTATATATAGCAAAGAATTGGCAATCAGGGTAATATAATTTTCCAGAGCATTCAGAGCACCAATTCATTTCTCCAGTTGTCTATTTAAAAAATTGTTTCTGTAAATAAGGATTTTATATCCAAATAGCCTCAACAGCATTTTAGCAAAGATCTACAGCAACCCAGCAGGCAGGCCGTTTCTTTTAGAGTTTTGTTATTTCTGGACCAAGCCTAAATTTCCTAGCATTCAAGAACTTATGCAATTCTCACAGTGCTGCTATGCAAAGAATTTCTTTGGCTTTGAGATCTGTAATGTACAACTCTAGCCATTTTACTGCTGATATGCTTTATTGGACTAATCTGTAATGGTGTCTTTGGCTGTGTACCTGCTCTTTAAACTGGAAGGCAGAATGCGTTTGCTCTAAATGAACTAACTCGAAGCCCCGTGTTGCCTCTGGTCTTTCCAGAATCCTCCTTGATTCCCAGTGGATGTATATTTTTATGTGGTTTATTGCCATTGTTCTATATGTATATGCCATACCATAGGGCTTTCTATCTGTATCGCAGTCAAAATATTTTTTGGACAGCCTATTCTACAAAGTGCTGATTTACTATTGCCATTCACAAATATATAAGATCTTGATCTATTGTTTTGCATCACGGACAATGCACTTTCTTCATCAGCTGTTAGTGGCATACATTATACAAAGCTTGTGCTCTTGTTTTTTGAAATGATGATTAATCTGCTTTTGAGGTTTGCTTCTGCCCCTCTCCCTCACACCTTTTCTCTTTAGCAAAGTCCTTGCATCGGCAAAGATGCGTTTCTGATGCGTACCATGGATCCAGTTGCTGTGTGGCTATGGGAGCTCATACCTAAGGGTGCCTTGCTAACTGTTACTCTTTTTAAGAGTTGTGTCAGGATTTCCGTGGGGTAAGAGAGATTGAACCGTCAATATGAGTGAAAGTCTACAAATGAAAATCAGGAAGAAAACAGAAGAATCAAAGAGGAGGGTGCAAGATGTAATAAATGTTGTGGCTAGTTCTTTGCTTCTAATAGAAGATCCCTCTCTGCTGCCTACTTCATACCACCTGAAACTTTCAGTAATGTACTGTCTTTTTTCAATCAGCATCTTTGTATGTACGCTTTTCCTGCTCTGTGAGCTCATAATTGCAGGAGGCACTCAAAGACCGGTGTTAGTATGTCATGAACACCAGTCCTTCCTCTTCCCGTATTTGATGGCATGGTGGTTATTGAAGAACGCAGTTTGTCGTTAATCCTTTCTGGGCAGCAGTTGGTTTTACCAGGAGGTGCACGGTGGTGCTCGCAGCAGGAACATTACGGAATGTACAACATATCGTGTCTTCCACCCACACTGGATTCCCAGCACTGCGCAAGGGCACACTCTGTCACACTGCTCAAATGGGGAGATTCCTGGAAGATAAATGTGAGCCAGCCCTGTGCTCGAGTACAAGAAGAGCCAGACCGTACCTCAGCTCCGCTGGTCGTGCCAGGCAGCATGACTAGAGTATGAGCAACTTCAGTCCTCAGTACAGGATGTTTTTTACCACACTGGGACAAAAATACAATCTTAGGGTCTTTTCTGGGGGGATGGATTTTTTTTTTTAACCACACTGGGACAAAATTACGGCCTTGTGCTCTTTTGCAGAGGGATGCCCTTCTCTAGGGACAGCTGGGGAACAAAGGAAAAGTAGAACCTGTCCTAGGATGGGGCATCTCCTGAATTTGGATCAGACCCATTTCATATAGCGTTAAATCCCTTACTACTTTTGAGGGAAAGGAAAAGTGAAGGGGAGGAGGGGGGCAGGGGGAAGTGAGTGCAATAAACCAGTTAGTGTTTATGGTTATAGTTTTCCTAGTACCTATCCAGGGGCTGCTGGTTTATGCCTTTTCTTCTAGTAACCGCAGCCTACAATGTTTCTGTTTAAGGGTCCAGAGTTGGTTTCCTCCTACTGGTGCGTGTTTGTGTGTGCATGGCCAGACGCTGGAGGGGAGACTCTATACGTCTTACACTTTTAAATCAGATTATCTGGCGTGTGAGCCCACAGTAGTCTATTGCATGAGATAAGGTTTCCCTTTACTACGGAGTAGATGCGATCCCAGTATGAATGGGGGGAGGAGAACAGGCACTGCACAGATATGTCTAAGGCATGTAATGCAGGTAAGCAAGCTGTACTGGCTGCTATTAATGGGTGAGTTAAAATCCCTTGACTAGTCACCCCAGTAAAGCCAGAGGTTCTTTACTATTCGGTCTCGGTGGATGCATAGACTTCTACTAACTTGCTAATGTGTCACAGGGATCTTGATGCTAAGGAGACTGGTTTTGATTGCCCCTCCGACTGGAGGTGTGCCACTGCCTTTGGCAGATGTGCCTGCGTAGTCTTTTGCCAGTGCCCCTCAAATTTCCCTCAAGTAGTTTACTGCAGCCAGAAGAATTTCTAAATCGTATTCACAGTAGAAAAGGACTTTCATTAAAGAAAATTGCACTCCTGTGAACTCTGCAAACATGACCCTGCCAGTTGGCATGGTGACACAGAAAATCATACCGAGTTTTATTTCTACATCACGAGATACCTGCAGCAGCAGCTATTCTGGTACATATATGAGGTAGAGCTGCTTAAGATATTGATGGAAGTGCACCACAGACAGATTTATGTGTACATACAGTCTGCTTGTTTCTTTGCAGTATCTTTCTAGTTTCCACGGATACTCTGATTGTTTGGGGAGTTTGGGATTTTTTCTTTCCAAATTCACCTGAAGGCAGTTGAGCTACCCAAGCTACTGCTGGTAAGAAGTTATACAGGGAGTTCTGAAACCAAAATGTCTACTCGGGGAAGTAGCTGGCTACCAAAGGAGGTAAGATGTTCACAAGCTGGCTTGTACTTTGTCACATCTCCTCTGTATATATATATATGACACATCCTAGGAACTTTTCCTCCAGGAAGGCCCACAGTGTCCAGTGCAGCTGGTTTTGCTGTAAGACTCCATTTACTGCGTATATGAGTACCCCAGTCAGATACATAGTACATACAGAGAATGATGCCTAATATTGTATGTAAACAGATTCCTCCCAAGGAATGACACTGAAATCCTTTACATTAAAAACAGCATGTGACTTAATGGGATCCAGCAGTTTGTGGAAGCCCATGTTGATATAGGTAAATGCAATCAAATCTTTTAATGACAAAAATGTGCTTATGCATGTCACCTTCTCCTTCCAAATATTGTAAGTCTACCTTCCAGCTCTGAGCTTGATTTTGCCTCTTGTACTGCAGGAAGAAAAAAAATAAATAAAAGAAAGTGGAAGTAGAGAGAGTCAGAATAATCCTGTAGCTCAGGCACTGGGGCTGGTCTCCCTGTACGTGGGTATGAGACTTTGACAGTTTAAGATTAGACAGGATTGTCCATGCAGAGAAGCTGACCATCCATTTCTCCTCTCTGTAGTTTTACTCCTTCCTTCCCTCTCCTTCCACTGGGAGGTGAAGATTCAACCACCCAAGGAGAAGAGAAATAGGCCTGGTAAAAATAGCTGCCTGGAAGCTTCTCTGCACTTTCCAGCTTCTCTTCTGCAAACCTCCAGACCTGCAAAACACATGACGTTTCCACAGACCAGCTCTGAGAAGCCAGAGAAAGGTGCCTTTTGTGGTCTTTCTGCAACAAGCACTAAAGCAGCCAGTTTGGGGCTGAATAGTTTAATAGGGGGTTTTTTTGCTATCGTAGTGTGGAGAAAGCTTTTACCTCTTCTATGCGGGGGTCTGTCTCCCTCTCAACAACCTCTTGGATGGGTTTCTGCAATTTTAATTCATTTTACAGCAAAATTTCACAGCAGTTTGGACAGAAAGTGGAGAATTCCTCATTCTCTATTGGAAGGTAGCCAGAAGCTGAACTAGATGTACAAAGGGCCAAGAAGAGTTTAAAACTGTTTTAAAATCTCCAGCCAGAGCATCTGCAGTCAGCCCACCAAGGTTTTTAGAACTGAACTGCCTAAGCTTGGCTCTGGGAAATAAACCAACTTGTTTCTGGTGTAGTAAGTGGAAAGTGGATGATGAAAGTAATTTGCAGCACTCAGAAATGAAGATAACAGTGGTCTGGTGATTTAAGTAGCACTATGCTGCTTGTACAGCCTCCTATGAGTAGTTATGTGTTAGATAGTCTGTTTTTCCTAGGATGCCAGTTCCGTGCAGCCCATATGTCTTTTGGTCTAGACTGCCGTGGTTCATTTAAATATGCCAGGGAGAACCAGGCTGATGTAACGCTGGAGACACCATCTCATCTGCAACGTTAGAGAAAATCAAAGCTCACTAATTCGTAGTGCCTGCTTTCCTTTCATGTCTATACAGACAGAGCTATGTACACATCATAGGTATATATACGCTGATCAGTTTTTTTACTGCTTCCTTCTTGCTTTTGTGCTGTCACTCCACCGTATGGGAACAGCAACAGAGGGACCTGTAGACGGTTACAGTCAGTCTCAGCTAAGCTGGAACAAGCAGTGGTGTTACACTGGACTTGGGATCCCAACCAAAATCCCAGTGAAAGGATATGTCGAGGCACTTTATGGTAGGGAGTTGAACCAAGTCATTTACCATTTATTTCAGCTAAAGCAGTCCTAATCCTTTCTCAGGCTATTCTGTTCGAACATTATAGGTTTGTAGCTGTCTTTAGAGGGCCACTTTGAGTATATTCATATTTTTCCCTACCTACCTACATTTTCCTGTGATTTGGAGAAAGACAGGCTGTAGAAAAATGACTTTGAAAAAGATCGAAGATTTCCCAAATTCAGGATGATTAGATTCAGTTTGTTCACTTGCCACACAGGGGTCAAATGTAAACTGTGTCTGACTGGAATGTATTGGAAGTTGGAGAGGAACCGAGTCTTGAAATTCAGACCTTTGGTTTAGCCTAACTGCTGCTTGAACCTCCCTAGAATCCCAAAGCAAATCACAAATTAATCTGCCAGTCCTGCTACCACCCGCAGAGTTTGAATTTTGAATGACCACAGAGAAGAACTTCAAATTTTACACGCACGCGTAGGCATTGTCAGCGTGCAGAGACTACAATGAATCTCAGAGCACTTCACACAGCTCAGAAGTTCCTGCTAATGTTTCACCCTGGAGATCTCCACTCTGGCCTGTAAGACCAATTGTGTAAAAGCCATGGACCCCAACACCCAAAGGAGAAAGAAGAACAACAAAACCACCAAAAAAAAACCCCCACAGAAAAAAAAAACGAAGCTCCAGCCACACCTGGGACATCCCCACTAAATAAAACAAGGAAGCAGATACCAGCTTTGCTGCACTGATGGCTTATTGCCATGGATGTGGAAAAGGACTGGCCTGTTGTTTCTCTTGGAGAAAGGAGCGTTGGAGGGACCTCTCCGTGTTCATAGCTGGATTCCCAGGTTTGCACTGACTTTCCTGAAAGAGCAACAACTGGCAGAGCGGAACTGAAATGAGTTGCAATGAGCAGAATTGAAATGGCTCTTGTGAAATGAGTGGATGCTGACGTCATCCGTCGTCATCTTTGTTCCAGAACTCCTTGCTGTTACTACTGGCCAAGAAAGGCAGGAGGAAAGAAGGGTCTTCTTGCCACCCATAGCAAGTTTAGGATTGCTGAAGGGTGAATCTTACAGCATTTCTTTTCCTAAACACAGTAAAAAAACCCAATAACCTCACTTCTACTCTTTCTGACATGCTGTGTGTACACACCTAGTCACTGTTGACTAAAACTGTTTTCCACGCCAGTGTTATTACCCACTGTTGACTAAGTGAGTATTACAGAAACGGCCCAGCTGCAGCAGGTCAGGAATAAGGAAAAGCCATTCTTGCATTTCTTATTTCTTTGGCAGAGACACAGAGAACTTGGTTTTCATGGCACACACCGCTTTCAGCTTTCAGCTGGGTCAAGAGGAGAGGGCATTCATCCGTCTCCACCATTTCAGACAGGTCTTGATCTGCAAAACCCTTTAGTACTCTCACACAAGAAGAACTTCCGATCGCTAGACTTTGGAGGTGGACTCAGTGACTGTGATCCCGCTAAGTCATAAATCTGGGTGTTGGGAAGACCACTCTTCTCCCCACAGGCATCTCATGGTATCTAGGCACGCTGGATACGAGATGTTAAATCTTAAAGCGCTGCACCGGTACGGGTTTATCTTCTAGCTGGGTTTTCTGCAGCCCTGTGGAGCAAGCATTAACATTCCTATTTTTGAAGTGAAGGAAAATGAAGCAGAAAAAGAAATAGCAGGAAACCCTTGATTTTCTGGGGGGGGGGAGTGGGAGGAAGGAAGTGAAGCAGGAGATCGGAAACAGCTGTAGCGACAGAAGATGTGCCATGCTCTTTTTCACTGCCCTTTCAAGAGGGAAAGCCTGAAACCTCCACCGCCTGACAAGCCAAATACTCAGCTTGATGTCAGCTCACCTAACACTGGGGAAGGGAGAACCTGCTGCTTTTGCATGGAAGCGGGTGGGGGAACTGGTATGATTCATTCCAGCAGCTCTTCCCAAGAAGGTGGGTGCCTCCCGCGGAGGGAGGCGAGGCAGCTGGTGAGAAGGGGGAACCTGCTACGGAGCCAGCACCGTTGTGCCGGCTCACCGCAGCCTAAGCAGACTTTCCTCGGCCGGAACCGTGCCCCAAAGATGCTGCTGTGCCATTAACGTGCCCTTGTTGCGGTACAGAAGACTTTCTGTCACCGGCGCCCCAGTAGAGTTGCTCAAACGCGATAGCGCATTAGCCGGGTCTGAAACGGGGTGCGGGGTGTGCCTTCTGGCAACATGTGGGTTCGTTATAGCCAAAGGCAGAAGAGCCAGGTGGGGGGTAGAAATCAGTCCCTAGTGATCTGTACCAGGATACCCAAGGGTAAGTGGCAGGTCTCTGGCGAGATCGCCGAAAAGACGAGAAGGCAGACCTGTTCTCTGAGCTTTGCATCCTGCTTCTCCACGTGGGACCTCAGACTCTTAGACCTCTCTCCCCTCCCCTGCATGAAGTATCAACCTATTAAGTAGCCCAGAGCTATATTATATTAATGCTAGATCTCACCGGAGACTGAGGAGGTACCATTTGCTCTGCCTAGACTCATTTGACAGTAACTTACTAGTTGGGTACAGTCTTTTTTTCATAGATTAGCAAGGAAAGAATTTTTCAGAGATTTGGTCACTACCTCAAGTAATTCGATAACTCTGTCGAGCTTATTCTATCCAGTGAACTGTGTAGCAACTGGGTAAGTAGTTCTGTAAATCTGTATCCACAGTCTTAAGAGTCTTTTTTCAAACTGGATGCATGTTCTCCAGGGGTTCATCCTTCTATGTACCTTTCTCGTCCAACAGCTGCATGTTTACTATTAGTTTTCCGTTCTCGTTCATCCATAGGGGTTTCATCCAAAGAACAGAAACGCCAGCAAGACGGATCATGGGACTGGGACTTTGGAGATCTGCGCTCAGGTTTTTGATCTATCAGGACACCCCCGTAGCTGCTCTTGCTCAAACCGCTGGGTGAGGCTCTCGGCTAGGACCCAGTGCTTGCTGATCTCTGCAGGAGGGAGTGAGGCACTTGCATAGTTCTGCAGGCCTCAGCTTTTGTTCCCCTTGTGCAAAATAATGGTTATAATAATACTTTCTTTGGCCGACCGGTCTGTTTAGATTATGTTAGCCACTCTGCAGACGTAGCAGAGAGACAACAGGAACTCCCTTTCGGTGCAGAAGGAATAGTAACAAATCCAAAATCCAGTGAAAGCATTAGAAGTCTTCTATCTTGGATCATGCCCTGTGTGTTTAAGATCATTTTTCAGCTAGTATTTCCTACCGTTGAATTTGTGAGAATACTAAAGAAAGGAGCCATGAAAGGAGGACCTGAACAGATGCAAAGAGCTTTCTTTTCTTCGATTAACAAATACCTCCCAATTACATTTTTGGGGGCAAAATTTGCTGAGTGTTAGTCCTAGTTCTGGGGAAATGTGGGTATCCCAAAGGACAGCTGGCAGCCTTGCAGACCGTCATCAAACGAACTTATTATCAAGGTAGTGGATAAAGTTATTAAAATACTGCTGAATTTACCATATAAGGCATATTGGATTCAAAACCGAGCTGGTCTGTGACTGTCAGTATGATTTAACAGGTTCCATGCAGCAGGTTCCAAGTCTGCAATACTTTATTCTCCTGCCCCTGATTAAGGTCTTGCATCCATACAACTCCCACATTTAATTGCATTCTTCTCCGTTAAAACACGTCTTTAATCAAGTGCTGGGCAGCCACAGTTAGCACAATCCGATGTTCTAATGAAAGAAAGAAGTAGGTGTTGCCAGCAGAGCTCACACAAAGCACGCTGGAAAGGCAGGCAAGCTGATGGCTGGAAAAGTTTCTGTCTCTCCTCTTCTCTTTAATCACCCCTCCCCTCTCCTGCTGACATTTTCTAACTCGGTAGAAGCTGCCAAATCGCAGATGGTTGTGGGGCCTGCGTGAATCAGAGTAAAACAAGGAAGCTAGTATTTGTAGGAGAGATTGGAACAGCAACAAATAAGACTGACCTGATTATTCAAGCATGGTTGGACATAATGCCAGACTGCATCTTCTGATATTTGCTGTGTGATTTATATACCAGTACATACTGCAGAATGCAGTCAAAAAGTGCTGCATCCCCTTTTTTTCTCCTCTGGTGGGATTCCGGTAGCTTTTTGGTGCTCTGAACCTGCTGGCTTCTGAATTTTGCTACAACAAATGCCTCAAACACAGTTTACAGGGGGCAGCAATACCAAACCAGCTGATGTTTGCTCCCATACTCTTAGGTACGGATATTTTGCGACCAAGATTTTTACCTGCTAGGCAGCCAATATTCCATTTGGATGAAGATGTGATATTGCGTGCTGGGACTTGTCATTTCAGCACTGTATCGGTGTATGGAAGTAGAGGATCAACACGTTGTTGACAACAGTTGGTTCAGTTATTGAAGGTTCATGCTGGAGAAAAAGTATGTATGTGACCTCTTGGTCACAGGAGTATGGATTGATGGATTGGCCCTTTCGTATTTTTTGGATGGAGTGCAGTGCCGTTGTTCCCACTTTGTAGCTGGAGAGCAGAGGCGCAGAGGGACCCATGTTTTGAAGGCACTGAACCGTGTAATTCCAGAGACTTCTCATGGGAGTCAGGTTTCCAAACCAAGTTTCAGCATCTGGCCAGCTGTTCTCTTTCCTCCCTCCCTGGCCAAACTGTGATTACAGGGTAGAGAAGGAAATCGAACCCACACCTCTCACATCCACCATTATAGCTCCAACCCCACCAACTAAGATGGGGATTTGGGCTCTTAATGAGAGAGAAAATGAATGCCGCTTCCCGATTCACTTTCTCTGTCTGGGTCATTTTATCTGCTTTTAGTCATGTTGCTTTTTATTCAAACTCTTTTATCCAGTCTAAGAAAATGCTCCCAAGCTTTTCAAGCATCCTTTAAGAGGACTTTTGCCTTGCCTCTAACTATGCTTTGGAATTGCCTCCAGTACCGTTCTGTCCTCTCAAAATAGGCAGGAGTAAACAATGGCTTTTGGATAAGAAACTCTCCCTGGATCATCCAATGACACAGAACATATTTCATACTGTTCTCCATCCCCTTCTTTTTGTACTCTGACATACACCAGCTCTTTCCACCGCTGCTGCAAATTGGGCAGAGGTTTTCTGGTGGTTCTCTGTGCCGACACCAAGTTCATTCCGAACATGGATAACAGGTGCCCTGGGACGCATCCACACAATGAAGTGGAGCTGGGGCACGCGCTGACCTGAGAGATGCTCAGCCACGGAACGTCACTTTGTGCTTGTCTCTGAGTCGCTTCAACACAGCTTAGTCATGGAATTAGCACCTGGGTCCCAGTTAGTGAGCCGTGCAGGTTCACGTGGTGCCTCTGGAAGATGATTTTCCAGAAGGTCCAGACGTTCGCTTGCAGGCAGTGAAATTGCCATGTCTATTTGTTACTCGTGCGGTTAGAAAACACACATACCAAAGAATAATCTTTCCTTTCAGAAACTTGTCATTTTGTTTTGTATAGCAGTGGGCAGCAAATGCTAATGAGAGGCCAAAACCCATCACACGGACTAAATGACATGTCTCTTTATGCAGCCAAATTTAACTCGCATTGAAGCTCATGGGAGTTTTGCCCATGACTAGTAGAAATCCTCCAAGATCCTCAGGGTCAGACAAACAGTAAAACTACACAGAGAAAAACCTAGCTGAAAGCTGCACTTCAGATACATACGTAGAAGTTCATCCTGCTCATAAGAAGTTCCCCGCTGGGTTTGCGCAGCCGCTCGGGAGCAGCCCCTGGCCGGAGCACGGGGCTGAGTTCACCCTGCTGACTCCACGTGCCGGCAGCAACCCCTCGGGATGGGGCTCCGAGGAGACCCAGGTGATGCTTCCCGATCTGAGCCCCGGCTACGGCAGCTTCCCTGGCACATCTCCCCGCTCTCCAAAGCATCCCACGGCCCCGTTGCCTCTGGTAGTGGCAGACCACAGGTGGAAAGGAGTCGATCCTGGATAAAACCTGGGAATAATCTCCTTAGCTCTTCCTAGAAGAGCCACCTGACATGGGGCAAGTGATGGTTGAAAGGAGCCCAAGATCAAGCCAAAACCTGGGGTGCAAGTTCGGCCTGCACAGGTACAAAGTAGGTTGGCCCCTGGTCTGAAACACACTGTTAGGAAATTTTTGTGGTGCGGTCTCATTAAAGTTGCTGCTTTTCTTATTTGGTAAAATAGAACCCTCTCTCCCTTTAAAAAAGATGATAATTAAAGCATGCAAATGCAGTACGCAGAATCCTGTTGGCTGGACCTTGATCCTGTTTAGTGCTTCTGATCCCTGGCTTCATTAAAGAATTGTTGAAGTGGATAATTTTGTTTCAGCAAGTGAACCGTTCTCTTAGATTCCCAGAGAGTATGTAGCGTTCTGCCAAGCTAGGGTTAAGAACAAGACGCCCTTTAAAACAGGGTAGGCAAAATATAGTAGGAGGGTAATCATACACTGGGTAATTGTTTAAAAACGTCAGAATACTGAGAGACACACATTATAGTGTGAGGAACACAAATCTAGTTGAATAATACTTTTTGGAGGCACCAGGGGAGATTCGGACTGCATCGTGCCAGACACATACAAACACATATTGATCAGAATTTGTGGGCCTGAACAGTATACAGCATTAAATGGACAAGACGGAGAGACAAAAAGAAATGTTTATCCTTGTGCCGAAAGTTCCTATCGTAGGCAGAATCACATAGAAACTATCGCTGGAAATGTTATAACCAAAATAAGTAGAACTACTGCATCTCCAAATGCTCTAGTGTAATTTATCACACCAAGAGGCATCCTACACCCTGCATTTCTTATAACTGTGGAGACAAATATGAAAAGACATTTTGCTGCAAAACGATATAAATCTTCTTCTTCCACATGAACTCATAGGCTCACCAAGGTCAAGAGACCAGCAACGGCTCATTTCTGAATGACTAGGTCACAGCAGAGGTACCAACTAGTGTCTGGTATTGAAAATATCCCATGGGACCACCTCCTAACGTCGTGTGTTTCTGTATTTACCCTGGCAATGCTATTTATGTGCTCATTCTGTACCTATGGATCCCTGTGACACGGGAGAGCTTTGCCAGCAACGGAGGAGGATGCCGCCAATTGACTGCGATAGTTCAGCACAGCTGATGCTTGTGTGGCGTGTTAGATTCCCCAGCGCACCGGGCAAGCAGCGATCTGGTAATGTGAGTTCACCTTTTATGTCAGAATAATCACTGGACATCCCTAGTAAAAGCGTAACTTGGTACCTGTGCTTGCTTTGGGTACTTGAGTACTAGCAAGGCTTTACAAAGGATGGGAAAAAGCAACTTTTGGCAAAATGTACGTCCCAGTAATGCACGGTTTCTCTGTAAATTCCAGACATTAGCAGCTCCCCAGGACACACTCACAGTCCATAATCTCAACAGTCAAGAGGTACAGACTGAGAGCAAGCCAACCTCATCTTTCTCAAAGGCAATGCTATTTGGGGATCCAGCCTGCCAATAAGGTCCTAATGGATATTTTCAGGTCCTGGCTCTGACGTCTGTGAGTTTCCTCTCACCAAAGGGTAACTGTGTCCAAAAGACAAATGGATCCGCTTGGTTTATCCCTGAGGGTACCTTATGTTTTGGTCTTGACAGCTGCCTGTTTCACTCCCTGCTTCTCAATCTCTCTTCTCTCCTTGCCTGGCAGTTGAAAAAAAGCAAGAAAGCACAGGCAGTGTCTTAAAGTTTCCCACTTCAGGAAGAAAAAAAGGAACTTTCTCCTATTTGTTGCTGTAGGTAACCTCCACGTAGATGTGAATGCTCTCCTGGAACACCAAATGTGTTCTGCCTCCTGCTTTCCTCCTCCCAACAAGTCATTCCCACTGGCTGTCAGAAAGCATTAAGTGCTCTGGAGAAACCAGGGATGTTAAACGCTGCTATGGAAAATAGATATATGAAATTATAATGATTACCATTGCTCTCACCGTGTTGCAGTATATAAGTGAAGGGTTATTTTTTAAAGCATTAGCCAAGCTTTTAAATCTGTTAGGAAAGAAAGGTAACCCATGCACTTCTCTCAACGTTTCTCATCACTTCATTACTTAAGAGGGAAAATGGCTGAAAGTTAAAACTATGTGCTTCTCCCAGGCCCAGTTCTTACTAAGTCTCCGTATGCAGTGTTCGGATTTTATTTACTCGTATTCTGAGTATTTGAAGTCTGCAGGTTGATCGTGTTCTGGGAAGGTTTTCCTCAAGCTCATAGGGACATACGAGGTCTCTGCCGCATGACTAAATTGTTGGTTAATTGCCGTGTGCCACGTAAGACCTGGGTATCCCTAGTAATCCTCTGTGTACCAGCTGCTGGTCTGCCATAGACACAAGGTAATGCAACATAGCTCAAACCGTTGCGAAAATAAACCACGGTACCCAAGGGCTGCAGCCAGACCTAACAATGCAGGGGTTAGGAAACTTGAGTTTTTTTTCCTCTCGCTGCCACTCGTCTGCTGCCCAACTTTGGGCAAATCACTTTGACCCGTCATCTTCCTCTCTTCCCTTTTACTTTTCTTCTCTCTCTTGTTTACTTCAGCTAAAAGAACGAAGGATCATACGCACCTGAGGTCTCTAGACGTCCCCATACAAAGAATTCTTATGTTTGCCGGGGTTTGCATCCAGCTAGGATATGAACCTTTGGTTCATACGACCGTAGTGCTCTTGTGAAGACAGCCATGTATGTAAGCAGGGAGAGTTCAACGAGGGGATTACGTATTCACTGCAGCAAGACCAGTGAATGGTACAGTGCCTGAGTGCAGAAAACAAGAGCCCTTAGTCTGAAATACTCCTAACTGAATCTGACTCCTAACTAAACAACTGCTGTGAGTCACAGCAGTTCTGCAATGTAAATACTTTTCTCAGAGCCAATAAAATATAATTGGAGTCAGCTTGTTGCTATTGATTAGAATATAATGCATGCGAGAGCATCCCTTGCCACACGCTCTATTTATAGTGCCTGCATCATGGAACAGTCGTTACCGCTTTTCCATCCTCGTTGCACAGCCCTGAGCAAAGCATTAAACATGCATTCCTCTTAGCACATTAACTCAGGCCTGTCGAAAATGACAGGGACTAAACTCAGTCAGGGCATCTGGCGTTCAGCGTTTCTGCAAGAATCTATCCAAGGAGAGTGGAATCCAGGGGAAAAGGGGTGTGAGTTAGCAAGGGATGGGAGCGTTCTCTATATGGGGCGTGCTACACGGTGAAGGCACGGTATGTATGTTTACACCGCCAGAAATATTTCCAGGGCAGATGGCACTACCTGAGTCCTTTCTCCCTGCAGAAGTGGCTCCGTGCCCAGCTCTGCAGATTCTCCTCCTTTCCCTCCATGAACCTGCAGTCCCAGGAGAGCCTTTCTTAAAGAGATTTGCTGTGGAAAGCAAGGCTTGTGTTCTGCCAGCCCCAATTCACTTTAAACTGCAGCCACCCGAACGAGGTACAGAGCAAGAGGCACATAAGCAGGAAAGTACCTTTAGGCTAATGCCGGGCAACTGCACGCACAGGCAGAGAGAGACCAACGTGCTGACAAAATACTCTTCCTACCCCTTGCTTTGAACGCCACGGAGGGTTCGACTTTGCGACTGCTGTCTTCGGAGCGGTTGCTGCAGGGTGGGAATAGTGCGGTATCACGCAAAGCCTCTGATTTAGAGTCTGCTTTCTGCAGAGGACACGGACAGCTGCCACCTCGATGCCGAGACTGACGCTATGCCGGCGCGATGTGATTTTCCCAGGGGAAACAGCAACTGTGATGCTCTTGAACAAGTCTGTTTGGTCTAATGTTTGGAGTAACTTCACAGAGCCCCAAGGGGGAGGTTAGCAGACGCTTATGATCATACAGAGCCCTCCTTCGTGATATGAAGCAGGTAGTTAATAATCAGGCTCCCAACTGAGCAAAGCACGTAAGCACATGGCTGGCTGCTTGAAGTTAGACATGTGTCCAAGTACTTTGCTGAGCTGGAGACAAAGGATGGAAAAGGTGATAGCAAAGGGAACATTCAACTGAAAAAGAAGAAAAGCAGCATGTTACTGGAAACGCCCGTGACAATTCTTTCAAGTTCCTGTACTCAAATATAGAGGTTGTTTTGTCCCTGCTTGCTATGCAGAGCTAAGCTGGAGCGATTCACCCCGGAGGGGTCTCTGGTTCAGTGGAAATTGCTTTAGGAGTGTAATTTACTCTGACTGTTAGTATTAATTGTGTACTTTTCTGGCAGAGAAACTGAGTAGTATTTAAAAGTGAGTAGCGTTTAAAAGTGAGTAGCAAACAGCAGTGGAAGAAGACCTACTACTACTAGACCTAGACTCTGTGGTTTACTAGCCATGAGCAAATAGAGCTTGCTCCAGATTGTGCATCCCTCTGCTACGGCAGACCCCGGACCTCACAGCAATGTACGCCTGCTATAAATAGCCACCAAGGGCTGTCCGAGAGTCTTCTGGAGGTACTAAATATTTTTGCAGGACTAGAGCTTTCATCTGTCCTTCACGGTATGACACAACATGAAATTCTATTGCTATGATACGTTAACTTGGATATTTCGGGCCTGGCTGTCATTTAGAGCAAAATAGGCAGTAAAAGCACCAATGAAGCTGATGCAGAATTTATGTCTGCTTCAAGGTCTTTCACTCTCTCTGCGTCATGTAAAAAGTGCCAAAGGCAGCCACGTTCCTCAGTGACGGGCTTGTCGTGCCCCGAGTTCCCCGCGGGCTCAGCGGCGCCCGGGAGCAGGACCGTGGAGCGGGGCTCCTGCCTCCTCCTTGCAGGAGCTTTCATCCCACACCTTCGGTGCCCATGGTCCATCATGAGCTTCTAGCTGTTAAGGTGTCTCCAGGGTGAAAGCAAAACACATATCCAGAGGAAAGAACGCACGTCGTTCCCAATGAACCCCTCGCTCAAGGGTCGCCTTGCCGATGGCCATCGGCATCAGATGGTGCTGCTTAACTCGGACCGCGGCGTGCGCTGCTGCCAAAGGGAACTTCGCTCCCGGCCGCACATTCCCAGCGCTCATCGTGCTTGTGCCCCTGCCTGGCAAGCAGGATCTGGGAGAGATCCAACTGAAAACCAACGCAGAGGAAAAATAAAGACTGACGGTCCGTCGGAGACGCTCCCTGACTCAGTTTGCCATGGGTCCCCGCTTCTGCTGGTGACAGCGCGAGGGAGGCTTTGGACGTCTGCAGCAGGGTCAGGCTTGTCCCTTTCGGTAACGGCGCGAAATCGGATCTGCGTAAGCACACGCGAAACTCCAGGCTGGTTCATGCGGGTCAGACTTGGAGGAGCATTCGAGGGTTTGTTTCAAGGAGACTGTTTGTTTATCCGGACTGTCTTTCCAGCCTAAAATAGAAATAAGCATTAACCACGAAGAATTTTATCCCCCTAGGTACTTAGATGAATTTAGGGCACTCGAGAGCCCAGTTGCTGGCTGACGTGGCTTCTCTCCCTTTTTTCCCTTCACCCGCCCCTTCCCAGCTGTGTCCTGTCCCCCTTGCCGGAATGGCTCTGGGGCCCGCAGAACCCCGTTGCTGATCGGTTCGGCGTGTTAAATCCTCAGCACATCAACCCATCCAAAGAAAACAAATTCCTCCCTAGCAGGCCAGCGTGCTGACGCACCTTTTGCACAACCACCAGAAAGGGGTGGAAACACGGGGGGGTAAGAGCAGAGACGGTGACAGTCTGCAGGTAAACCAGCGCAGGCTCTCCCGTTGGGGCAACGGCCCCAGAAGACAACAGTCGCCTTTTGGTGGGAAAACAGTGCATTTCCTGACCTGGTTTGTGACTGGCAAAAATAGTGAAAGGCAAGTTAAAGGGTAGCCCTTGATCTTACTAGGGATTTGCTGTTAGTTTTGGGTGAAACAATTGCAATTTAAAAAAGGCAGCGGATTTGCTTTCTTGGCTTGCTTTCTCTTGGTGGCCAGCAGACAGGAGGGGGTGACAAGAAATGTCTCGTCCAGCTGGAGCAGTCGATTGATATTCAGGATCATTTCCTTTGGGAGGAATAACTAATTACCTGAAGCACCTGTCCTTCCGTGTGAACATCTTTAACCTACGAAGCACAAAGCCTTGTTCTCCAGAGCACAGCTGGAAGGAACAGGCACTTCCCAATGCCCAGCACCTCCTGCCCTGCCGCGCCAGCGAGCTCGGTGCCCACGAAGCCCCGTTTCTGTTGCTTTCTCTTTGGTTTTTTTGCTGTCAACACACATTTGTCTTCAGCTGATATGCTCGTCCCAGGCTCGTGACTCAGCAAACTTCAGCTCTGGTTTGCAGTCGTGTCTCGTGTAGTCCTGTTTTAGGACACGACTTGGGCACTCTTGAAGACAGATCATCAAGAGGTTGATTTTCTGATGTTTTTTCTCTGCGTAAGTACCCGACAGAGGGAGGGGGAACAGCCCCGTACGGCCCCTTCTCCCGCTCGTCTATAAGGCAGCGATTCACTCGACTGCAGCAAACCCATTCATGGTCTACACAAGGCTTACTCCTGCAAGTATCTCACGTCTGCACTGGGCAGCGCTGGGGTTAGTACTTGTGTTTTGGTTTGGTGTATTTTCTTCTGCTCTTCAGCTTTTACGTTCTGGTTCTCTCTCTCGCTTGGTCATGCCTGATCCAATTATTTTCTCTTTACGCCTCACTTTGTTTCTTTCTGTTACGGTTTTGTCTACCGGGAAAGCGTCGTTTCCAGTTGCTCCTTCCCCTAATTCCACGTGCAGCCCTGCATGCCCCTCTCCCCATACACCCATTTGTTTGCTACTGGCTTGACCCAGACTGGTCACCCAGTTTCTGGGAGCTGTTTTCGACTACAGCAAATCACTCTGTACAGACCTGAAATGTCAGTACGTGCACAGACTTGAGATTGCCAGCAATGGGCATTCAGAGGCCAGAGAACTTCCCTGAAACTCAAACCAACTTGGAGCCAATAGTTTTTGATAATAAATTACATCAAGAAATAATGTAATACTGGAAATTCAGAAGCATGTACATTTACTTTTCCAATATTTTCCATTTACTTTCATTTTTTTTTCTGCTCTCTTCTAGAAAGACAAAAATCTATGAATTAATGATCAGTCCTGGCCCTGCAAAGGCTGGGAATTAACATTATGGGGTGTGCTGAGGGCATCACGTAGGAGGAGTACTCTGACTGTGTGTGCACACGTGGCCACGCATGTGACAAGTATGTGACACTGTGGTTTCACCAAAGGTGGCACACGCAAGCCTGGCATTGTAACACAGCAGATTTTCCCTAAAAAAAAAGGTTCGGTTCTTGAATATGGAAATATCCTGAATACAGACATTTGCAGTTTCAGGTTTTGTCAGTGTGCATGCTTCCAAAAAAGAAAAGAAACCCCCAAATCTCTAAACCAAAAGTACCGTTATAAAGAATTGCATTTTAATTTTCTGAGTGCTCCAGTGACTGCCCAGTGTCCCACTCTCCTGGATTACCAAGCCTCGCACCGACCTGCTAGACTATCTTTCTGGTACCAAAAGGATCTGAGGAGGAAGGCGGTGAGTGGCACTGGAAATACGTACTGTGCCTGATCTGAATTCTTGTGTGTGAGACAATAACGAAAATATTTATGCGCCCTCAGTGTTCTGCTAATTCATTAATTAGTGTTCGTATTGCGCACCGAAATCCTCTGGCGGGAGGCAGGGCCCTTAGCGGTAGTAGCAGGAGCGGGTTTAGCCATGCAAGCGGGACCGGTTTGGTGCCTGAACGCAACGCCGTGCTGCTGGTCTCATGCCAAACATTTGAAAGTTCAAAGGTATTTCAAGGGTCGTGTTACTTTGGCCACTTCTCCCCATCTAATATTGAAATCTGATGTGGTTTTTGGAAGAGGCAGCTTTCCCTAATCCAGCAGGACTCTGTTTTCATTATAAACAAACCTCTCGCAGTAGGGCTGGAGCCTGCACTGCTTTGTGCCTGTTGGCTCCAACAGCGCTTCCCGGGGCGGCACGGAGGTGGAAAGCCGGTGCCAATGCTTCCAGCCAGCGGTCCTTGCTCCGGCATGGCAGCAACCCCCCCCCGGCAAACCGTCTGGACCCCATCAGCCCCGTGGAAATCCCATGCCGCATCAGTGCCAGTCCCACCGGAGCACGAGTTAATGTGGGGGGAGAGGGATGGAGCGCTGCTGGATGGGGACCCCAGCTCTGGCAGCAACCGGAGGAGGCACGAGAGAGGGTTGGCGGGGGTGGATGGAGGCAATGGGGAGTGAGAAGGGGAATCCTGCGTGGAGAGCCCCCGGGAAGATAAACGGGGATGGAGCGGGATGCCGGAGGGCGGCCGAGCGGAGGGACAGAGAGCTGGGGGACAGGGTAAGGACAGCGGGCTGGGAAGGGGGAAAGGACATGGGAAACCATGGAAAGAAGGACGGAAGAGAGAAATAAGGAGAGAGGATCATGTCAGAATCCTGGGAGGGGAATCAGATGCTGGGATATGGAAGGAACTCTCGGGGGGGACAGAGGGACACGGGGAGCGGACCAGCGTCGGGGACAGCATGAGGACTGGGGGGAAAGCTGTGGGCAAAAGAGAGATGGGGCAGAGGAAAGGTAATGGGGAGTAGGTGAAGGCAGGCTGGAGTTGGGGTTGGGGTGGGAAGAATCAGGAGAAGAAAGAGGGAAAGAAAACGTGCAAGAGGTTAATGTCATGGAGAAAAATGAAGAATGAAGCAAGGAAGTGCCCAGGAGGTTTAGAAACATCAGTTCATTCTTCTTGTTCCAGCCCAGTTTTGGGGGGTGACTCTTGGGATGGGCTCAGGACGGGTTTAACACAGGAGCTTGTGTTAAACTCTGCTTTTTGGAAATTTCCTTCCAATAGTAATGAAGCAGGATGCTTGAAAACTGGCATGTTTCCTATAACACAGAAGAGATGGAAGGAAAGAAAAATAATGGACTTGTCCATAAAGACAGTAATTACAACCACATGCTCTTACAGCAGAACTATTTTTAAAGGATCACTCTAGTATTTTTGTTTATTAACTGACACTGGGGAGGAAAAGGACCATAGTGTGGTGAGGAATTAACCAGGCTGTGTTTGCAGCACTGCCGGCTGCTGGATGCACTGGCGCGTGGGGCCGGAGGATACGTGCCCATGCTCTACATCACGTAGTAGCAGGTGAGGAGCCGAGGTGCAGTTTCACCAGTGGTTTTACCGTCGGGATGCACTCCCGGAGCAGGAGCCGGGGGGAAGAGGAAACCCTTTCCCGGCCAGGGAGCGATGCCCCCCCCCCCCCCGCCACCGCTCTGCCTGGGGGACCCCAGATCCCTGCTGGGCACCGGCCGGCTGGGAAGAGGCTTATTTCTAGCCAAGTTCCCGCTGGCTTGGCTTCTTCTGCCTCAAAGGATGAACAAAAGCAAGGGAATTCAGCCCCGAAAGCAGCCAACTCTCCGCGTCCTCTGGTCCTGCCAAATTCTCGGGGCAGGGAATTTAATCGCCTGCAAGCGGTGCCGTGGGAGCAAGGCTGAGACTGGAGGGCAGCCTCTCCATCAGATGTCTGGCTGTCATGAGCTTCACAAGGTGCCCACCTGCTAGAGCGATGCTGCTTTTAATCTTTAGCATTAAGCCGTGCCCCGGCCCCGTCAGCGGGAGTGCGTCTGCTCTGACACGTGTACCGAGGACAGGCGGTGAGTGTGGCGGACAACAGGGTGGAAAAAGCTTTCCCTGCCTGGTTTCGCGTGGGAAGCCGCCTCCCCAGCCGCACCAGTGCCTTCCTCCTAACTCGACGGAGACGCGCACCCCTGCTGCAAGTACTTCGGTAAAAGTTTGATTGTGAAATAGGCACGCCATATTTGTCATGTGGTTTTATAGAGGTTTAAGAACGTTACAAAATGTACTGCGTGTAACCATAAAGATTCAAGCATTGCTTAATATCGGTTGACTACAGTGACTTTGGCAGAGATTAATTGATCTGTAGGGTTTTGTTTCAGGAGACCGATACGGACACCAGTTTGTTACTAGGAAACCCTACTTTGATCAAAGTTCTGGTTAATGGATTGTGTGAGATCAACCAACGACTGTTGTAACCTAAGAACATTAATAAGATGGTGTGACGGAAGGACCAATCATTAGAAAGGTCAAATTTAAGAATTAACATAGAATGTGCTTTTATATAATCTAATATATGACGACGAGGATTGTACGGTGTTAAGGACATTTGCATAATTAATGAATATGTATATCAGGTGTGTATTTAACCTGCACAGTTGGGCTGGCCAGGGGCACACAGTGGGTGGAGCGATCCCCCGTGTGCCCGGCGCTGCAATAAAGGAGTGCCTGCTTCTTAACTCCTCACTGCTGATAAGGAGTTTTATTCTGGATTTCAGCAACACCCCTAACAAAAGCCACTGTGTTTCAGCACCCCAGAGCGAAGGCTGTGGACGAACGGGTTCAGCAGACGGCACAGGCTGACACCACGCACCGGAGCTCTCTCCCTAAGGAATTCCTCTGCCCTAAACCGTGTTGCAAGCTTTAAAAAAGCACTAGCGAATACAGCAGTTAAGGACTCTCCTGCTTTTCAAATATCTTTTTAACGGCACGTGACACGAGAGCCACATTTTAACGTCATGTCCAAAGAGGTATATATGTGCTAGTGTGCACCGAGGGAACTGCTGGGCAGTAGCCCTGCAAACATACTAGCGGGGTGGTGAGAACTGTGCCCACGATGCTGCGTGGGGAGGCGTTTGCCAACGGCAGCAACTCCGTTACAGGTAGCAGTAAAGTAAAATTCGGTAAAAATCAGAAGTGCTCAAGCAGCAAAGCTCGTTTGGAAATGAAGCTGGAAGAAATGGCATTTGTTCCGAGAAGATGTAATGAGAATCACTTTAACAACATAAAAACAGAGCACGCATTTGATGAACTCTATTGAACATGAAAAAACAGTACAAATACCTGGCACTAAGAGTAAAAATTGCCAGCGTATTTGACTCTTCGAAATCTCTGCTTACAGATGTGACAACAGCTTTGTTTACCTCACAACTGTCAAGATTATAACATCTTAAAACAAGCCTCCTGAGATCTTCATCTGGTTTTATAGGTCTTTCGTTACCGATGTGTTCTTGGGAAATGGGGTCGGCTCCGGCATCTCATCAGAAATAGAATTGCGCTGACTCAAACAGACCGTGAAGAAACCTGCGTACAAGCAGGCTGTTTCTTGCCACCGTCCGTACCCTGATACTGCAGTCGTGTGTTGGTTTGGGTCTGGGTGGTGGGATTTTGGCAGCGGGGCAGGGGCCGCAGGGCCGGCTCCTCTGAGAAGCTGCCGGAAGCCTCCCCGGCTCCAAGAGCTCCCAGTGTTCTTCAAACAAGTGGGAGCTGGCAGAGTTTACTGGGGTCAGACCGGTTTCAGGGGGCTGGGGAGGTTTTGATCCAGGACCTGGAGCCCTGACTTTCCTGGTCTTAAAGGTCTTTTATTACCAAACTGCAGCCTTAGGTGTGCAAACACAGCAGCTCCTCTCCTTGTCCCTCGCTCCGGGGGGATCAGCCCTTTCCCACACCCCCGCCTGGCTTTGCTGGTGTGGGAACGAGAACGGGGAGGGGGGCAAAGAAAAGCAGCGCAGGGCAGAGGGTGATGAAAAGGCTTTCACCGATGCTGTAGCATCTGAACTTACATTTAGCAGTCGCTCCCTCTAGAAATCAGAAATAAATAAAGAAGGATCAACTCTCCCCCATTGCCCCTTCGGGAAGGCTGGTGTTGGGAAGTCTATTATTCCTGTGCATAAATAGCATTTCGCCTTCCCTGACGGCGGCGTAGCTCTAGGACTAATATAGTTAATCGAATATTGCAAAAGGAAGGTTCATATGCGCTGCCATTTTCTAAGTTCTGAAAATCTTTTTGTAGTTAAAAGGAAAACCCAAATTACACAACCACACAGCTCAGATTTATTGTAAAGATGGATCTTTAGAATTAAAAAATGATAGAATTTAGGGGAAAGCGTAGTTACCAAGGGAACAATTTTCATCTAGATTAGCTCTGTGGGCAGTTTTGTAGGTTTATGTAAGAAGTGAAATTAATCCATTCAAGATGCACGCTCAGCCCTTTCCCACAAATGAAATAAGGTATCCAATCACATTTTGACAATAGGAAACAATATGTGTGTTGCAAGCTGGTCTGGCTGGGACTGAGTTAAATTTTAAGTTATTCCCATCTGTTTCAGATATCCTGGTACATTTATCACAGCAAAAATACTGAAGAGCACCAGTTTGTGATAACCAGAGAGAACAAGCCATCGCTTTACCTGGTTCTATGCACTCTCTCCCCATTTCCCTGACCCGTGAAAATCTCTTTACAATTTTTATGCAAAGAAGCCAAAAGCCAGCAAAAATGTGGGTTGCCTGGAACTGCAGGGGGGGTTGCACACAGATTATCCTGAGCAGACAGTTTTTTATGTCCCTCTGGCTCTGCTTGTGCTCTGACAGCACTGATGGCTTAAATGCAGTAAAGTCTGAAAAAAAAAAAGTCTAAAGCTTGCGCAAGACCGTGTTCAGGCTTTCTACAGCAGGGACCCTCCTGGCAATCGTATTCTGCAGAGGGCAAACCAACGCGGACACGACTGCCCTGGGTAGGATCTTTGATGCAAAGGCCCGGTGGACATGACAGCAAGCGCTGCAGGGAGAAAGGGAAAACCCATTCCCCATGGCAATAGCGGGTTAGACAAGAAGGAAGGGGGTTAGATGGAGCGGAACCTCGGCTGTCCTGTTTAAGGTTTGAAGAAAGCTCTCCCAGCGTCAGGGGTAGCAAGGCACGGGAAGGGAGCTCTCTGAGGCAGTTCGAGTTTGGCTTATCTTGCCTTGATACTTGAGATTCTTCCTGAAGCTGCTCCCATCCCTATTTCCTATCATTTTATGAGCTACTCCAGAAAGCAAATACCTTTTCCTGGGATTAAACCAGCCTAAGCAGTGAAGTTGTCCTCCGTTTCAGGCCTTGCATGACACAAATACAATTTTTCTTTTATTAAACCTCAGGGCATCTGGGAGTTTCCCAGGCTCTTCCATGTGCTAATAGATTTAATGTCATTTCCTTATGTGCCAAAATGCCTGTGATTCCCTGGGAATTCCTGCTTTAGCAGGTAGTCCTTCATCAGCCAATAAGTTAAAGGCCACGGAAAGTACAGCTAATGTCCGTGTCACCTATATATGGCCATATAGCTAATAGAGAAAAAAAAAAAAAAGAAAAAAAAAGAAACAATGGCAGCTCTATAGCACACTCTGGCAAAGCCACAAGCATGTAAACTCACAGCAGCCCCTGCTGAAGAGAAGCTACGCTACCCCAGTGCTTTCCAACTTTGTTTTCAGAGCACCAGGCATTTCCCAGAGGAGAAGGAGACCTTTTTTCTTCCTTTCCTTAGCTTGCTTTTTCTTCTATGAACCCCTCAAGTATCAGTCTATGCATAGAGTTGACCACAGATATTGCTATGGGAGACAGCTGGTTCAGGCTGGATTTCTGAGCTAATTGGAAATGCCAGGATGCAGGAGGAGAAGAAATGGACTGGCAGTTTCCATGGCAATTCACTACCCTATTAAAAATAAGGAATATAATGATACTTCTTAAAAGTAGCAATTTATTAACACAGAGCACAGATCAGGGAAGGAGGGAGCAAGGTTCATGTTGTCTACACCGTACCAACATGGTGTTCTCGAGATGCTGAAGTGGAACCAGCAAAACAGAAAACTACATTTGACCTGATTTTTAAAAGGTTGGTGCATCCAGAAATGTTCCTGGCATGAGCGGGAATTGCATGTGTCAGTATCTCTGAAAAACAAGGTCCTAACAAGTATATAGGTGTTGTGGTTTAAGTCCAGCCAGCAACAAAGCATCACGCGGCCGCTTGCTCACTTCTCACCCCCTTGGTGGGATGAGGAGGAGAAAATATAATGAAAAGCTCGTGGGTCAAGACAAGGACGGGGCGGGATCACTCACCAGTTATGGTCACGGGCAAAAAACCACACCAACTTGGGGAAAAAACAAAATCAATTTAATTTTAATCAATTTAAAATCAAAAGAAGGATAATGGGAAGTAAAACCAAATCTCAGAACACCTTCCCCCCACCCCTCTCTCATTCCTGGCTCCATTCCACTCCCGATTTCTCCACCTCCTCCCCTCCAGCGGCGCAGAAGAACGGGGAATGGGGGTCGGGGTCAGCTGATCCCACCTTGTCTCCGCCGCTCCTTCCCCCTCAGGGGCAGGACTCCTCACTCCTCCCCTGCTCCGCCGGGGGGTCCCTCCCACGGGAGACAGTCCTCCCCAAACTGCTCCAGCGTGGGGCCTTCCCACGGGCTGCAGTCCTTCAGGCACAGCCCGCTCCAGCGCGGGCTTTCCCGGGGGAATAAGGGAATAAAAGGTGGGCAGGGGGAAGAAGTGAAAGCAGAGCAATAATAAACTCCAGATAAAATTCTTCGGGGATAAGCAGCCAAAGTAGGCATGATGCGGGGAAAGGATAAGGCCTGATATTTTGAGGAAGCCTTCAGCCAAAGCACTTCCTAGTCATCGCCGACTTAAAAAGAGGCAGCATGCGAGATGGGCAATGTGTGGATGGTGGGTTTGTCCGGCATCTTGCAGGAAATCTTGGCAAACCCCAGGCAGCTCTCTCCAGCCCTAGAAGCAGGAGGTTCCCCCTCTCCAGCTGGGAGCTGAGGAGCCATCGGGCAAGTCTCTGCTTCCCACGGGAAGGTGTCCAGCTTGCTGGGATGGCCGGAGGGGGAGAGCCGAGGGTGAAGAGTTGGAGGAAGCAAAGAATCAGCATTTCCCTCCGTCAGCACAACTCCTGGCAAGTCTTCCCGGTGGGTTATCGGTGTCCGCTAGCAAAGGCAAACTCTGTGTCAATGGGAAAACAGGCTCGGGGGTAAAGGAGCAGTTTCAAGTGGTGATAACCTCATCCAAAACGTGTTCTGGCAGTGGGCTTTTCTCCTTCTTCTTCTGCTTCTGCTCCTGAGGACCTCCTCTGGCAGAATCAGAAACAGCAGTAAAAACCAGCTCCTCAGTCTCTGATTTAAGTGCATTACGGTGTTCACTTCGAGGACTTGGACCCACAGTAACAGTAAAGCTTAAGTGCACATAAAACTCCTTTTCATTTTAATGCTTCTCTGTCTCAGTGCTTTCTGTCTGAGTTTTGTCAGCAGGGCCCAGAAGCTGAGATCTCAGCACGGTGCGGGCCAAGGGGAAAAAGAACAGCTGGGCGCACCAATAAAATAAAAATAGACATGGTAGCCACGCCAAGAGGGGCAAGGCTCTGCAACCACGCGGTCTGGCTCAGCGTTGGCCTCGGATCGGAAAACCAGGAGCGGGAGGGAGGTCTTCCTATACAGCTTCACCCACATCCTGCTGGGGAAAGATCCCATTTCTTTAACCATGCGGATCCGGCTAAGAAGGAGCCAGAACAGTAAATACTGACGTGGGCAGAGTTCATAAAGTTCTGCTCACTTTTGTTTTCTTGAAGTGTTATGTAGCAGCAATAGTAAGTGGATCTCTCTTGTCTTTTAGATGCCTTCAGGGAAATGTGAGGGGTTTCTGATTTTTTTTTGAATTGGGTGAAGCAAAAAAATGGAAGGTGGATTTGATAGTCTGAAACCCAGCATGCTTGAAAGCATTCCAGAGCATTTCTGGGCTGGGATGTTCTTGGGAGAGCACCGCTGGATACCGAAAAGCTGTTCACGGCATTCATCTGGAATTTGCCTTTCCTCCTTTAGTCTTGTCCCTTTTGGGGAGACTTTCACAGAATTGCATCAGCAGTTCTGATAGGAGAGCTAAAGGAATATCTTTCGGCTTCCTTTACGTAACAGGCGGGACATTTAGCCATTTGATTGCTACTGATTTCCTCAGGAATTAGGCACCCAAGTTTTTGGAGGATTTGAGCCGGACCTCTGTGGAGAGATCTCCTTTTTGCACTTAGAAAATTTCTGGTCAGTCTATCCACAGCCGAGTACCATAATCTGCCTTGAATCTTAATGTCCTCAGCCATACGTCCCATATTCCTTTTACTGAGTTTGCAAGGACAAAATCTACCCTCGGTGTTGCCTGTACAGCTTGGTAAGACACGGTGCATGGGTAGAGGGCATTCCTCTGCTCCCATCCAGGTCCATCCAGGTGGGGCGGAAAGCCGCTCCGTGGACTGGCAGCTCAGGGAAGATGAAAGGGGGATATGTGGGAATGTTCTTCAGAGGGTGAAAACTGCTCAGATGTAAGCGAGGTCAAACAGAAGGCTAAAAAAAGTAATCCCCAAAGCAAACAAAATGCAGCCGGGTGCAATTACTAGTGTGAGCCCGGGCCATTCTCTGGCCACTTTGGGTTCTTACAGCACAGGTAATCACTAATGGAGCTTTTTGATAATAGGGGAAAAAAAAAAAAAGGCACTTTAGTGCTACCTCGGCTGGCTTTAAAGCATGTGCTTTCTTGCACTGTTTCTGCAGAGTGGATTTTGGAAGACAGTTCAGCTTTGACAGCATGTCCTTTTTGAAGGGCTTTGCTGACCTTTCTCGAGAGCGAACAAGACAGAACTGAGCTGCCCGCATCATTTCCCCCTCACTCCTTGACAGCTCCATAAAAATAACAATACTTACAACTGGCAGCTGACATTTACATTGTCTGAAGCAAATGACCTCAAAGGAGATAAGGCCCCTGACGTGTGAAGTTTGCAAAATGATAGCAAACCCGTGTGTTCTGCAAAGTAAAATATAAAAATAGGTGGGACCTGGTGAAGGTGGACTAGCTCAAGTGAAGGTTGACAGTTTTACGATGTATCTGTGCGGCATCACAACCCAAATCACTCCTTGCTGCCTTTAACGGCCGGATTAGTTTCCTCACTAGCGTTTCTACTGCAGCCAGCCGGAAAACCAGCACATGCAGAAACAGGCTCGGAATTTGCTCTGTCTCCTGGCTGCTGGCTTTTACCGTCTGCCTCCCAAATCCCACTTCAGCATTCCTGGGGCCGGCATCCCTGCGTGCCCCAGCGAGGGACACGCTCATCTCCCAGGGGCTGTCCCGGTCTTCCACACGCATGGCTCCAACCAGGTATCACCAAGTATCTACCGCTTGCACCTGGGTATTGCGGTTGGAGAAGAGCTTTCCTGAATGCCGGCAAGCTCCCCGATTCCAACAGGCACAAGCGTTTCTGGGTGCGCCTACTGGGCTGTGGTTGGCATTATATACTGGGAAGATAAAAGGGAGGCAAGGCTATTGTCACTAGGTTTAAATTCAGTGGCAGGTCGGATGCTTAAAAAAAAGAAAATTAAGAGTCAGCAAGTCAAAAAAGGTTTCAACACACTGTCTTAGGGTATGTTATCTTGCATCTGAAACAGGCAAGTTAAAAATCAGTACCAAACTATAAGGTCCATTGTCAGTCCTTAAGTATAATAAAGATTTCTATTAAGGGTTACTGTTGCTGTTGCCAGTCATGAAGGTAATAGGCATGAAGGACCCTCGCAGAATTTTTAGTAACATACTGATTATAGTTCATAACCTACCTCGTTTGATTTTTACCTTTCATCTTTCTCCACACAACTCTGCTCCTCAACCACCGACATGGGAAACCTGTTTAGATTCTACAAAATGTGTTGGGGATCTGTTTTTCCCATGTAACTTTCTTTTATTGAATCACTATGTATGAACACGATCTAAAAGAGACAAATTCTTGTAAAAAGCTGCGTGCGGCCTTCTGCCACGCAGCAGGCAGTCCCTCGGCCCCCTCAGCCCCCACCACCTCCCCAAGCCACTTCATAAGCCACAGTAGAAAAGACACACGGCCAAAAAAAAAGGATGGCAGATCCGTGAATTAATCCCTGGCTGGGCACACGGGAATCAAGGGTCTCTGAACATGTGGCCACAGTCTCTCATATTATGGTGTTTCCACAGAATAATTGGGCGGCATCGGTGCGAAACAGGAGCATTTGTGCTGACTGAGTATTTTGCTCAGGACTGGCTTTTTGAATAATTGCTGCTAATATTCCTGCTAATGGTGCTGGTTTGTTGCTTTAGTGGTTTAGGGGAACTGTTAGATCTTCAAATCTGGCTTCCCGTAAAACAACATGCCATTGCGCTTCACCCAGCTATTCCTGTAGTGAGTGCAATAATTCCCTTCTGACCCAAAAGTAATGCGTTTTGCTAAGGCTTCTGCAAAGAAACTAAAGACAACAGCGATGGAGAATCTCTCCTACCGTTTAGTATGTTCTGGATTGCTGGGTTTATATATGGATACACAGATACACACACAAACGTATGCAAAGGCAAATTATAGGTATGTGTCTGATTTCTCCTATTCATTAGTTTGGCTTCGTTTTCCAGCCACTGTTCTTGTAACGCCATGTCTACAGAACTAGAGATATTTTAAACCCTTTGCATTTCCTCACGAAATGTCACCATGTAACCATGTCATCTTCTTTTTAGTGGTTGAACTCTTTAGGTCATTGTGCGTGTGTGCGTGCGTTTCTTTCCTAGGATAGTGCCTTTCAGTCTGCTAGCCTGGCTTGCATCTCTTCTTCCCTGATGTGAAACTGTGCAGGTTTGTGTTGAAGCTATTTGCACTGAATAGTCCCAGTTTGCCAAATGATCAAGCTCACTATGGTTAACAGTCTTAGCCTGATCTTACCTATTTCTTTCATCTTGTCTCAACCACCAGTTTTAGCATCGGTATTTTTATATTTACCTCTTGGTCCACGTGAAAATGGTGACTGTTGCTAGACTTGACCTGAGGTCTGCAGAAGCTCCCCAGATAAGTCCTCTTTCCACGACGATTCCTCACTAACAACCAGTTTGAGATATGGGGTCACACGTCTCTTTGCCAGAGAGCACTCATTTTCGAATCAAGAATGTTGCGATCAGCATTTTAAAGCTGATTGCATTACACAATTGGAGAAAGATTTTGGTTAAGGTCATATCACATATTAGAACATCCAAAATCATGAGAAGTTACATATGTATAATACCTTTATCAATGATCCGGATGAGGGGATCAAGCGCACCCTCAGTAAGTTTGCGGACAAGACCAAGTATGGAGGGAGCGTTGATCTGCGGGAGGGCAGGAAGGCTCCGCAGAGGGATCTGGACAGGCTGGATCGATGGGCCGAGGCCGATTGTACGAGGTTCAACCAGGCCAAGAGCCGGGTCCTGCGCTTGGGTGGCAGCAGCCCCAGGCAGCGCTCCAGGCCTGGGGCAGAGCGGCCGGAAAGCTGCCGGCAGAGAAAGACCCGGGGCTCTGGGATTTTCTCCAGTATACTAAGATTTAGCAGAAACAATGTCAGAAGGCCACTGATCTTTTTAGTGCATCTTTCTATGACTCCTGGATGAAAGCCAGAGAGACTCAGGCTGTATTGCATAGTCAGATTTCAAAAAAATCCGATTTAAATCTTTTAAAGAAAAATGCATTCTTTTCTGGAACATTTTGTGCATATGTTGATTGTAAAATTGTGGGGGCTTTCTTAAGGAAAACTGATTGTACTTTAAAAAATACCCTTTTCATTGGTTTAGGTGAATTGAATTCACTTATAGTAACAGAGTCCAAAGCAGGATCGCTGAATCCAAATCCATGACATCAGAGAAATACATCTGTGGGCAAGTACTGCTTACTGCTGCAGCTGGTGGCAAGGATCAGCTTTGCAAGAAAGGTGCGGCCTGAGGAAATTGAGAAAAAAAAAAAAAACACACCCATTTTCTAATAGCTTTACCGTGCAAATCAATGCACTTAACTTACACTTACCATTTAATACAGACCGTGCAGTACATAAATTCAGCACTGTAGGTGAGGCGATGTAAGCCTTTGGGAGCACCACCACCGTTAGAGGATCATACAATTTGTGAAACATTGCATTTTAATCAGTTATGAGCCTTGCTCTTCTGGGAAGTCACAGCTCCAGCTTGAAGTTGGGGATCCTTTGAATGAATGCTGGATAGAAGGAAATCTCAGAAATATTTCAGGAAATTTCAGGAATACTCCCACTTTCCCTAAGAAATTATTCTGGGTTTACACTTCTTAAAAGAAGAATGGGAAACCAAGATTTAACTGTAACTTCCCTTGTCTTCTTTCCTGTTGGCACGGTTATTTACTCGCTGTGTGTGAATACTCGCTAGCGACCAAACTGCTCTGTCAGCTTGATCTTTATTTGCCGGCAGTGCAGGCGGGTTTCTTCCAGTGTGTTTCTTTGCTAAATTCACCCATGTGGGGTGCTGGCATTATCAGAGCTTGCGAGCTGGAGACAGAAGCCATTCCCCCCGACATTGCTTCTTGCTGTGCTTGCTCTCAGGAGTGACATGATTCCTTCTGATGGCTGGCTGGCTCCAACTCCGGCTTAAAAATCCCACTAGAATTTTGATATTTTTTTTTTTTCCCTGGGAGACACTGACATAAACTGGAATGAGGAACTCCAGAAACTATGAAATCATTTCTTTTCCACCCAAACAGGCTGTACGTGAGACATTTTTCCAACAGTAAAGAGGGTTCTGTCAGATTTATTGCCTGGGTGCAGTTTGCGTTTAATTTTCCCTCCTCACCATCACACAGGTTTATTGCCATGTCCACACGGAATAAACAGCAGAACTGGAGATCCAGATCCCTAACATGCCTTCTACCACTGAGGCAACTCCTCCTGTTCCAAGGGGACTTAAAGCATCTTTAATCCTTGCGCAGAGGCAAGACACTTAACCATAAGACTTTCTTGAATAATAAAAAGCAAGCAGAGCCGGACTGGAAGGTGGAGAAGCCAAAATCCCCTATGATCCATCTGTTCTGGTTAGTGAGATACTTCCTTGGGTAGATAAGTCAATGTTTTACTAGGTAGGCACCCTAAGGCTAGTCTGGTTGATGCCAGAAGTTGGTTTGGCTTCTGCTTACTTCAGGGTGATGGAGTGGTCATAGAAAGTGCTCCTTGGTGAACCAGGAGACAGCTTTCAAAACGGAGCCTGAACCTGCAAAAGCAGAGGCAAGTCTCATTCTGCTGATTTTCTAACTATAGAAATCGGGCTCAAATCCTCATTTGGCATGTTAATTTTTTTTTATTATTTATTTTAAGGGCTCATCACAGAGCCTTTCTACTAGCTTGGAAAGCTATGTCCCATTCAATTTGACTTTCCACGCTGGCACTGAGGGCAAAGTCTGTTTTCTAGGATGCTCCTGCAAGAAGAAATCTTTCTTCATTGAAAATGAACCTTCCAGAAACATGGGAACAGCTGGAGTTCATTGATTTTTAACTTATGACCAACACCCCTTGTTATGTTTTGCAGTATGAACTCAGCTTTCGTTACTTGCAGAGGAGAGAAAACCTTACGTCTGCCTTCCTGATCGGGCTGCAGCAGTTTATTCATTTCCCAGGAATGCTAATTCAGTGCCTCTCTTCTTCCTCTTCTTATAGTCAAACCACTCAGGCAAAAGTCTGGGAACATCCAAGATTATTTTAAAGCAATCCGCACTCCCTATTTCATTATGCTGTCTCATTGAACTGCTCAGCTAAAAGCATCCAAATGACGACGTCATGCAAGCACGTCTTCACTACGTCAGCCCATGCGCGTAACGATGCTTGTATATATGTACGCATAAATTTCTAGCAGTTACGGCCCATAGGCTGTAAAGCTGATGCGCTGATCCGAAGCAGAAGGTTGTTTTGGCCTCTGCTTTTCTATAAAAACCCAGCACCACGTCGTCACACGGGTGTGCTCCGGAGCGCAACGTACAGCTCTGCTTGCTGAGCAAGCGCTGCTGCCTTCAAATGAACCCGGAGTGTGTGGCTGGGATTTTCACAGACACTGTCAGAGTGATCAGAAAAATAACTTTTTAGAGGGACAAGCATCCCCAGTGAGCCTACAGGCACGCTGACTGGCCGTGCTGCCGCGGCGTGCTTTTCTCAACCTTTTTGGGGCTGGTTTCGGTGATTTTGTTAAAACCAGAGGAAGTACTGTCAGTTGTAGAGCTGGGGAATCTCTTAAACTGAATGCTTATAATCTTTTGTTGAACAGATTAATGGAAAACTTAAGCAAAAAGCAGCTTTCCTAAGAGCCAACCTATGTCTGCTTTTGAAAGGGCCAGACTGATTTTGCACGGGCCAGATTTTTTTTTTTTTTTTTTTTTACCAATACGATGCAAAACTTCAGTTCGTCCCTTCTGGATACAAACCCACAGTTGTTTGAAGAGTTTGACTGAGTTTTCCTGGGGTCTTGGGGATTTGCTTGACCCTATCCTTTCTCCTCTTTCCCTCCCTGCCTCACCCAAGAAAGGGTTTGTAGAGCAATCTCAGTCTTAATTTTGGCCCAAACCAAAGGTTTGAAAGGAACGCTGCCCTGTAAATAACACCATTCTTCCCCCTTGTGGCATTTCTAGCAAAATCCACAATTTGTGGCGTCTGCGCTAAATACTTTGCAAAGCTGACAGACACAAACCCTTGTGTTTCATCGGTAGCTACCGGCAGGGCGAGGGAGGAGGAGAGCAGAGGTCTGACGCAGCGTTTGCGGGTGACGTGTCTCGTTGACAGGAGTTCAGGGTACAGCAATGCTGCACCTCAAGGTATGGCAGCGATATTGCGCAGGGCACAGCCTGACAGGACAGCGTTGGGCTCCGCCGGGGGGGGGTTATTTTCTATTTTCAGGGGTTTCGTTCTCTTCCAGTGGCACCATTTAACTCCACGCTGCCCCAGCCATGGCAGGAGCCGGGGGGAGGTAGCGTGTCCCTGCAGCAAAGAGCCACTCCTTGGGGGTATCTGATGAGCATCCTCTTCTTCTTTACCCTGATACCCACCCCGCGTTGATTTAAATAGATGCTGTGGAGGTCACCAAGGACCTCCGGCAATCGATACGCTGTCGGTGGAGGGGAGCCTCAGAGATGGCTCATTCCTCTGCCTCGGAGCAGGAATGCCAGAGGATGCATTTTTCACGTGCCGTTGCAGAGCACGGAGGAAGTTTCAGAGGAACTGCAAGGGAATTCTGGGATGTAATAGCATGTCATTAATTTTATGAAGTTACCAAAATATAACTTAGGGGAAGGCTTTGCTTGCCACTGCTCTTCCTCTAAGTGACTTGGCATAATCAATCTGTATAGCAAATAATTCTGCTTCTCCACATTTATCCTCATTGTTTAATGCCAGATCCCTGCACCAAAATACACCTGAGCGGTTTTAAGTTTGTGGTGAAAAAGAAACTAGATTTCCTGGAAAGGGGCAGCGGGGGGGAACACGCACATGGTGTCGTGTCACATCGCAGCAATTCTGGTTCGAAGCTCTGGTTCTTACTTCAGCCTCCGCACTTCTTCAGCCTCTCTTGGTGAGCTGGTATCAGCGTGCAGCTCTCCGAGGAACGGCCAGGGGTTACAAATAAGGCACAGCAGTAATTTAAGAGCAGAAGAGGCTTCCTCCCCTTAAAAGTCTTTGCAACACCTTTAACTAAGGCGGACCGCCGCTTCATCGAAGAGCATCCGCACGTTTAACTTCTTCCGCTCTGTACTGCAGGCAAGGTAAGGGGCAGACACTTCCACAACAATTCTCCCTGCTTGGAAAATCAGAGCCTAAGTCTGCTTTTGACATGAAAAATAAAAACCCATGTGCACTTTTCAGTCTGTTTCAACTGCCTGGCACAGAGACTCCCTGTAAATTCACTCTGCCACAGCAAACCAGCACGTTTATTTTTCATTCCGAGTCTTGAAATAGTAGCAGTCTCCTATTTAATTTCCCTGGTAACTGTATGGAAGAGAATAGAGTATTCCCTGGCATAGATATGCAGAGCAAAAACTGAACTTCATGATGAGCGATTTCAAAATATCAGCAGTCTCTGCCACCGCAGGATATTTTTTCCTCAATTCTCCCACCAAACCCTGCCCCCAGCCAACAGTTTGCGCACTCTCCCATTTGTTCCCACACAGATTCCCAAATATTTGATTACCATGTTGGTCAGATCCATCCGTCTGCTGCAGCTGTTTTGTAGTACCACAGGTACACACCGGCCATAAACCTGAAACGTGCTTCGTAGCTGCTGTGAATTAGTGGAAATCTCAAGTCATTAACTGAATACGGCTGTAGAAACGGAGGGGCTGGGATCTGGTCCTAACAAGGCAGCTTGGAAAATCTCAGCTTAAAAAGACAGATATATGCGTTCTGCACAAAATGTTAGAAAACTGGCTCTTTGGTCACCTTCTCTGGTCAAATCAGTTAGGCACCACAAAGAGCTGCATCACTACAGAAAGAACCGAGGCTGGGCTGAGACAGTTCCGTCTCGGGTGGTGGAACTAGCGGCTCAAACCGGGGTCGTTTTGCAAATTCCTAATAAAAGCCGACTTCGGCAGGCTTATACAGCACCAATTGCCCTATGCTATTGATCACGGCTGATCACCTTTTCTATACAGCACCTTGGAAAAGCAGCTCGTGGCCAGCAGGCAGCCGACTCCTTCCCACAACAGGACTGGGGAACATCTCCTGCGGGAGAGCTGAAAACCCATTTCATGGAGCACATGTTGGATTATAGCACAGTGAGATGGGTACGTATCTGTCTCCGATGAGTGCGTCCGGGCCGTTTTATAATTGCGGTGATGTAACTTCTGCTGCCTGCCTGTGAGGGCAGGAGCGGAGGCAGGCCAGCTGGGGGTGATGGGGATTTTTGGATTACAGAGAAACAGTGGGCAGTTCCCTCTCTGGCTGCCACAGCTGTAGATCAGCTTTGTAAGACAGTCACATTTGGCAGTTTGGGACGCCGCTGACTGAAGTTTAGGTTATATCATCATACATTCCCTGCCTACACTGATGGGTTTTAAATGCTTGTTTTTATCCTGCAGGGAGCATTTGGTCTTCTGTAACGCAGTATACTCAAGATGGCAGTCGGTGGTGGACACTGATTCATAAACTCTGCGGCCAGGACACACTGGGAACCGTCTCATCTCACCACCTGAACAAAACAGAGCATCGCACTCCACCCATTTATTCCTACATCAAGCCTAGTTGTTTGGGAATTTGAGTGGAAGACATCCGAGTCAAATGCACACCAAGAGCTAAAACCCCCACTAGTTCTCCCGGCATTTGTTCTGACGGTTGATTCCCCACTCTACCCCTGCGCTTAAAAACCAGGTTTCTTAAAACATGTTAAAAGCATGGAAGATTTCTCTCCCGGTATTAACTGGTTCAGATTGGTTCACATCACGACTTTCTCTCTGCGGGCACGAAGGGCCGGGTAGAAGCTGGTACCTCCTCCTGCTACGGGCATGAGGCTGACGACAAAATCGAGCCAAGGCGTGTGATGCACAAGCCTCCGCGCGGCTCCGGGGAGCTGCCCCTGGTGCAGAGGAGCGCTGCCTGCCTCGCTTCCTCGCCCTCACCGGTACCTGAAGAGCTGCCTGGCGGCGTAATTACTCCGGCATCTCCACGGCAGAAAGTGCAGCCATCCTCACAGCTACGTGAAGTAGACAAGGAGCTGAGGTGTTTTCCTAGAAAATGCATATTGATTGCTGTGTTGCCTTCCCTGGAGTTGTATCATTAACACGATCAAAGTGCCAGCTCTGATGTCCTCCGTCCTGCTGTAAACATTGGGTTTCCCCGTTGGTTTAATCTTACGGGGAATTTGAATTCGCTTATTGTTGCAGGAAAACTGTATCCCCCTTTCGTTTTGTTCAAGTATCACGCCGTTACTTCGGGAGTGCACGTAACTACTATTAAGGATTCATAACTTTGTTTGATCTGGAAGAAATGCTGAGACAATCAGCAGCTCCTCCATTATTTGTTTTAAAGCAAACCCAGTGATTATCCCAGGTTGACCCAGGTAGCAGCAGGAGCACCAGAGCTTAGAGCCTCTGCTTCTGGCCCCGGGGAGCTGCGAGCTCTCCCCCCGCCTGCCACGGCTCCAGGGACTCTTGCTGGGAAAGGAAGGGGCAGTTCCACCCCTGTGCTGGGGCAAACGTAGGCTGAGTCTGAGATGGGGCGTACTGCTGTGAATCACACCGTCTCTGTGACTTCCGAGGCCCTGGGACTAAAAGGAGCCCCTTGTCACATTTTCCTCTAGAAACGCAGTGCAGCACCTGAACCTGAGGCTGAAGGACATGCTTGGACAAGAATTCTGCGTCTGCTCTCAGCATCCACTCTTAACTCCAAAGAGAGGTCCCCGACAAGGGTGGTCGGGCTGCTAAAACTATCCTTTATGTTGAGGCAAGGCTACTATAGTAGGTACCTCAAGATTATCAAAATAAGCCATTATATCAAACAGCATGCTGAGGTCAAACTGGACCAATATCATCTGTATACACCACCACCCCCCCATCCATCTATCTATTCATCTGTCTAATCTCTATCTATCTACCTCTCCATAACACAGACGGTTTCCTGGTTTCTCCTCCAGCTGGGTCACCATGAAGTGTTACATGCTAGAGAAATTCATCTTGGTTTTCTTGCCCAAGCCTCGGTGACTGGATTATGACCTGGGTCACCCAGCCACCCCAGGCAGGATGACACCTGGGCACCGATATACAACCCAGACCGTGTTTGCCTATCAGCGCAAACCCCACAGCCGCAAAGCTCAAAAGGCATGGCCACAGCAAGGGAACCTTCTGCTTCACGTCAAAAGCGTTGCCCACCCAATTTCGTCTTTGCAAATAGATTTGATTGTCTCCCGTCTTGGTGAGGCCAAGCAAGGTCTCTGTGCACAACATCTCGCCCATCTTCTTCCCCTCCTCCTCTTTTCTGTTACTCTCCTGACTCTTCCCTTCTGCCTTCACTGGATAAACTTGCCTTTGTTATTCATTCCTCGCTCCTTGTTCCTTCCTCCCTTGACTTTATAAGGCAAGAACAGAGGAGCAGCCCCCGTGGAAAGAAATAAATGTTATTACTACGAGGGGAGGAAAACTCCAGTGCTGCTGGGTTGTAGGCTCCCACATTGCCATTGTGTTTGTGGCAGAGCCAGAAAAGGCAGCTAAAGTCCTCAAACTGCCCATACCATATGAGCTATAAAACCTGGGAAAGTGTGCCAGGGAGCCCTGAACATCTTGGGCAGAAGGTCCTCTTATAACAATAAATTTCGTTCTGCTTGCAGGTGACAGGTATGCGTGCAGTCCTATGATTTAGCACAGGCCCTATGTGTGTAAGTCCGGTGTCAGAGGAAAGCTATATTAACCAGAAATGGTGCTAGTTTCTGGCGTATCTGACTGCCTGTGTACGAAAAAGTGGAGGTTTCCCAGATATGAACTGCTGTAAGGTACATGAAGCTCCACGCATCAGACTGACTGGATCCGGAAAGGGATCTCAGAGCACAGGGCAACGCGGATGAAATGTCAAAAAGACATTAACATACTGGGGGTTGGAGAAAGCAGGAAATTTTGTATTTATTCTGTATTTAAGCTGTTGTGATAGCTCAGATGTATGCCTTGGCTATGCTGTGTCATTGTAACAGACATATTATCTTATAGTTGGAACTTACTTTATTTTTAAAAAGACAGAAAAGCTGCCAAGAAGGGCTAATGTCTTTATACCCTATTGAAGCAGGAGCTAATACGTGGTGCAGGAATGATCAGAATTACTAGTTTCTGCTAAAGCAACCTGGGTTATGGCTCCATAGACCTCTCTTCTGCAGCAATAGACTGTCTGCACATCAGTCACTCCCCTTACAGTTTCTGAATCCTTTGCTTTATGTCAGCCAAGTCTGACAGAGGTCTCCAGGCCTCAAAGGTATTCGGATTCCTGAAAGTTTCATGTAAATCACCTTAGGGGACTCAAAAGAATTCCCCCTTCAAGGGGAAGGTAAGCAAAACATCCCTTTTTTTTGGCAGTGGCCACTGCACGCATGCTGGGGTGCACTGCCTCTGCCTTGGGGTGCCCTATGGGGAACATTGGGTTGTTGCAAAGGAGATAGAGGAGCGCTCGGGCAGGCACAAATCCGTCGGGAAGCACATCGCCTTGTTTTTCTCGCTCCCAGAAAAAAACTCTGTATTGGTCAAGTGCCAATACAGAGCCTCCTGGGCTTGGAGCGCAAGGGGTAATGAGCGCTGGCCACGCTGTGGTCTGTTGTCTTCTCTCAAATATAGATTACAATTTAGTAAATTAAGGTGGAATTTCAGTGCTGTTTGAAATGGTACTGATTCCGCTTCAAAAGCAATGTGGTAGAGGCACGGGAGTGTATAAGGGACCTGCAAAGTCCCAGGTTGTTAAGTGGTAGCAGGGCAGCGTAGGAAAAGGAATGAGCTCACATGGCAGCTAATGCAGAGAAAATTTCGGAGAATCTCTTTTAGCATTTTCTAATTTTTATTTGTGGTCTTTGACAAAAAGAATCCTGAAAAAAAAGGTCTCTCAAAATAAATGGCGGCTTCTGTTCCTAGGCCAATAAACCCGGCCTTCCATCTTCTAGTAGGGAAGAGCTCATTTGCATTAATAATTTGTATTGATAAAGGCTTTAGAAGTCATAGCAGGACAGATTTTTAATAACCGCACGGAACAAAACTTTCTCTCTCCCGAGAAACCTTTGTGAGCAGCAGTGGCTCAGCTCCTGGTCCTGAGCCCAGATCCCAGCGGGAGCCGAGCAGCGCTGCCAGGACTCACCAGTAGCTGCACTGGAGCCCACTGGGAGATGGGATCTGCCAGCTACCACCGCATTTCGGGTGGAACGCTTTTTCCACCTTCCTCTCAAAGCCCTGTATCGCATGCATTTAAGGCAGCGCTTTGGCTTCTTTTCCATGTGGTAGGGATGTTGTAGCTGTTTGACCAAAGGCTGTGGCACACCAGAGAGCAACGGAGGGAGAGGCTGGAGTGCTGTGGGAGCCGCAGAATAAATACACGTGAGCGCTCACTGCTTAATTAGCAAGGGTCTCTGCCCCTGCTGCATGACCTGGCACCTGGCAGACAGAGCCTGTCCCATGCGCTGGATCCTGACAAATTTCCTGGTGGACTTTTTTCCTGGGTGTCCCAGCCTCCCTCGATGACATTTAAAGCACGGCAGCGGCTCTGAGGCTCCCCAAGTGTTGCAGACAGGTTGGGTGCCAGGTCCCCAGGCAGGATTTTAACCAGCCAGGGCTTGGGATGAGGCTAATTCCCCATGCAGCATCTTTGTGGCAAATCTGTAGAAAGACTCGTTTCTGTTATTTTCGTTCGCAGGTTGGTTTTTTTTAAAAGATGCGATTATGCTCCCTACCCATCTCTTCCGGCTTGGATGAGGAGACAGCAAATGGAATACTGCACAGAATGCCAGATTGGAAGCTGCTAAAATATATATGGCCACAAATGCCTGATCACATCTGATGAATAATAATACCCATACCTAGTGTTACAAAACCCTCTCCAAAGGAGGTCCCAGCCATCTATCATTCTGCAGAAGGGGAGGGAGGCTTCCCTTGCCAGTGTTCGTCGTCTTCTTCATCGCGGAGGAACGTTTGCTCAGTCTCAGCAAAGATGTTCGCTCAACCCCACGGGCAGAGCATCCCCGCTGCCAGCTCACATGAAGCCGCACCGAGCCGAGGCACCCAGCCTGCCTGGATAACAAGGGTGGGGGGACAGCCAGCGCAAATCCTCAACGCCTTTGGAAATGATGACGTGCCTCCTCAGCACCAGCTTTGTAGGAATAGAAAAACAAATTTGTCAGCATTAAATGAATTATTACGTGTGATTTACGCATTTGATTCAGCAGTTAAAAGCGTGTAAAATTTGTTTTCTTGGTATATTGCTGGCAAGTAAGTGTTGTTTAAGCACCAGAAAGACCGAAAGGCATTCTGTGAAGATTGAGGCTTGTTGTTAATATTTTAAATCCTATTTTATTCACGTGTATCCGAAAGGCAATAAAGAGAGATGATAAAATCGATGAAGTGTTCTTTTCATTTCTTTATGCTATTTCTTGTCAGGGTAGGCTGGTCACATTTTCAGATGTACTCCGCAACAGCATCCTGAAATAAAGCTGTCTGAATGTACAACCAGATTATGCACAACCAACGCAAGCAAACCTCAGGGACACAGATCATATAAATTTACGTGCAGGCTGACTCTAGCCTGCCGTCCCCTGGTTACCTTTGATAGTCCAGGGATTTTGCAATCCTGTTTCTTCAGGCCAGCTGGCAACACTGCACCTATCTTACTTAAGTAAGATAAGGTTTGACTGCACTGCGAGTGAAAACATAGCGAGAATGAAAAACTCACTCATGATATTTATATTCCAGTGTTATTCATGTTAGGTGTTATTTTAGGATTAGATTATTTATTTTTTAAAAAAACAAAGTTAAGTGAGATTTTGTATGTTGTTTGTCCAGTTGTCGTCTGTTGACGGGGGAAGCAGCTCAGCACAGGAAGCATCAGTAACACAACAGGAATCTCGAGAGGTTTATTTTTCTTCCAAATCTCTCTGCATGTGGTTTTAGCTTCGAATTAAACCACAAAAGCAGTAAATTTTGACACTGTAAAAAAAGTGATGGGTTAGAACATTAGACCTGTACAGGATTATGCTTTCAATGGAGGAAAAGTGCAGGGCCTGGTTAATCTTTAAAGGCTTTAGGAACAGTTAGATACTCATGATCTTTTTCCGTGAAAAACAAACAAAAATATATACAAACCCAGCATTTTACAATATTAAAAAAATACTAACATGTAGGTATAAGTGAATTTATTCCTAAATTAACTACTTCAGAGACATGATCACAGCCATTAACAGTTCTTGAATACTGTTAAAATACCTAGATTTAATACCGTGAAATCTCTGGTGACAGTCAGAAGTTTCTTTTTATTAACTCTTTTTTTATTGACTCTTTTACCACCGCAGTATTTTTACACGCTTTCTGTTTCGATTTAACGTGGTCTACTACAGGATCAGCTCTAAGCTGGCCAGCTTTCCCATGTAAAGTCCAGTAGCCCCAGTGAAACCGGGGTCATGGGACTCAACAGGCTGCTCTGCCCCAACCCAGCTAAGAACCTCGTTACCCATCTTTTGAAATATTTCAGCTGTGGAAGTGATACACTTACATCACGCGTACTTCAGAAAAAGAAAAGCATCTCTGCTTTTAAAGAGGAATGCTCTGCACCTCCTCCCGCCACTTAATTCTCACAATTTCCTCTTTCTCTGTGAAGTGTAAACTAAAAAAAATATTATGAGCAAAAAATAGCAGTGACCAGAAAAGGCAGAAGAGAAAGGATGAAAAGGCAGATGAAAGCAGGGAATAATGTTACCTTAAGAAAAGGTACCCAAAAATATTCCAGTTCTGCTCATTTATCAACAATCCTCACATCGCATCACAGTGTTTTCCATTCCACCCAGAACCGCTTACTATCTCTTCACGTCAAAACAGGAACTAGAACCATTGTAGTAAACAAAATCAACGTCGATTTAGCCTTTCTGCGACCAGCGACAGTAGGAGCTGAGGCTGGGGAGCTGGCGGGCACCGTCTCAGCCCCCCGCTGTTGCCCACCCCGGCCGGGAGCCAAGTGCACCCACGGGCGGTGGATGAGCCTCCGGCACGGCGGATACCTGGACTTCTCCTCAACGGCCAGATTTCAAGAGATCAGTCCCAAATCGAGGGCTTGCCTCCGCCTGAGCTGTGGAGATCTGGCTGCTCTGAAGATGAAGACCTGGCCATGGATGCGACCTGATTCAGCCAAGTGCTTGTGTGTCACTGAAATCAATGGGATTATTTAGGGGATTAATTGCTTTGCTGAATCCAGGCCAAAGAGACAAAAAGCAAGATGGTTAAGCTGCAAGGCTTGGCGATATATATATATCTATCTTTAGGCTGGAACACTTGGATCCTTTATCAATATTACGATTCTCCCTAATAATTCACAGTGGTTTAGAAAAGTTTCAAAGGAAACACATGCCTTACTTTCTGGCCCTGAGTTAGCAAACATTTTGGTGTCTGTGTAACATTATTCATGCAGATAGTGCCATTTTCTTAAGAACAGAAAGACACGAGTGAAGTACCACAACAGGCTGTTTTCACAGGTCAGAGCTGTATTTTAGTATCTGCAGCATTTAAGCATTCCTACCAAGGTTATACAACTGCTAGAGACATCTGGACCCAATACCGAAATGTTCCCTGTTGCAATCTGTGTGCGCGTGAATATTCCTGCGCCAGAATATTTATTTTAAACTCTCTTTAAAAGAAAGAACAGTAAGTTCAGGGAGTTATAATTTTTTTCAGTTGTTTTTCTTTCACTAGTAAACACACCTTAGGCAAATAAAAATGAAGAATTCCAATACCGATGTTGAAATAATGCTTTTAGTCACTGGTTAGTCAGAGCCCGTACAGAACGGCTGCATTTGCCCTAATTAATGGCCCATTTTCAGCAGAGGCTTTAATTAACAGCTGACATTTTAGCAGCACTACAATGTGCTGTGCAATTATCACCTGGCCTACTTCTGTGTGATTCAAATGCTCTTGCAGAAAAAGGCAGGACGCCTTTTTTTCCTGAAAGTTTTACAGAACAGAGCAGCAACAGAGAACTGAAGAAGAGGGAGGAAACACAGATGGATCTTCAAAGGGATTTAGGGTGGAGTTTTCCATTACAATTAGCCTGACCCAGTGACTGGCTGCCCCCTCAAAAGAGGGGCACCCCCTCGCGCATCTCTCGGCTTTGCCTTGGGCCACGTATTTCTAACACATCCCCTCCCCTCAAACTGGCAATGCCCTGAGCGGGGAGCTGTCAGGAATAATATAATACGGCCGAGCCCATTTGCCAGCTCAGTGCCGCTGAAACGCCATGGCCTATGGTTTCCTCCCATCCTCATTCCCGTGTTTTGCGTCCCTGAGGCTCACCTGGTAGCAAGCCAGCCTGATTCAGTGCCTTAGCTCTGGAATCAACCCAAAACCTTCTTGTTGTGCTAAAGCAGTTTCCTGCCGGTTCGGTGAGCTCAACCGGCTCACGGCGCAGTCGCCCGCGGTCCTCGCTCCCAGGAAGGAGGAGGAAGAATTGTGGGACCACCACGCCGCAGCGGAGATAAGCTGGTGTTTTAAGCTGTAAATCGAGCAGTCTTGTGAAATCTGATCTTGTGTGGGGAGGTAAACCACGCACGAGCGTGTTTTTGTACTGTATACATTTCCTGCCAGAAAATTAATGTCTCATTAAATGAGAGCGCTGGTAGAGTGAAAGGTGGGAGCACGTGGCAGGGGCCTGCTGGACTTTTGGGCTGGACTGAGCCCACTCTTCCAGTGGCGAGCCGTGGCCAGACAGAGGATTTTGCAGAGCAAGAACATGCTTTAACCTCCCCGTTCAAACTGGTCTATATGGCATGCAATAACTTAAGTAGCTATTAATGTTTAAACATGTCAATGTTTGCTGGGTCACTGAGGGCGTGAGCAAACACCAAGCTGTGGCCATGCTGAACCTCTCTCCTGCTCTTGGCCTGATGAATATTTCATTATGCTACACCAAGTGAAACAGCTTTCGGCATGGGGGCCTGGGCTCCTTTCCCTCGGCTTCCCCAGAATACACCACAAACCCCATGATCAGAGCACCTTCCCCGGAGAAACGGGCTGGTTTGCTCGGGCAGAAGAGGGCATCGAGCCCGGCTGGGTGACACTTCCCATGCCGTGCTATGGAGGCAGGTGTTTCTTTGCCTCTTCTTCCAGCCGTGCCTTGGTGGAGCCCGTGGTCAGCTCTGCTGGTTCTCACCACGTCCACAGGAGGAGACCCTTCAACGACATGGGCAGAGAACATTAACCAAACGCATCGTGGTAGGATGGGTATGGAGCTACCTGGGAAGAGCTGAGCCCTTTGCGGACATGTCCAGTGATTGAATGTTGTGTCGGAAACAATCCCAGCCTCGCACGCTGCTGGGTGCGATGCATGGGGTGGATGTGCTGACATACGAGTGCTCGATAAGGTTGAAGTTCCAAGGTCTGCACGGTGACTGTCCCCAGCCAGCCCTTGCCTAATGAAATCAACCCAAATTTAACTTGGCATGCGGGCCTGCATTTAGAAAGCTGTGGCAGCTCAGGGGTATTTCAGATATCTGCAGTGGGGACAGGAGAGACAGCTGGGGTGGTCGTCTCGCTAGCTAGCCTGGGATAAATTGTCCCTTCCCACGAATCACAGCTGCCAGGCACCAATGGGATTTGGGAGCCTCCAGGGTTAGGCTGTGAGGAGAAACGGAGTATCGTGATTTTGGATCCTGAAATCTAGATTTTAGAAAGTTTTCAGAAATTTAGAAATAGAATGCAAGTATCCGCATTTTTTTTCGTGGATCTAGTCTTTGGAGCATGCATTAGGCCGTCCTTTAGCCTGTTATACTTCCACACAGAGTTGATGATATTTGCCTCCTAAAAATTACAGTTAAGGGGCCCTTTATGAACTGACTGTGGGGTTATGTGTCAGTTAGTGTCCAATAATTCCTGAGATCTAAGCCCGGATCTGTCATCTGTTTGTTCCATGGCTCTGTAAGGAGGTTGTAAAAATAGCACCAGGGAGCTCTGTATCTATTGGAATTCAATATTTCAGTCTGGCAGCCTTGGATCTGAGAGTGAAGCGCTGCTCTTTTAGCCAGTACGCTGTCACCAGGTTCTGGGTCAGTGAGAGGCAATTGGGAATATACTAAATAATTCAGGTGGTGACCTGACGCTCCCAGGGCAGTGCTGCTTTAGCAACGCGAGGAGAAAGTGTTATTGAAATCAGTGGGATTGCTTGCACGAATAAAGAACTTTGCAGGATTGTGCATTTTTTCTTCTTTTTTTTGCCTTTCTTTTTTTCCTTCTTACGGGACAGTCAAACATGCAGGGACTAGTGCCACCATCCTGCTGGAAGTTACAACCCTTTAAGGGATCTTTAGGGTCTGTTTTCAAAGAGGATCCCATTCGTCTCTTCGTTTTCCTACAGTTCTCATTCTGCACTCTGAGGATGTCCTATTCTAATCATCACGTTGTATATGACACAAGGCAATAAAAACAAAAGTGAAGCAAACTCTTTATGGAACTGGAGGTCAGGTTTGTGCTACTTTCGCTAAGTGCTGCTAGGTGGCAATATGTTACCTAGAAAACCACGAGTTTCCAGCCATCACTTTCCTCTGCTTTGGACCTTAGCTGGGACGTGTCTGGGCATGGCTTCGCTCCAAAAGAGGACAAGGCCTTGGAGCAGGACCTGCTGAGAGCTGCTTCACGCACACAGATTGCTAACTCGGTACTGAGGTTTTCCAGAAACAAATGCAGGACTGAATCCTACTGGAAAAATCTCTCTTCTGTGAACCCAAGAGGAAAAGTAAGAGGCAAGGCCGCCTGTTGCAGTATTTCTGTTTATGCTGGGAGCGTTGCAATAAGGGAATGAATCCTTCTGCTGTATAAAGATACTGCCACCTGGGACTAGAATATTTCATATTCTCCCAGAATTCTCTTAACAATACAAAATTGAAAATATCTGTTCAGGGTGCAAAGATTTTCCTTTTCCAAAGGCGTGATTAACTGAAATCCTCTACATGCTCAACCATAATATTTAATCAACTAGACCAACTTCAGGACATTTGTGTTGACAGTTGGGTTGAAAAACAGCTTTAATAAAGATGGAGAAGACGTATTGCCGGATACATCCTTCAGCCATGCTACAACTGCTTAAAACTGAGTCATCTCATGTATGTGTATTAACAAGGACAGAGTAATAAAGACTGGCTCGTATTTGCATATTACTTTGAATACAGAAAGTGATCTGCATTGAAACAAGTGGTTTTCCCCCTTGATCTGGCTCCTGGCGCAGAGCAGCACACGTTCTCCCAGGAGGGGAAACCAACAGCCAGGCGAAGGGCAGAGGGGGCAGGGCTGTGCCTGATGGTGCCATTTTATGCCAGCTGTAAATTTACACAAAATCACAGTTGAAGGATTACTCCCTTGTGACGCGGGGCTAGTTTACAGCTGCCTTGGCATTCCGGCCCAGCTGCCAGAGCATGGATGCAGGAGGGCAGCACCTGAAGCTGGCGAGGGGGATGGCCAGGAGCCTGCTGGAAAGGCCTCACGCTGGGGCTGACAGATAAAATAGATATATGTGAACATGGGGAGGCCAAGTCTCTCCCTGTGAGGGCACAGAAGGGCGTAAATCCCTCTCCTCCCGGCAGCGTAACAGCAGGCAGAGCGAGCGGGGCGGCAGGTGGGTGAGCAGCCCCTTCGCTCCAGGCCGAATCCTCCCGGCACGTCCCCACTCCAGCGGCGAGACGTCGTTCTGGGGTGGCGGAGAAACGAGCGTCTTTAATTACACCCGCTTGGATAGAAATACTGCCCTCGTTTTTTAGCGGTACAGGCTGCTGGGGCAGGACACAAAAATAATAATGACCCGCTCGTGTGGTATTTAGTAACCTCAGAGCTAAGAAGCGTCTTCTGTGGTAAAACTGCTTAAACTTCGACTGAGCTGACCGTGGCCCAGAGCGAAGGACACCCCTTCTTCCCCACGCCTGCCTCCAGCTCGCAGGGACTCCATTTTCTCTTTAATCCCCTTTACCCCCCCCCCACCACC
>JANZLQ010000013.1:30428915-30455017 GCA_026212715.1 Elanus axillaris | reverse complement strand
CCCTCCACCGCCCCGTCTCGGGTATCCCGGGCCCGGCGGCGGCAGGGGGGTGAGGCGGGAGGCCCGGTCCGGCCCGGCCCGGTCCCCGCGGGAACGCTGAGGGGTTGGGGCAAAGGCGCGGCGGCCTCGGCGATGCCGGAGCGGCCGTGGTGGTTCTGGCTGGCCACGTTGGGTGCTGCGAGCTCCCGTCGCTTTGCTCGGCCGACAGCCCGGAGACCTCGGGTCTTGCTTGGGGAACGGCCGGTTACAGGCCGCCTTTGGGCCTGCTCGGTTGATTAAAAATAAGTAATTTAATTTTTTTTTTTATTTTAAAAAAAAACCCAAGCAGGCCGCTCCAGAGATACTCGGCTAGGTCAGACCAAGCGGCACTTGTCAGGATTTTGGCATTGCACGAGGCCAGCAGCAGGAAGCTTCTGCTGGGGAAGGAGCTTCCTCCCCTCTCCCCCTCCAGTCCTCACGTTCTTCCCAGGGCGATACCGTGCGGGATGTCTTTGCTTCCCAAAATTTAGGGTGTAGAGCCAATGGGCCAGGTGACACGCTGTCCTGGGGTGCTTCTGTTAGTTCCCAGCACGGGTTACAGGGGAGCAGGAGGAACGTCCCGGAGAATCGTGCTGCGTGGCCTGTTCTGACATGGGGATGCAGTTCTGCTGTTGCTGTCAGCAAGAGCATTTACCGGTGGTGGTAAGGAGAGCAATAGTACAGAGCAGTGTACTACGTGGAATTCAGAGTGCTGCTCGACTACGAACCTTTTTACAGTTTTCAAGGCAAATTAATCCTTGGGAAAGCATCAGTATTTGTGGTTACAGCTAGAACAAATTCATCCTTACTCTGTTTGTGGTTTAGGATTTGGTGACTAGAAAGCAAATGGCGAGTTGGTTGTTTCTGTTCCCGTGAAGTAGCGCGTCTGTCTGTTTTAAAGGTGTCTAAAATACACGTAGTGGGCTTTATGTGAACTTAAAAGTGTTTTCTGTCACTGCTATAGAGGGTCCTTTTCTGCCAGAGCCAGAGAACCCCTTTAGATGAAAGCATTAAAAAAATAAAGGGCCTGCGTGCTTTTTGCAGAAGGTAACAGATTCTTGCTGTCACACTCGGCTGTGAAACTCAAGATCTTGTACTCACTACGTGACCAAAATCAAACGTGTTTGGGTAGTGTAATGTGTATTTATGGAAAGACTTCTTTTGTCAGCTGTTTTGCATCCTTGAATGCCATTATTTTTCACTGGACTTGGGGATGTTTCTGTGGGATTTGTTTACTAGCTCTTCAAAATAATTAACATGATTAAAAGAGAATATAATTGGTTAGGAACAGAGAGACAATTCACATCTAAACCTTAGCCTTCAGGGACCATTAAAAATACAAAACTAAACAAAGAACAAACAATTTGGAAAACACATAGCTGGCTATCCCCAGAATTGAGCTGCTCAGAAACAATGAAAAAAACAAGGGAAAAAAAAGAGAGGTAGAAGCAGAAAAGAGGTGTAAAGGGTAAGCCAGCTTAAAGCTGAAACCACAAAGGTCTTTTTTTACTTACAATGTTAAAAGGGTTTTTTTTCCACAATTTATTTTTATTCCACATGTGCATGATTTGAAGCCATTTCAATTAGTTAATTGGACATCATCTCCTTTCTTGTTCTCTCAGCTTCTAGACAGGTAAACATTATTTCTAATGCTGACATCTAGAAACTATGAGCGCCGAACTTTTTGTTCTCAATAATAATATAGAGACTAAACCCCTGTCCTTTATAATACCAGCTACTTCTAAAGCCTGTTTTTAGAGGTGTCATGAAGATCTTTAAGTATCTTCACACTGAACTGGAGGGACTATTTGATCCTACCTAATTTCTCTACAATGTGGGTACCAAAGAGAACGTACTAAAAATTTCAACAGGGTTCAGCAAGTTTGAGAGCCACGGCATCTTGAGAAAGGCCTGAGCTGGAGGCAGCTCCTGTTGAACTTGGTAGGAGCCCCTGCTTTGTGTTGCAATGCTATAGAAGAGGTGCATTTCTCTTCTTAGGGAGGCAGAATTTCCCAGGCGTTGTTTAGTTTCTGTATTTGTAAGTCATGCTTTGTCAGTAGCTCTTCTGCTGCTGATCCCTTGGCATGTTTAAGATCTGCTTGCTGTCCTCCTCCCGCTGAAGGAAAGCCAGCGGGAGAGGTGACTGCCCTCAACTTGCCTCAGCTGGTAATTATTAGAGTGGGAAGAACCTGTCAGGTGAGGTGTTTTAAGTTAACCTAACCCACGCATCGCTGAAGAAAGAAGAGAGATGCGTAAGCGGGTGAGGTAGATGAAAGGCTCTCTCACCTTCAGGTGAAGGGTGGTGACTGGCCTGTTCAGCCAGTGCTGGGGAGGAACTGCAGGTGAGACACCCGTGCTCTTGTCTTGCTTTGCATCCAGGCTGGCCCCCTTTGATCTTGCTGTTTCTGAATTCCTTCTCTCTGGCCAACACTGGGATTTATTTTCTCCTCTCCCCCTCGCCAGTCATCCACCAGCCTATTGCCCTTACTTCCAGTCATTTGGTGTTAATGATTTTATCTCATTTTCAACCTACTTTTTTTTTTTTGTACAGATGGACTATTTTCATGCTTTGGTTATGTTTCTCCTCCACTCTCTGCTCTTTCATCTGCTTTCACGTTATAGGGTCAGTTGTGCCAGTCCTCAGCATTGGGTCACCACTTGCTTTCCATTCATTAGTGAGTCACTGCAGGAACCCGGTGAAGCACGTGACTGACAGTCACGGTCACTGCTCTCTAGTACGGATGAACACCTTCTACAGCGACTGGTAAGACACATACACAGGGTTGCACTGTGAATCATCATCATCTTCAGTTCACATCTTCTGTCCCTTTTTCCGTGCCCGGTCTTAGCATTTCTGTGCTTGTCACTGAAATTGCAGCTGCTGGAGGCCTTGCTCACGTCAAGTTCTCCTGTGCTGCTTGACCTGTCAGCTGCCCTTGATGCCTTTGGCAGTGTCACAAAAGTGCCTTTCTAATTGGTTTTTTGTTATGTCATTTGAATGTTTTCTCCTCCCTGAGATTTCTTTTGTGGATTTTGTATGTTGGATCCCTTTATTTCTGCTACGCTTTATCTTGGGATACCTTCGTCCAAAACCAGAAATTCAGCTGACTTTTTTTGCGGGTGACTCGCAAGTCTGTGTCTGCTCATCACGCCTGTCACTTCCTGCCCCACGTGAAAGGGCACATTTATTTCCCCGATGTATTGAAAACACATCCCTAAATCTTTTCTCCTGGTTTTCTTTTGACAATAATTCAGGCACTGTCTTTGAGTCCGAATTTTCTCTGCTTGTGTGTTTTAACTTGCTGATTATTTCTGTGTAGCTGCTCTCTCGTGCAGCGTTTCTTGTTTGTGCATGCAGCTCAAATGCTCATTTGGGCTCCCAACATCCAGTTCTCTGGTTTGTCTTAGTCCTTCTACGCATCCAGGAATTGCTACCTACATCCCTCACCTATTGCTCTGGCCAGCTATCTTTATGCTTGCTGGCAGTTGCAACTGGGAACGTTGCTGGAGGTTGCTGTTTGATACAGCACGTTTTAAGAGAAAACCTGGGGTTGCAACAGACTACTGGTAAATGGGCAAATATGCTTTTTAAAGAGTTGTGTCTTACTAGTTTCCCCAAGAATCTGCTCAGTTAGGGAATATTGGTGATGGTGTTATCCCTATTATTTTTTTCTTAACATAGTAAGAGCTGAATTTTAACTAGCCAGTTACCAGAGGCTTTTGGAAGGCCTCTGATACGTACGCGTACACAAAAATACATATACTGTGTGTGAGTGTCTGCATCTAGATACATATATTGCTCTTGCATAACATGTGTCATTCCTTTGATACTTAAGTGTTGACATTTGATACGTCTTCATATTAACCCACAGGCAAGGGTGTTATAAAATCACTTGAGTGCCAAATGGGATTTAAACTCTTGTTTTGGGCAAGAGGTATGGAATGAACAACTATTGACATCCATACTGTTGGCTTACCTCTTAGCTGTCACCAGTGATATGTAAAGCTGTAGCACTTAAAACATTTGAAAGATACTAATTGCCTCCAGTGATTGTTATTCCTATACTGTCAGATTTTTTTTTCACTGTAAAAACTGTGCATAAACTGTCTATACTACAGATGTTAATAGGTATCGCATGTCTGACTTTTTAAAATTAGACTTCATTTCTGTAAGTGTATCTAAATAGATGTAATCATGTTAAACTGAAAATCTGAAAATGTTAGTGTAATAAATATCTCTTGGCTTGTCCTACAACATTGTGCGGGTTACTGCAACATGTCTCTCTGGCACTGCTTTCACGTACAGTACGAAGAATCAATCTCAGTCATGCCATGGATTGAAAGTGCTCCATACTGATTGAAACTTTGGGTGTTGTTTGTCAGAGATCAGCAGAAATCCCTTTAGTTTGAGAGAGCTGTAGCTTAAATATCATGCTTTTCCTGAGTGGTTAGCTTTCTCAGACTGAGCTGTTAAAATAATCTTGGTTTTATTAGAAAAACTACTGGGCACTGACTGGTACTGTATGAGATGGTTTTATAGAAAATAATTCAATGATAATACTTTGCATGAGTCATTAATCATGAGTCATGATCAGCAGGCAGTGATGTCCAATTTGTTTTCTAATCCCGCACTTGCTGATGCTCTTTATTACCATAGTGATAATAATAAAGAGCTGTTAATGCATATAACCACGCAGCTGAAAATGGCAGACTTTTTTTTTGGTGGAATAAAATTTCCATATCTTAAGTCTGTTTTGCTCTGTACATTTTTTGACATGAGAAATCTATAAAAGTGATCAAGCAAGTATAATTTGGCAAGGAGTTAGGTTAACAGAAGAGACTTTGCCCCCCCCCCCCGTGCTTTCAAGGCAATCATTGTGGCTGTGGAGAATTAAATGTAGTCTGTCTTCTTATGAGGATTGGGGAGGCTTTGTATTCAGTAAAAACTGGGAGCTAATTGTTCAAGCTACGCTGTGCAATGAGAGCCTGCACTTCCATGTTTTTAATGTTTGCTTTTTCCTGAGCAAAGACTAGTAGCTGGATGGAAAGGGGTTTTTTTGCACCAGTGTATGTTGGGGAATGACTGCTGAGGCTTTAGAGAAAATGGAAGGCTGTTTCTCCTCTGAGAGCCTGAATATAAAAAAGAATCATTTAGCCGAGAGATGTGCTTTGGAAGCCTGTTTTCACTCGTAAATAAAATTTTACCAAGAGAAGTGATTTTGAAAGCTCTGAGGAGTGATGGCTGAAGTGTTGCAGACAATAGGAGAATGTGCGTAGATGGAGAGTGTCGGGCTGCAGCAGCAGTTGGGTGATACTGTTTATGAAGTAATGAATCGCGTATTCATTTAGATTTTAACTTGATTAAATTTTAATTAGTTTTATTAGCTTACACTTCAGTGTAGAAAAGTTGATCCTGACAGATTAAAAGCTTGAAATTAGTAAGGAACTCGGAAGACCCTTCAAAGTGTCTCACCAGATGTTAAAAAATGATCCCCGTACCTATTCCAGCCTATATGACCTTATAATGCATAGATTTGTATAGGCCTTACTAGTTCCTTTGTGTTGTGCTTGTGAGATAGTCCTGTATTGGTGGATGCCACGTGGCAGGACAGGTATCAATCCACTGGCCTAGGTGGCTCTTTGAAATTGCCTGGTACGATGCGTGCTCCTCCACATCCCGTAATGTGCTGCTTGTGCAGACGCCTCAGTTTTGACGAGGATTATACCTGCCCCAACAGAAGCTTTTTCTACTTTAGTGTAGGATGGTACAGCCAGAGGCAGGATAAGTGTTCACCCGACAGGATTGTTCACTTCTTTCATTACAAACTAATTGTGTGTGGGTTTTTTAATGTGTTTGCTTGTTCGTGTGCGTATAAGAAATGTTTTAAAAATTTTGAGTCTGTAAACTGTAAGATGCCCTGAACACAGCATAAAATGTAGCTGTCACCAAATTCTGTCTCAGTGAGTATGTTTGTGTTCTGGGTTAACCTTAGAAAAAATTTCCAGCAGCTTCTTGCCAATTTTCAAAGAATCTTGTTTCTGCCAGATATGATTAAGAAACAGAGATGGTCTTTTCCCAGTTCTCCAAAAAATGAGCATCTACCATGTCTTCTGAACAGCTGTATCCATTAAAAAGGGAGTTGGGGCAAAGCTAGGACCAGTCTAGAAAATTGCAAGATTTAAATGTCACAAATCGTTTTGCGTGTCCTGTGGGGGTTCTTTTGATTCCTACTCTGAGTGGCTTCTAAGATGAATTCTTTTTCAGATCAGCTGTCTCCAGTTCAGGCTTTACCCCATTTCTTTCAAATCACTTGTAAACCACTTTCTCCAGTAGACTCTTTTCCAAAGAAAATAAGGCAGAGCCGCAGATCAAGAATAATATTTGATAATGACTTTCTTATTATTTCCTGATACGCAGTCATATATTGTGGAGTGGAAATAGTTGAGGAATAAGCCATGGGTATACTGGTACATAGAAATAATTTACCAATATTATGTACCGTCATAAAAGGCAAGTGTGGTGCTCAATAAATAGTACTGTTGCACTCTTTTTCCTCCTTTGGAGTACTGCACAGGTTCTGATGCTCTGTGTCCAAGTGAGATCAGTTCAAAGTGCTGCTGGAATGACTGGGAAAAACATATAGCTACCAGGGGCTAAGCAGACTAACTAGTTTTAAGGCAGAGCGATCTATGTCTTTAATGGAATTAGGTGACAGGGAACGGACCTCAATAAAGGAATGGTCTTCAGTTCTTAATTTTTGTGTTCCTCGAGTATTTCTGTCTGGAAGGTCTTACTGTAATAGCTGCTTACAGAAAAGCAGGAGATCCAGATCCTGAAAAGTAGAGGTTTTGATAGGATTTTTCCTCTGGCACAGGTGTGGGGTTTGGGTATTTTTTAGGAGGGAGGGTGAGGGAGGGTTTGGAAGATCAGTACAGAGTAAGTTAGTCTAATGGAATACGTAAGAGTCTTACTGTATAGTTTTTGAGCCACTTTCATGTTCTGCACGCGAATACTTTTGGGTAATTTTTACAAGAAATAAATATTGTAAAAGATGCTGATTTCTGGCCTAACTACTAAAATAACTTTATAAAACTTCTATTAACTTTGTGGGAGTAGATTCAAACTACTGAATTTTGCAAATACAGTCTGCAGTGATTTCTGTAGACTTTGTGATTGCATCAACTTTATATTAGTTTCTGCTGTCCTGCTTCCCTCTCTGTCAGAGGACTGAAATGAATCTCAAAGGAAGTTTCCTGATTTCCCCCTGCCCCATTTATTTCCAGAAATGGCCCTTTCTCTGTGGAAGAACTTGCTTCAGACTACAGAGGAAAGGCTGCTACAGCAAAGAAGGATGTCACTGTATAATGGTGCTCATGGCTATGAGGAAGAACTGATAAAGAAGAAACTTCGGCAGTTTGCTGGTGGATCCATCAACCTTTCCAAAGAAGACAATGGCATTGGAATGCTTACTTTGAACAACCCGAAGCTGATGAATGCCTTTACAGGTATTAATTAGTTGTTGGAATTGCTGGTTTGTTGGTTTTTTTTCTCCTTCAGTTCCCCATTTTAGCATTTTGCCTAAACAAAATGAAAAGCTATGCCTTACCATTCCTTAGTTAAAAGAAGAAATGTTTAAGTTCTATTCAGATGTGCAGCAGATGCCTCCTGTTCTGCACAGTAGTTTTTGCCTTAAGGGTCATAAGAATATAAGAAATTCTCAAGGACACAAGGACTGTTTGGCAGAACATGCCTCTTCCCCTTTTTTTTGTCAGCAGCTCTGCTGCTGTGCTTTCTTGTATCTCCTTTTGTTTTGTCGCTACTGCTCTGGAACATATAGGGTATTTTTGGGGGGTTGGGAAGATGCCATCTTGGTTTTGTAGGTGGTGTAGAAAGGGTGAGTTTACGTCTTTGTTCTTTACCTAAAGCCTTCCCTGTAACTTGAGCTTCTGTAATTTGATCTTTTCCAGTCACCCAAACTGACTTCCATTTCTTCTTCATTTGCCTTATGTCGTAAATACCAGTGTCTGGTTAATTAAAGATCAGATGAGCTGGGTATTCTCAGCTGTTGCAGATCAGGAATCTATTTAATATGCTTTTATACTGGAGAATACTTAGCTATCAAAACCAAGTGCCCTATTTTATTAATCTTGTTTTATGAGAGGCCTTTGGTCTCCAAGATAGGAATATTTGCTGTCTGCCCTTAACTGTCTAGAGTATACCAGTTTACGCCATTCTCTTCAGACATAAGTGGCACAGGTTCAGAGCCTGCATCTGCCTGAGCTGCAGCTGTGCCTAAGCCTTTGCTGTAAGAATGCCTTTATCTCTTAGTATTTTGAAATGGATACGTTTGTGACATCTTGTTAATTTCTTTTTTGCTGTTCTATTTTCCTGCCCAGTTCTTACTGTTCCTTTGCTGTCAGCAAATATGTTTGCAACCCACTAGCAAAGCATAGAACTGTTTACATGAGGAATGTCAATCTACTCCTTCCACTAATGATTGGAAGGAAAGCTGAAAGGAAGAGAAGCTAACAGAACAATGGAATTAGTGGTAATGCACCTAGACAGGTTTGCAGTTTCTTTTTTGTTTCCCTTTAAAAGCTCATGTATAAAATCATTGCCTAACTTGAGAAGTTGTAGCTAAAAGATGTTAGCGTGGGGATTGTCCCGAATACCTCCCTGTCGGCATACATGTTATTATACAATCGTAATAACATTGCTGTTTCCTCTTTTTCTACAGATTGGTTTTTGGTTTTGACTCGTAGAGCTGTGCAAGGTACAGCTTGTAGACTGTGTGCTCTTAGCTTATTTGCTGTGGAAGTTGAAAGGGACGTGAGAAATGAGATGTAATAGCAAAAGGAGAGAGGACAGATAAAGCCCAGTCTGCTATGGAGATCAGATGTAATACAAGTCAAATTGCTTAAACTAAACTTTCACAGAAACTTACAGCTATGTCCTCTGTCTTCTAAGTGCTTGGCAGGAGGGGCTGGGAACTGATTTGTTGAAGTGCTGAGCAGTTGCAGCTGTTATTTAGGCCGCTGGTAGCTGTGCCTTGACTATATGAAGCACTATATAATGTTGATGTACTGAAATCACATCTGAAGTTGAGCACCCATATTTAGAAGATATTTTCTCTGTTGCTCAGTTAGTGGTCTGTAAAATAATGTCTTCTCTCTTCATAGAATTGCTGTGAAAATAAATTATTACTGTATGTGAATTAGATGCTGTACTAGCAAATAGGAGCTACAAAACCCCCTGAGGAAATTAACAGTTGTGTCTTTGTTGCAGACCCTGATTAGCATGTAGCTAGTGAGCCATGGGATCAGGCAGTTCTGTTCTACAGTCCTGTGTAGAGCCCTATAGAGAGCAGTACTCCATTTTGCTAGGTAATAGCCACAAAAATTTACTCTGGAAAATCTTACTATGGCAGTTCAAGAGATTACTGCTTCTTTCTACTGTGCACCTCTGCTAGAGACATTTGTTGTTACAGGAGGGAGAGTAGAAGCAAAATCACGCTGGCCCCTTGGCTGCTGTGGCAGATGGCACGGCATATTAATTTGTGCTGCTCTTCATTTCATTTTAACATTACTGTCTATAAACCATAGTTGCTGAGGAACTAGCAAGCACTTGATCCTTTTCCTTTTGTTATCTATCAAGTAATATGCTTCAGGAGAAGTATGGAAAGGGATGGGATGCACAATCCATAAATTGCCCCAGCAAGACCTAGTTGACTTCATCAGCTAGAGCCTGTAAATACCTCCTTCCCCCCACAAATGAATTCTATTTATTCTATGTCTCAGAGCTTCTAGATAGTGGCAGATGTGAAAATATATATATATGTGTATGCTTCCTTTAGAAAGCTGCAAAACATCATTAAACTGTTGAGAGAAATCCTATTTGCCAGGCATTTACTTTACACAGCAGCTTTTTATCTCAAAGGAATTATGTTTATTCTAAGCTTGAGCAACTCACGGAACCAAAAGCAGAACAAAATTGTTGGCAAATTGCTAATGGGCAATGTGGAGGTTGTTATGCCTTTTTTTTTCTTCTTAATTGGAATCTGATAGCCCCCTGTTTGAAATGGTCTCTTTGGAAACAAATGCTAATAATGTCAGTTTAAGCCTGGTGGAACCGGTTTCAGCAGCCCAAACTCTTGCTGAACTTAAATTGAACTTAACTTAAAAAAAAAAGGAAGCCAGCCTGCAGGAATTAGATAATAATGGTGATAATTTTATTTTCTAGAATTGACTTTAAAGCATTTATTCTCAGATTATAATTAAGGTGCAAACAAATCATTCCAAGTAGATTTAGTTCCGTGAAGAGCATGAATTTACTGGTATCAAATACTGAAGGACCAAGACTGGCAGAATGAGGATTTGCTTTAGTATTGTGTCCTTATTTTTATATAAGACATCATGGATTATATATGTTGGTAAAATAATAGTTCAGTGTTGCCAGTAATGGAAGGGATCCTCTCCCAGGGGGACGGGACAGGCTCTGGCCAGTGTCTCTTGTCCACTGCTGTTGTATGTAACTGGCTCACATGGTTCCTTTTTGTAAACTCCATTTTACAGTTAACTAGATTTTTGGCTTGTAATACTTTGTGGAAAGATGCTTTGGTACCTCACTGCTTTAACTATTAAAAGCACCACAATGGTTGAGCTGTGTCTTGATTCTGGCCAAGCCTGGATGCCAGCCCAAATACTTTTCTTGTAAGAAAACTTGGCAAATATGCAAAAAGTGAAATCCGTGGGGTTGATGCACATCTATTTAAACAGCAGCATGTGCAGAAAAAGTCATTGTTGCGTGTACTGTTAGGCTGGGAAAGCATTTCAAGTGAAGGCCCGTGAAAATCTTATCTAGGCCTAGTTCTGCTCTGTATTTTTCATTCATGGCTTAGAAGGTAAACTGCTGAAATGGTCAGATGATTCCTAATTGGGAGAGCTCGCAAGAAGATTATTATTTGGAGCAGAGGAGTGGAATTCAAAGTGATCTTGATTAACTGCTATGAAAAGCTCCAGATCAACAAGGTGAAATTCAATGAAAGCAAATGTAATGTGCAACACACAAAAAGCATGACCGAATTATAAATACAGAAGTGAAAGGAACCAGTAAGAGTGCTGGGATTTGTTAGAGGATCATAGTCTGGACCTGACAGTGGAAAAAAAAACAACCCAGTGTCATGCTGGTATATAATATCTAATGTCCACTTAATTATTCTCCTCAGGAACATTGTCAAAATGTGCTATTTCAGTGGCTCAGGCGAAGCCTAAGGTGGAAGTGCTTGACTGATCATCCATTTGACGTGATGCTGGGAAGCTTACTCCATAAGGAACTGCAAGAAAAACAAGCAGGAAGGGAAAAAAAAAAAAATATATCTCCCATGTCAGGATGGCTGCTAGCAGGCAATTTCAGAACAGGAAGAGTTCTGCGCATACAGGCGTAGGTCAAAAAACCAACACTCTTGACAGAAAAGGAAAGAGGCCTTAAGGGTATTAATCTAAAGCACATTTATTTCTGAAGAAGGTAGACCTGTCCATCTAAATTCTTGTCAAAGGAGCGTAAAGCTGAGAGTGTCATCAGCCTGTATGTAGCCTGCTTTCTGCAATTAGTTTCTGTAAATGTTTTCTCTTAAGAATATAACTGAATGAGAGTTGTAGGCATTCAGAGAGGAAGAGCTTTAAGTTAATGCTTGGTGAGCACAGTTGGTGTGGGAGATGCTGCAGTCTAGGATGAGCTCTAGAAACGGGAGTTTGTAGAGTTCCATGTCAGGAAGGGTACTTAAGTGAACATACAAGAATATTATGTTTAAGCTAAAAATAAAAAACTAGTATTGTACAATCCACGTATTTGGAGCCTCAGATATACTTTGTAAAGAGAGCCTTTCTAAAAAGGTACCAGGGAGGGAATCAAAGATGTTTTAGAAGGATTTTACCTTCTTGTCCTTTTAAAAGATAAAATACTCTTTGCTCCTCTTTTCAAATATATCTTCATTTTTTTTCGGATGAATACTTCTAAATGTCCTTGGTCTCCAGCATAGTCTGCTCTTTAGCCTTTTTTAGGCATCTTTATTAACGCTGACTTGCTGTACCTTGAGCCTACCTTGCACATGATTCTCTTCTGTACTCTGCCAGTTCTTTGGGCAGGGTGAAATGGCAGTAGCATCGAAATGACTAGATGGACAGATCTGGATGGATACATTTAGGTTCATGGGTCCTGCAAACAAGAATAAATCAGGTAGAGTTTATGCTTGCCTCCTTGTGCCTTTTTTTTTTTTTTTTGAGTATAACACAAATATCTTTCATGCAGAATATCCTTCAGAATTCTGGGAAGTGCATCCTTGAAGAAAAAAAATGTATGTCAGTGCTTGTGAGTGGGACTTAAGGTGATGCCTTCCCTCGTGTTTTCAAGCCCATCACTTATTGTTAATAACTTGGTGGTGAAAAATGTAATGTAAAACATGATGGTGATAATAATTTCCTGTTAAAAATTTTGCTTGTCCCCTCTTGTGACAGGTACTATGATGCTAGAACTCCAGGAGAGGGTAACCGAACTGGAAAACTGGAAGGATGGCAAAGGCCTTATCATCTATGGTGCAGGAAACACCTTTTGCTCGGGATCCGATTTGAATGCTGTCAAAGCAATATCCAACTCCCAGGCAAGTAGTGATAAAAGTTAAGTTTTTGGAGAAAAACGAGCTTTCTGATATTCTGAGGTACTTTTCAGACAGAAGTGTTGTACTATGCTTCTGCGTCAATTTTACACGCAAGTCACAGAATGGAGCTTTTAATGGTTGAAAAAAATGCTGGCAGCCCCTTTAAGCCACAGCTTAAGTGCTACTGTAATTGATTTGTAACTGAATTTCTACTTTACATCTCCTTTTTAGCCTTTTCTTTTTAAAAAGTCATTTGAGTTTCTCAGAGCAGTATATGGCAAATTTACACATCAAATAATCTGTGCTTCAGTAGTTCGACCTTTAGAAGCAGATACAAGTAATCATTTCTCATATATTCTGAAGTCAAAACCAAATTTAAGTAGCATGGCTGCTATTACAGAAAGGTTTCAATTTTGTCAAAACTGTGCTTGGACCAGCATAAAATGGAAGGACAGCTGCAATTCTTGTGCTGTAATCCAGTCAGGTAAGTCATGTGTGCAGCTATGGGGTTGAAGAGGTCAGGGTTTGGCAGTTTTTCGCTCATGCCACCCATCCCGAAAAATTTCACGTGTGCTGCAATTTTTTTTAAGGGTTAATATGTAGGTTTTGGCGATATGTGAAATAGGACTTTGTCAGCTGCAGAGGAAGGGGGTCGTCCTGTGCTGCTCTTACGACCTGGTTTGCAATTGTGGTAACTGCCATCCTGGTGCTTTTTTGTGGCCACTTCAAGTTTGAGGAACTAACCACACAAATTAAACATTTAATTGAACATTCCAGTAAGAACACCAACTCAAAAACTGATTAATCTGCTATTTGTCTTTAGTGATGATTTGTTCCTGTTGATGAAAATAAATATCATAAAAAAGCCACTGTCTTAAATATTTCTGGCCTGATAAAATAGGATGGTCTGGTTTTCAAAAGGTACAGGAGGCTTTGTTTCTTTTGTGGAACACTATTAGAGGTACGCTTTTCTTAATATGGACACGCCATGCTTTATAATATATATGATTTGGGGGGAGTTTTCTTTTGGATGCTTTATAAGCACTGGTCATTTAAAAAAAATATAGATGTATCTGTGATTGGGGGGGGGTAATTGATTATTTTTTTTTTAATCTGAAATTTTAAGCTTATTTTAACACTATAGCAACAGAAGAGGAACTGAAACCAAGCATGGGTCAATTCTTTTCTTATCTGCAGTCTAGGCTTTCCTTCAGAGTTCTGCATTCAGTAATTCTCAGTGATTCTGCTTCCATACTCTCTTTGAGATTTAATATTCTGTCTGTATGTTTATAGAAATTACTTGGAGCCACTGCAGTGGCAGAGGGGGCTCTTCTAAGGATTAGGGTCCCTAACAGATACAGCGGGCAGAATGAAATGCATAGGTATCAATTTCAACTCTGTTGACAATTCTCTGCAAAGAATCTAGAATTCATGCTAGTACTGATCTGTAAGTGTAAGAGTCACCAGAAATGCTCCAAGAATAGTTAAACATGGTTGCTTTCTGTTTCCTTGGGAGAGTTCAAACTATCCTGAACTGAGAGTTTCTTTGTAACAGCCAACTTCTAAACCATCTGTTTGGTGGGATTTAATAGTCTTTTATTTAATAAAACTTTAATAGAATAAGGAATAGCATTTGCTGTTCTCTAGTTTTGCAGAACTCTTAACTCGCTGCAGATGAGAGAGTTTTGTCTGGTTTCAGGTTAAAAGAGCATTAGGTTAAGTTTTCTGTCCACAGGCATCCCTCAGGCAAAAAAAACCCACAAGTGAATAGCTTCGTGCCTGAACTGCTATTTTTTTCCTTTACTTTTTTTTAAGGCTGCTTTAGCCCGTAGCTTTTAGTAATTACAGAAAACACTTTCATTTTATTCAACCAGTTGGTTGAGGGAAGATTGTATTTTTCATCATCTATGATACAGTTTGCCCTTCCCTGTGGTGCAGAAAAGGCAGAATAATGGCCAAAAATGCTGAAGAATTTTCGTGCCCCCTAGTGGCTCCTCTTCGCCCCCCTCTTCCTCTTCGCCCCCCTCTTCCTCTTCGCCCCCCTCTTCCTCTTCGCCCCCCTCTTCTTCCTCCCATGTTTAGTTGTTCCTAACCCTGAAACAAACCCAGGTCCCCACCTGTTCTGCTTTGGTGAGTGCTAACATTATGTGACCAAATCTCAGAAAGCAAATTAATAGTGGAATTTAAAAAAGCTTTCTGTCCTTGTAAGCCTGGTTCCCAAGAGCAATAGCCTTATTCTGGAGTGAGACTTGGAAAGCTGGCTAGCTGGAAAGCAGCGGAGGCTCTTGAAAGGACAGCTCAGAGGAAGGAGGCACAAAGGAGAATTTGACTTTCCTTGGCCCCGTCTAGAAGCCCTAGGACAGAGGTTCCTGAGCCGTAAAGCCGCGGAGGGAGGGCTTTCCAGCGGTTGGTGATGGCCTGGAAATACTGTTCTATCTGTAGTGAAAGTGGACTCTTGCAGCAAAAAGAGCCAGTGGTACAGTTTTTTACTTTATGAAGGTGACTTTCTTCTTCCTTGCCTCCCCTAGCCCCACCACAGACTATTAATCCTTTTCTTCCATACGTAGTGCATACTGTATGTTACCTCACTTTCCGCTTGTCAGATTTCTTCCTACTCCAAGGACCATATTAGAGCTGAAAATGTGATTATTCCACTAGACTCCAGTGAATATCCCTCTTGTTCAGATAAAATACTCTGACTAGTAGCTTTATTTTTCTTATCAGGAAGGTTTGAAGGGTATGTTGGCCAGGACTCAAGTAACTGTGATTTTTATTTTTTCTTTCCTCCTGAGTGTTTTCTGTGCAGGCATTTTTTCCGTGTGATAGACAGTAATCTCTCTACTACCTGAGAATACGAAGACCTTTCTTTTTGTCTGCTCAGTCGTAACTGCATTTATCAAGCTGGTCTGTACTGGCATTAATCTTTAATTACCGTTTTGGATTTTGGTATGCATTGAGATGGCCAATTTGAATGCAAGGACTCTGTTGTGATGAAGTGGAAAATTAGTTTCTCTGAAGGGCTTTTTTGCAGCTTCATCCTGGTGGTTGTAGTATGGGAATTGTGCAAGCCCATGTCTGAGAACTGGTACCCTGTATGTTCATGTGGGTTTTAAACTCAGCTGTTAAGACAGCTATCGTGGAGTATTTGATTGTTCCTTAATTTGGAATGGAAACATTGCTGTTGGTCTCAATGTAGGTGTAGGAGGTGGCTACAGTGATAACTAAAAGCCTCTTTGTAAATCGACATGTGCTGAAATATTCAAGCAGGCCTTCAATGTAATAAAACTGAATTCACTGGTTCCTGTGTAGCAATTGTCGTGGCAACTTATATCTGCCAGAGATCTGTCCTTCAACACCATAATACTGGTTGATGTTGGGCAGAGTAGGTCTTGGGAACGCAGGAATAAATGGACAATAAATCGGCTGAAGTTGACCTCCGATTATTTCAAGGTCCTGTTCCAAGATGTACTGACTTACTGTGTGTATTTTCTTTCCCTGAGGTACGAGTCAGAAGCTTTTAATTAAGGCAGATTCTTTAACTTGCCAACCCCTGTAAAACTGTGGTTTAGAAATCAGTAAATGCCGATAAAGACATGTTTGTTTGTTCTTTTTCTTCCTACCCTTTGTTTGGGGATTTTTTGGTTTGGTGGGTTTTGTTTTGGCTTGGGGGTTGGTTGGTGGGGTTTTTTTGGCTTTTTTTTTGGAAAGACATACTGAAATTGTTATCTACTGCTTTTTTACTTCTTTAGTGTCCAAACATTATTTTTTTAAAAATCTGGATTAAATGGCACACGTGTAGTTCAGTGTACGCAGTTCAGTATGTATACGAACATGGTCCTACTGGGTCATATAGCCCAGTCATTTGTTGAGTTCCTTCTTAACAGTAGATGTCCGAAGAAGAATATAAGAACAAGGAAGGCAGATAACAATTTTGCTTCACAATATTCTCTTGGTCCCCAGCAACTTGTGACTAAGACCTCTAAAGCTAGAGGTGTTATCTTGTATTTAATAACTTTTTGTTGATTTTTCTGTCCTGAGTTTATCTAGTTGTTCTTGAATTCATGTAGTCTTTTAGAGGTTGCAATGCCCTGTTGCAAAGTGTTCCACAGTTTAACTGCATGTTGTAGGAAGTATTTGTTTTGAACCTAGCAGCAACTGATGTTATTTGGAACCCCTTAGCTCTTGTACTGGAAGAGAACAATTGTTCCCTATTCACTATTGTTTGCAAGCCGATGTAAAACATAAAGGAGGACAGAAATAAGAACCTTCTTTCTGGGTTTTGGGGGGGGTGGGGGTGGCTGAAATGCTTTTGGCCCAAACAATAAAAAATGAAGTTGGTGAACTGTATCTTGTCTAAAACTTTATGGATTTGTGGTCTAAGGTCCTATACAGACTTTAAAAACTCAGCTTTATGGGTGTTTAACTGGGAGTAAGAAGAGGAAATTAAGAGGAAAGAGGAAATTATAACTGAAATTCATATAAATTGATTGAGTTCTGGTTTATTTTTTTTATACCTGATTTATGCTAGGTTTTCTATTTGTGCATGGTGTGGTTGGGCTGGAATTAGGGCAAGATTAACCGAAGAGAATGAAAACCCAGCTAGAGTAAATATAATGAATACTCCTGTCTACTCCATCTGTGTGTTTAATTGCTTCACATTAGGATCACTTAACATTTTTTAATTTCCTATTTTTTGTAGGATGGGATGAATATGTGCATGTTTATGCAAAACACCTTAACCAGACTTATGAGGTAATATATTTTATTTACCTTTCTTTATGAAGTAATTATAAGGATTGCAATATGTTTTGGCTAACTCTTTAACAAGGTGTTTAAAGTTAAATGCATAGTTTTAAGTATGTAATTTTGAATCCCAGACCTTGTATTCACACATGTTAATCAGGTAGGTATTTATGGATTTAAATTAGGCCTTGACATTTTGCAACTATTAGACTTTTCAGAGATTGAAACAGGAAAAAAAAGACCTATAGGCTTTTATGTGAAGGGCCAGGAGATACCTAGAGTTAAGGAAATCTAAGCCTTCGGAGTTTCTGAAGCTGACTTCTGTAACTCGGTGGAAATTGGTAGCTCTTAAAAAAAAAAAAAAGCAGGCCCAGCTTATGCAGCCTACACAGGTAACATTTATTTAATATATTTATTTAATCTTCCCACTTCATAAGAGGACAGCATTCAGTTCTACCATCTGGTACTTCTGAAAAACATTTTTTCCTTTCCTTTAGATTTAGCTTCCCTTAAGAAATCACATTTCTATTAAATCCATGTGTGATAGAGTCTGTTTTTTTCTGCTCAGAGCTCTTTGAAGATAAATACTCTTTTGCTTTTTTTCAAATAATCTATATGAGAAAGTGTTATGAGTTAACGTTATTCTGTGAAACTGCCCAGGAGATTGGAGACTTAGCAGCAGTAGTACTGTAAGGAATCCTCAGGATCGGAATTAGAACGCGTTTGTGTAAGTTGGTCTCCATGTAATCAAAATTGATGGGACAAAGCAAAGAGGAGGAAGTTGTATGAAGACTAAGCCCTCACCTCAGGTGTCTTGCCTTAGAGTGTGTTGAAGGTGTGGTTCAGGGGGAGCATGGAACTGCTGTCTGGGGACATGTCTTGTAGATGGGATCAATCTTCCTCGGAGGGAGCGGAGGCTGACAGTGATCCTGGAGGAGGTGCCTCAAATGGATCAGAGTATGGATGTAGCAGACTTGGACCCATATCTTCTGGTTCTTCATAGACCATAGGAAAAAATGAAGTTACCCTCTTCCAGTGGGTTCACTTAGGCCATAAGAAATTATTGGCGCTTCTGTTAAAGTAGAAGTAAAACCAAACATGTGGTCATGATTGGGAAGCTGACTTCTGAATGGGGTTTCAGAACTCCTCAGTGATTTAAATGGCTCTTAGTAAAAGACAACACAGCTATATCAGCGTGCAAATTCTGGGACTAACCAATTGTCTTTATTTCTTAGGGAACTTGGCTTATCCTAAGTCAGTCACTGTTCATTAGTATTCATTTTGCAATGGCAGTGGGGAAAGTTCTCCCTACATACTCTTCCTTCCCTCTGTCCTTTGAATTAACTTGGACATGATTAAATACAACACCGTCAAAGGTAACAGATTGTTGCTATCCTCAAAGGATGGTTTTGTCCTCCAAAAAAAAGTTTTGTTGATGGCTCAAATGATAGAACTCTGTTTGAAGAAGGTGCTGAAGGTCTCATGCTAAATCTCATTATTTTTGGATAACCCAGCCCTTCAGTTCTTTGTGTCCCTTTCTACTGCTTTCTGTAGTGTACTGGCTTAGCATAGCGTCTTGTGTCGCTGTCCTGTCACTTGCAGGATATTCTTGCAGATAATCTATAGCAGGTATTTTTCGTAACACAGCACATGATCTTCTTTGATTCCATCTGATATATCTGTCTTGCTGTTTCATTTTGGGATTTCATATCAGTTACAGAATAATCACTTTGGCGTAAGTGGAATTGATATTGTGCTGCTTACCCACAAAAATGTAGTTATTTGAATGAATTTTGTTCTGAACTTTTACTATAGAAGTGGTTTGCTTAAATTCTTTTGTCATTTCTGAAAGACTAAAAGAGTGAACTTTGCTTACAAAACTCTCTTGTGTAGGTTGCCTTTGATCAGCGTTGCACTAGTCCAAGGAAAAGCTGTTGGAGGAGGTGCAGAACTTACCACGGCATGTGATTTCAGGTAAGATCAACGATTTGAGTAGCTGTCATGTTGGGTCAGTGATTTAATGACTACACCTATGAAATGTGGGAAGCTTGAGGTACCACTTTTACCAGGAGTCATGTCCCTGAATTCCAAGGCATTTGGAACTGGGCTTTGTCTGCAGACTTAACAGGAAAAATAAAGGTTGGGCTTCCTGACAGTACAAAGGAAAGATTACTTACTGCCAGGCTATACAGTTTGAATTACTGTGTAAAACAAGAGCAGTGAGGAGCTTTAGCAACCAACAGTGTTATACACCAAATGGGTCCAACTTCTCACCCCCGAGTGAGAGGTAGGAGGACTGCAAAATTGTATATCCCCTTATGTCTCTTTATGTGGCTGTCATAAGTAAAAATAAATAAATAAAACTCTCCATGAGTCTGGTATTTCATGTTCCGGGTTTATTATTTGTAACACAACTTTGTGCTGTACGGTTTTTGAAACAAGAGTGTGGGGTGCAGAGGAAAGCGCATGAGGTTCTGGCCCTGTTTTTTTCTATGCAGGTGCAGGGATTTGCCAGCATGAAACAGCTAGTAAAAAGCAGAAGGCTTTAGTTAAAGCGGCTGAATGCAGAACAGGAACTGGAAGAAATGAAAGTAACAAAATGCCACTTTATATAAACAGTTGCTAACGTGCAAACAGCCTACAGAGGTGACAGGATAAGCACTGTGCACAGCCTTTCTGACAATGAGGAGCTTTTAGTAAAGTTTTTACCCGAGAAGGAGATGTGCTCTTTCAGAGGGCCTTAGCGCCTGAAGTGGGAAAGGAATTGTCCAGAACAAGCTGAAAGTACTTACATTCCGAAGTAATGCTAAGCAAAGTAAACCAGAGTATTACAGTGCTGTTCCGGGTGTCAGGAACAGGCTTTAGGTAGAGGAGATGGTATCTGCATTGCCTGAGCCACTCGGAGGCAATACTCCTTTGCTTTGAAACTAGATGCGGCCGTATCTTTCTTCATATCTGCACAGCACCCGGTGAACTGGAACCCCAGCTCCGACTTACGGCCCCCGAGTGCAGGCTGTATTTATTAGAAATGCCTAGTAAACATGCAGAGAGGTACCGTGTTTGACAGCTGCAGCGCTGGCAGGAGAGTGCACCTGGGAGACTTAGTAGACCTGTCTGTATCTGCGAGTCCGTTGACAGAAAGTGAATCTTGTTATCCCTAAATAGGAGTTCAGGGAATGTGAACATAATGCAATGGAAATCTTTTGGCTTTCTATAATATGTAGTCTCTACTTCGGCTATGTTGTTTGACATACTGTGTAATTATAGTCACTGTCAAGTAGCTTGTATTTGCATGAGTTGAGCAGCTGCAATTCCTCTGATGTATTGCCGTAATTTTCATAATAACTACAGCTGTTGATCCATCTTCCATTACTTTCTAACACGCCCATCCAGCGCAACTAAATAATAGCAGTTCAGGAGCAGCAAATGGGACTTAATTAATACCAACAACAAGATAGAGAAACGTACTGTGTGCTGCTATCGCTCCTGAATTTGAGAATTTTAATACTGAGGGACAAAATCTGGGTTTTCTTGAGGACTCTGAGTAGATATTAGTGAACAGATATTCTGTCATGAGTCACTAGATGCCAAAAGAGGAACTTGAGAACAGAAATCTGAGAGGTTTGTTTTCTTCCTTGAATAAACTGTTTGGATATTTTATTTATTTATTTTTATTTTTTAAGAACAAAATGAGTGAGTTGTGGCTGCTTTTAATTCTAAGTTTTCAAATCCACTTCTATTTCTCACAGTTACAGTGTAAGCTACCAGCTGCTTAGTACTGGCCTGAAATATTTTTATCTCCGCCGGTTTGTACTACATTAACTATACTGATATTGTTGAAGTGATTCACTTGAGCCAAAATGGCCTATGTACCTGCTCTGAAATATGCTCTGGCAGCATGATGCACACCTCTAATAAAGTACTAAAGTAGAGGCGTGGACAAATCCGATTTTAAAATAGCTGAGGTGGTTTAAGACGTTACTGATGTGTTCTTCCAGTGGCAGTTCTTGTGGCTAACTGTCTCTTACTCTGTTTTAAGCCAGCTCATTTAAAATTGGATTAGGGAGGGCTTGCATGAACTCTGGCACATTTATTGCTGACATAAAGGGTAGTGATGAAAAGTGAAAGCGTTTTGGGTCTCTCCACCTTTTGTCTGGAGGAAGAGCTCTTCTCAAAACATCTTCTTCAATCTTAGTGGCTTTACGGATTGTTGCAGTATAACTATCCATAAAAGCAACATCCTTATAAAGATCATAAAAATGTGATTGGAAAAAAAAAACCATATCAATGTCCAGACAAGTGCAAGGTAATTAAAATCCTTTCAGACTTTTTCTGATATGAAAATTGGGAAGATAAGGCTTCTGACATTGTAATTATTTATCTCAATTATTTCTGTAAAACTGAGTAATGTAAAATCATGCAGGTATGATACTTGTTTGGACAGCTGAGCTTTTTAGTACAGTTTCAGGAAACCTAGACTTTTTTCAGTGTGCCACAGCTGAATATTCGCTCTGAGCCTGTGAAGGTGGCTCGTGGGTTCTGCTGCCAAATGTTAGGGTATGTTGCGGTTCCGCATGGTGCTGCAGCCGTTCCAGTGAAGTGCACAAATGACTGTGAGGTTGGACTCGGTGATTGAATTTTACAAATAATTGAAATAAAGTACCTGTCCTGAGTTCCCTGTAAGGAGAAACTTGAAGTGTGTCTCGTACTTGCGCAGTGCATGAAGTTAAGGAGAACTGATTTGGCAGGGCTGGTTAAAGGATTTGGACAAGAATTGTGGTGGGTTGTTGGGCAATAAGCTAACAATTAGATACGGGGCAGAGACAGTTTGGTAATGAATGTATTTGTGCAATTAGTAGATCACAATAATTTCTGAGTGCAGTAGCTGCAGTGTGCTACCAGCCAATAGCCATAATAACTAACTTTGCATTCTGAGCTGTCTTCTATTTCACGTTGGTGCCTTTGGGAAATCTCGCTGAGGTGATGATGTCTATGTAGGTCTTTTAGGCACATCTACAGCTTTGAAAATTTGGTCCTATGTCACTTGGTGAATGGACTTCCATTGTACCCGAGTGCTTGTGAAACATAAATTCTCTTCTCCCCACCCCCTTTTTCCTCTCTAATGCTACTGCAGTCAAAATAGAGGTCTGTCACTGCCATATGAATCCAATTTAAAAGGTGGCATCTCCAGGCAGAGGATGAGAGTGCAGAGATGGAAAGCTACCCATTTCTCTTACCATTGACCTCAAAATGGGCTCATAGGTAGAGGCAGCCGTATATCTCCTTTGCGTTTTTTCGAAAATGAATTAATCAACTATAATTTCTTCAGCCGTAGTTGATTTTGCACGATTAAATTGTGAAGGGCCAGTTTCATTACAGTATCCTACTTCATAAAAAGCACCAATGATTTAAAGAGGTATTTGCTGACATTTCTGAGCAGACATCTGCCGCGTATCTCTAGGCATGGCAGAGTCAAGCTTTTACCAGGGGAAGAAGCTTATGCTAATAATACTGCATTTATCTAACTGACCTTGCTGCATTTCAATTGTGTGTTTTCTATGTTTGTGAATTATGTAGGCATGCTTAGTATTACGTTTTAAGGTGTTAGGCATGTTCTGTAAAACACCTAATAAGAGATACAATGAAATGCACTGTTATTGAATAGCTTTTGTTGTGTGTGTTCCTGTGCTGACTTCTGTTTATCTATAAATAAGCATGCATTTAGTGCATTAAATGTAATTTTTATGAAATAAAAGGAGCAGAAGAGAATATAACCACCGCATAGATGTAGGCCCACTATGACCACCTTTTCAGCTGTCGCTCCTTTAAAAAAGAGAAAGGGGGAGGTTGTAAAGACGTTGGTATTCCACAGTTAGCTTTTCCAAGAATAGGTTTCAGAACATCAGAGCACAACACACTGGCTTCTTTGGAAATATTTGGCCGTATAGCAAAGATTTTGGCTTTTCGTTTTATCAGACGGAGCTTTTAGGTACACAAGATGCTGCTGTTTGAAATCAGGGTGCCTCAGTACATAGTAGCTCTTTTCACTGGGCAGAGCATGATATGAATGTAACGGGATGGGGCTCACATATTCATGAGTTCTTGCAAAATCCGGGCTACAAAGCACTTTTCATTAGATGTGACCCCGTGACGTGGCTGCACGTCATCAGGAGAAGAATCAGTAGCCAGATCTGAGAGTGGGTTCTCACAGCTTCAGGTGCTTGCTATATGCCATAGATCACTTCTTTTTAACTACATAAAATTTACCTCTTTTATACATATGTGTCTGTATGTATGTAAGACCTCCTTCAAATCAATTTTAGAATTCCGTGGACAGTCATGCATCACTTCCCATTTTTAGAGCCCTGGGAGGTTTGTTAGTACAACGTTCGGATGAATTTTCAGAGAGATGGATTATGATTTTAAAAGTTTCATGTTGCCTGCCTTTAAGAAGGCTGTTCTTATTTTTGACCTGGCACACTTGACACCTGGTTAAGTAATCGCAGCACTGCTAGGAATGGACTTGAGAGCTTGTATTTTTGGGCCTATATTTATGGACTGGTATTCTTTTTTTTTTCTTTATTGCCAGTCTTCGTTTGGGTTTGAATTTCATGTGTTTACAGTCTTCCAGGCAGAGGATTTTTTACATAGTCTGCAGTTCAAATTTACCAATGTTTGATTTTACTGGAAATGAAAATAACAGCGACAAAGCACAAATTTGAGTTGACGTTTTCTTTCTGAGATTGTCTTTTTGTAGGGATTTAATTCATTCCAAGTTTTGGGGTTTTGGTTGTTTGGTGTTTTTGGTTTTTTTCCTTCGGGAGGCCAAACGATCTTATCCTGGGTGAATAAGATTTCTGTTACCAGCATGTGTCTACATTTTAGACCACTTCTACCATGCAGTCTTACACCCTTTCTGTTGAACGATCCTGTCTGCAACTGATTTGTTTCTGCACAGTAATAATAAATAAGATAGCCCAGATAATGTAAAACTTAGATAAGACAGATTTTAGGGAATGCAGAGCTGGACCCACGCTGATTCTTGCCGAGATGCTGGGCTGCCGGTACACTGTAGGTTCAAGGAGAATTAGTTTAGGAGGAGTACAAATGCACTGAAATTGTCCATTGCATCTGTGAAGTGACTAATTTAAATGTATCTGTAATCAGGTAGCTCCACAAGTTGGTTAATATGAAGGCCGAGAAGCACTTAGGTATTCCGGTCCGCCGATTCGGACGGGAATTACGGGATTACGCTGCGCGGTCTCAGCTCACTGCTTACCTCTGCTTTGCCAAGCACCGGTGAAGATGCCTGTATCGGTCAATTATCTCGCTAAAAAGCAACAGAAAGCCTAGGTATTTCCTGTTCTTGCAGTGAGTTAAAGCCATTTGTAAAGGGAGACAGTTTTGGCTAGAGCCAATGTAAAGGAGGAACTCGGCCTCTAGGAGAAGATGACAAAGAACAGGAGTGGATGCGAATACCGTCTTCTCCTTTTGGCTCCCGGGAGCTGTTAGAGAGCCTCAGTTGCCCCTGAAGCCACAGCTTTCAACTGCCTAACTTTGCATTGGATCCGCTTCCAGAGAATCTATTCCAGAGTCCCCGTTATCTATCTCAATTTTTTCAGTCCTGTCCCGTGCTATTGAAGGTCTATGAAAAGAAGAACGCTTCCTCTCTTTATCACTCCAGGTAGCAATGTAGTTAACATGGTAGGTGTCTGAAGGGTAATCATCCACATCAGAGTTACTCTTCATTGGAATGACCGAGTGTGCCCTAAATGACTCGATTTCCCTTGTTTTTTGCAAGCGTAAGCAGGCATTGCTCTGTGGATCTGGACCAACTTTCGTTGTAAATGTTGCTTTCACAATTGCAACTTCCAGTCTTCCCCTCCACCGCCCATTTCTTTGTTTCCCCTCTGATCCAAAGCAGCCCAATGTCTTAGTGAAGATTTGGAGCCCTGCAGGCTGGACCTCTGTGTTCCTGTTCCTTCCAGGCTTATCCAGAATTGTGTGAAACAGGACTGTGGACTGTTTGAACCTGTAAAACTTGGTGGCTTCAGCTTCCTACGTCTTCCTGGATTCTGTAGTTGGTAAGAAGTGAATGGCTACTGCTGTAACTCGGCAGTCACAGTAAGAATAATCAGATTACAAATTCTTCTGTTAAATAAATTTCTACTGTGCTTAAACTGTTCTATGTGTAAGAAATTCTACTGTATCTATGGTCTGTTACTAGCTGTTACCCTCCCGTTCTGTTTTGTGTGCTGATGCGTTCATATTCATAAACAAAAAGCAAATATATAGACTGAGGAAAAAACAATAATTTCAAGTAGTGGGAATTTGTGTGTGTATGAAAGAGAAAGACTGTAAATAAAAAGATAGCAGGGGCAGTGATACCTTTGGTGATAAAAGAATTGGTCACACTCTTAGGCATATTTGTGGAGGATCTGTTATAGTTTGCTGAAAATGTGCCTATTTCTTGTCCAGCTAGTCTGAACATACCATCAGTTAGTGATCTGACGCTGGCCCTAGTTCCCCGTCAGTATAACGAATGTGCTATATTAAAAAGTAAAGAGGTGAAGAAGCTAAGTTACTGTCTTAATACAGAATTTTAATGTTAAATTCTGGATCTCATTTATGCCTTTGAGGTCTGTCCTTGTGCGCGCGGGGGGGGGGGGGGGGGGGGGGGGGGGGGGG
>JANZLQ010000013.1:30401553-30428815 GCA_026212715.1 Elanus axillaris | reverse complement strand
CCCCCCCCCGCCCCCCCCCCCCCCCCCCCCAAAAAAAAAAGCTCTGAAATCACATACCATACCTGTAAAACATAAAACTTGTGTCACAGCCACTGTGATCATTTAAAAAACCCACAACCCTTAGCGTTTTTTGTTTGAGATTATTAACCTGGTACCCTGACAAAATGGCAACATTTCATTACAATTTAATCATCACTGATTTCAAGTGAGCGTATGATCTCTCTTGGCTTTAGTGAGAAGTTGTTGTGTAGGATGTGCAAACGCAGCATCGGTAGCACTGCACGCAGAGGCAGCTGAATTTCAAAGCGTGTCTTGTTACCCTAGGTCTTGCGAAGGGTTGTTAGCGTGGCGTCACGATGTATTTTAAATCCTTCAGCGCTGTCGGTTGCAGAAATATGATAGATCAGATCCATCATAGAGTGTTAGAGCAACTCGAACCTTGCGTCTCTTAGGGCTGGTGTCAAGAAGTGCTGTTCCTTTCCAGTCGGCTGAGTTCGGGCGAGCGGGGTGATCTTTGCTTTTTTTGACATTTTAGATGCCAAGCTCTGAGCCAGAGTGTGGGGAAGCTCCCCCTCCCCTTTCTGTAGCAGCAGCAGAGATGGGCAAAGAATATGACTGAAATGTTCCTGCTTTAAGAGACTCTTGAATTTGGTCCAGGAGACTTTTTTTCTGTTTTCTTTGGTCTTGATAAACATACATGATGGAAATAAAGGTTTGGGAAACCAGCGTTATTAACACGGGGGTATGTGCTGCACGGAAGTGTGCACATAATTAAAAAAATACAATACTTTCAATTTGAAAACAAGCTTCAGTGTACTTTTTTGATTTCTAGATGAATACTGGCATTCAGGTCTGACTGAAAATTTAAATTATCAAATAACCTTTACCTCCAAGTGGTCTTTTTTCATCGAAGAATCTGGTAAAATATCACTGGATCTTTTCTGATGGAAATTTTTGCTTTAGTCTAAAAGGCTTATCTGTTGTCGAAAATGTTTGCTTGAATGAAATCCCAATAGCTGTAGTTCCTTTTCTGGAAGGAAAGACTCATATAACATTTTAGATTTCCAGCATGAGTAATTTTTATGTGAGCATTATTTTGGCGTTCACTCACTTGTGTGTTGAGACTTGGGCAGCCTGTGAAGAAGAGCTAAAACCTGCGTTGTAGGTGAGACCCGAGTGCTGTGTCCAGATGAAAACTACTCTGAAAATACCTGTATGGTGACAGAGGTTGCAGCCTGCCGGTGCCTGGGACCCGCTGACCCCAGGGTAATACAAATAAAGTCGGAGCTGGGAATTAGGAGGAAGGTGTAAGAACACCGGTCGCTAGCAGGGGAGGACCCCGTGGATCCCTGTCCTACGCGGCGGGGAGGACGGAGGATCCAGGCACAACGTTTTGAACGACGGGGCTTCAGTCCCACTGTACGGCTCTGGCCATTTGTGCCATTTCAGCGTTTATACTGCTCGCTCCAGGGGAATTACAGCCCCCCTCCCCGGTGTAACTATCTGTGTTTATTCTCTCTGTTCCGTGTGCTCTTAAAATCGTGGTGTGAGCCTTGTGTAAAGCAGCACCCATGGGCAGGGGAGCTGTCATTGCTAACTGTAGAATTGTATAAAGTCTCTGTTTTCCCCACTTGGGAAAGGTCTTTTAATTGACTTTTTTCTGCTGGCCAGCCCTCTCCCCACCTCCACAGCCCCCTGGGGGGGGGTAGTACCCCAGGCTGGGGAACCCTCTGTGAGCATCCCATGTGGACCTCAAGAAGCATCAGCCTGGGAAAGGGGACACATTCGCTCTGAGGTTTGGCCAAATAATTTTCTTTACTGTCGGTGGGGGGGGGGGGGGGAGCTTGTCTTGCTTCTTTTAATGCTGCTTGCGGAGTTTTAATCAGTTACGCTCTTTTGAGCCCCTATTTCTTGCCCTGTGATCTGTCATCTAATTCAGTTTTTCATTCCTGCTACCGAAAAAGCCTTTCTGTAACTTCCAATATTCAGCTTCATTTATCCCTTTTAGAAGAAATGTAGCTTTTTATAGCATGCTTTTCTCTCTCCAGTTTCTGTGAAGCCACGGGTGAGGAAGTGTCAAGCCTGAGGTAGAAAATTAGATTTAAAATCCCTGATCCAGGTCTGCTGCTGGGTGAACCTCCATCTGTAGCTGACTTACGGGAGATTCTGGTCCGGAATGAGATTGGAAGAGCTGTCTGTGTGGATGGCAAGCAGTATGACAGCGAGCATCACCTGCAGGAAACTTTTGGGGGGGCCTACCTTGTCTTATTTGAGGCTGCCCCGCTCCCCTTGCAGGCTATTAGCAACAGCTTCTTTCCTTCCATAGTCCTTCTCAAATGAAGTGTCTTTCTGGCCCTCTTTTAGCCCCTCTCTTTTGATCAGGGAAGTGCTGAAGAAATAAACCTCTTTTTCACTTCTCTGGTTGTTTTTGTGCAGTCACATCTGGACCAGTTTTAGTCTAGCTCTTGCCAGATCACAGAGAGCGTGCTCTGGTGCTTTGCCATGCTCCTTTTTGCTGCTGATAGGCCTTTTCCTAATTTTTCTCCGTGCAGACGTTGCTATTGATGAGATGCTGGGTTTTGGGGCATGCAGATTTCTGTATCTGCCTATTATAATTTAACTCCTGTTTTCCAAAGGATCATTTTTCTAGTAACAATATTATTTTGTGCTTCTTCCCCAGAGTGGCTTCCTTTGAAATTGGTAATCTTGCAGGCTCTTTGAGTTGACTCTTGCTTTTGGAGGCTCATCTTCCCTTGAATGTCCTAGTGTTGGGACAATAGATGGTGGAGTTACCCACACCTTAAGCTCCTGTTTATTCCTGGAGACCACATTCCTCCTAAAATGGCTCATGTCTGTTCAGCAGTTTCTGCTCTGATGTCCCTGTGTTCCACCTCTGCCTCCAACTCTTCTCTTGCTACTGCAGCTTCCCTTTTTTTGATCCAGGACTCCACTTCTCGGACTTTTGGCATCAACCAAATGTTTTGCGTCTGCAGATGAAAATATGACTTTGTCATTCTTTCTTCTGCGCTTCAGTTGACTCTGGGTGATGTGAGCAAGCAGGATAGAGTTAGGTTATAAATAGTTATTTTAAGGTTTCCTTTGAAGAGCGCGTCGCTCATTGCTTCGGTCCATCTGCTCCCCTCTGGGACGTGCCCTGGACTTTCCCAGCCGACCCACAAGAACATTAGCTCTTGCTCAAGCAAACAAATCTGTAATTAGGAGTCTGGTTTTGGATCTGATTTTGACCCTGTCCTTCGGGTTCCGTAAAACGCATTGGAAAATCTGACTGGAGGACGGCAAAGGTAGGTGGTAAAGGCAACATGTGCCAGAGAGATTTGAGAGATTTTTCTAGGCTACTTTATGTAAAGCTTGATTCTCTAGCTGTTGTTGTGAGTGGGGGGGAAAATGGATGCACTAAGAGTGTTACAAAATAATTCAGTAACTATAAATAAAATTCCATATAATCTGTAAGGCAATTTGAAAAGAGCTGTGAGAAAAGCGAGCTCTCGTGTTGGTGAGATTTCTTAGGCTGGCATCAAGCCTACTCCTTTGACACCGAGTTTTCGAGCGTGCCTAGAACACTCTGTACTCGGGAGGCTCGGTAGGATTTTTTATTTTTATTTTCGTTCTTGGGTATCATTTTAGTTTATTTAAACCTGAAGTAAAGAAGGTATCTTGTTTTGTGGTTGGTTTTTTTTTGGGGGGGTTTTTTAATGACCAAAAAGATTTGAGAGGGGTGACTTTCTGATGGGCTTACTCAAAATAGTAGCCGGACCTACTTCTTTCCATTGCATTCCTGTAGTAAAGGTTGCAGGTTAAAGCTGACAAACAGGGAAATTCATTAATGTGCACAGTCATCTCTTACCCTATTGAAATTTGGGATTGCAGAGCAGCTTTGTGCAACTGTATCCAAGATATGCACAAGGGACATAAGTTTCCCTGAAATCTCTTAAACTGTTTTGTATTTATTTTTATATTCTTCAGTGGTTACCATTTAGGCATCTGTCAAGCCAATCTCTGCGACTAAAGGATTTCCAGAAAGAGCAAAGATCTGGGGGTTTGTTTTGATGATGCCAGTCTGCACGGACTACCACCAAAAGCATGTAGGACAAATCCTTAGTTTTATCGGTTTTACAGTATTTTCACTTTGGAAGTCTCACTTCGTGTTGCTACAGCTCTGAAGCAGCAACTACTGTAATGTCTAATGGTCTTACTCTTGCTCTGCATAGGGCAGAAACATGAGAAGATAATGGGAGAGGAGCAGGGGGAATTCATACTAGCAAGCTGTGCTGGGAAAGCGTGGAACAGTTGTGGCTGGCCGATATTCACTGCATTGCTACAGCTAAAAAATCTGCTGAACAGAATTAGCAAGGAGTTATTGATTAAGTGTTGAATCGGGGCTTTTTGATCCTTTAAAACCTATCCAATTAATCAAGTGAGATTGAAAGATAAGTGAAATTATGGCTAACTTTTTTCAGGATGAATCCACTCGTTAATATTTGCATAGAATTAGGGGGGATTTTTGGTGATATAGGGTGTAGTAAGATAGCTGAATTTCAGAAAAATCTTTAGCTGTTTTTGTCTAGATAATCCCTTTACAGACTACCTAGGTAATTATTTGATGGTATAGTGATAAAGAGACTGATGAGACACTGCACTGGATAGGCAGAGACCAATTAATTAGTCCCAACTTGCTTTTTGGAGGAGACTGTCTTATTCTTGAGGGTCTAATTCTAACAGCATCTGTCATGAAAATTGAAGTAAAGAGTGGAAACTGCTCATCAGCAGCTTTGCTGACTAGCTCATTTGTTTTAGTGTAGTACTGCATGTTTCTTCTGCGGAACATCCTTCCCACAGTACATTGCTGCTTCAGAATTCATTTTTATTGCAAAAATGACTTGTTAATGCAGTTGTTGTTTTAAGGTGAGTTTCTGCAACAACGATGGAAGGCTTGTGGATTGGAATATTGAGCAAGGCTAGAACTAGGTGGGTTTTTTTAATTAAAGATAAAACCCTGTATGCTCTGCAGTTAGATACTGATGAAAGTATTCCTAGCCTTTCCAGTAAGATTTATGGTCCTAAGGATATTTTGAGAGACCAAGTACGTATACAAGACAAGTTGTCGCTATTAGAACACAGTGTTGTCGTGTGTATTTAGGTGGTTATTATTAAGTATTTAGGTTTCCAGGTTAGGTCTCCGCAGGCACAAACCGCAGCCTTAACTTCAGTCAGTACTCTCAACTTCAGGTCTTCTGTGGCTTTGCGAAGACGTCAAGGCAGTGGTTTGTATTCCGGTCTAGTTTTCCAGGCTACGCTCAGGAATTACTTCTGTTGTTCACAGATGCTGGAAAAGGTAGGGATGAGTTTTGCGGCAAATTGCCAAGGAGCATTCATATGCGAGGCCTCAAGAATTTGTGTCTTAACTCTAAAGAAGTTCTGTAGTTTCTTCGAGGCGCATTAACACCTGTCTGTGCGTGGTGGGGAGGATCGGGTTTAGATATATTAAATGGGAAGGCGCGTGATATCTGGTGTATCTTCCTGACTGAGATTTGGAACACAGCTGTCAGAGGTGGGCTGAGCACTAGGTATGTGTTAAAACTTGCAGGGCCACCTGCCACGCTAAAGAAAAGGGAGGAGGCAGCAAGCCTGGAGGTTTCCAAACTGCAGAATGTGCTACAGGAAGGGTTGGAGATGGCGGGAGGGTTGCAGCAGTGCTTGGCTCCTTGTGCCACGGTCCTTGCCCAGGCTTGGGGCTACCAGCACCAGGAGTCCCAATTAACGGCTCCTTACGGGCTGCCACTTGCCTGGGGCAAGCAAGATCCCTTAGCAGCCTGAGCCAAGGAGCTGAAGCTCCAGAATTGGCTGGCTGGATTTGCAGCCAAGGGGCTGGAAGCGTCCGAGGACACCGCCAGGAATTGGGGTTTTGGGGCAGGGCGGATGGTCCCAGCATGTCCTGCAGCCACTGGTCCTAGGTTTGCTCAGCCCTCGTGTGACTGTAGGAAGACCTTTATTCTGCTGGTGGCTGAAGACCCTGTCACACACTTGCGTCTCCCCAGGCACAGGCGGACCTTGATTTTCATGTGCCATGATGGACGGTCGAGGAGATCCCAGCTATTCAGATCCTGTAGTTATACGGAGCTCTGGATGCCTATGGCGATGCTTTTCTCTCCAGTGAAAGATTCAAGGTGACTTCTCTCTCTTACGGAAATGTTTTTGCTTCTTGCACCCAGCTACCCACTTCCACCTCATCTGAACAGCTACTGTGTTTCAGCTGTCCACTTTAAAGCTCTTTTTTGGCAAAGCCAGAGATGTAGTATGCTGCCTAGAAGATATTATTTGATTTATGTGGTGCACTGGGCCAAGCTGAAATAAAGGACTTCTATTTAATCCCATATCAGGGCTTTTGTTATAGAGATAAAGGAACAAGTAGTTTAGCTCTTACTCTGGTGCTGTAAATTCAACAACCGCAACTCTCCCTTGCTTTGTTTGAACTTACTGTAGCACCCTAGTTGACTGAAAGCATCCCATCTACTGCATTTGTTCAGCAGCACTTTGTGTGCCAGAGCAGCACTCTCCATTTTTTGGTGGGTTTTGTGTGCGTCAGCAAGAAAGAGGAGATCAGATTTTACAGATATTACCTGCGTAACTCTCTCTGCTGCCTGAGTGACAGTCACTTGCTGCAAGAACCCACCACCAGTACTGGGATATCCAGTGCCCCTTGGGATGCTGAAGAAGCGTAAGGAGGGTGGAGTGAGACTACGAGGTGCAACGTGCAGGTGAGGTGATGGGACAGGGATGAGTGTTGAGAAGGTGCAGTAGGAAAATGGAAGAAGCGGACAATGGATTCTGGCTTTCTTGCTCACTTAAGATCCAGCATTTGAGAGCTGCTGCTGTGGTGGATGGTCCTGGTAGCGCTTGCCAAGCAAAGCGACAAAATCCTAAACTGGTCACACCTGAGCTTTTGTCGCTTGCAAGCAAGGTCATGGCATTTTCATGCCCACCTAGCAAAACAAGTTCCATTTGCGTGATAAAGACTGATTATCCACTGATAATGTCATACCTGACCTCTGACAAATTCCTGAACTTGCACTCCCCAGCAGCGTGTATTTTAAAAAGCTGGTTTGGCCACGTGTCAGCATAGCATGGCTGTTACTTAATTTAACAAGAGTTAATTAAGCTGATATCGTATTGATGAGTGTATTGGAAAAACATACGTATTTGGGGAAGTGTATGACTGGACTGTGCCTCAACGTTGTTCTGTTGTTTGCCAGTTAAAACAAATGTTTGGCCCTTGGTAGCCTTCTTACTGTTACCGTTTTCCTGGTGGTTTTCTTTTTTTCTTTAATGTTGCTCTTTTCCTGTGCTTAAAATAGTGGTGTGTGTGGTTTGGATGGTTGGTTGAAAGCCTTTGATATCAATACCCTATTCTTGCCGTCTTCACTGAGTAATGACAGCCGGCCAAAATGCACGTGTGGCTGACCATGGCCATTGCTTTTCACGTGCCTGGATGTCTTGCATCTATGTTTTGCAAAAATGTCTAGTTGTATTTGAAAATTTCTCATTATTTCTGTAACTCTTGCTCTACAGCATGTTAAAATTATGGATGTCTTTTAATTGCATCCCAAGGCCTTGGACTCTGTTTTTGGAGATTTTTCCACGTCACGTTGGTTCAGTCACCTCGTAGATTGTGTTACCAAAATTTATAGAAGTTAGCCGATTTGATGAGGGAACTTCTTATGACCCAAGGCATAAGCTTTGCTTATTATTTATGTTGATTGGTGGTTTGAGGGCAGGAGGCCAAACTATTTGTGGGGGAGATAAGAGTCACCTCCTGCGTTTCTGGCTGCCCTCTCTCGCTCTAACCATAGCCGAGAACCAGGTGCTGCAGCCCTGCGAGATGCCGGCTGCCTCCCTCCGGGGTGTGCCAGCCTCGCGCCAGTTAAAAGGAGAAGATGGGAAGTCAGGAGCTGTGTCCTTACGTGACGCTGGGATGGGAACAAAATCCAGGCTGCTGACGGGTTTAGTGTTTTAGGCATCCTTTTTTTTTTTTTTTTTTTTTCCCCCATCATGTGTTTCAGAAGCATAGTGGTAGCTTTTAAAATGCATAAAATAGAGGATGGTATTTATCCCTCCCTGGTAAACTTTATTAGTGCCTTTGCCCTGTCAGAGTGCCGAGTAGAATTCAAACCCTGAAGTCTAGGAAATGCTGAGGTAAGAGCCAGCACCAACCTTAATATAATCTTAATTCTGCCCAGGGACCTGATGATACCTGTCGGAACAGTTCAGTAACAGGAGTACCATAAAAAGGTACCATTAAAAGGTGTGAAAAACTGAGAAAATACATTTTTGTTTGCATTTTCCGCCTTCACTGTATACGTTTCAGCTTAAAGTAGCCGGGAAATACTTTAGCAAAGGAAAGCGTAGCTGTTGGCTCACAGCAAGTGCTGCCTTTGAGGAAGCAAGTGGACCCACTTAAGGATGGGATTTGTTACGTTGCGTTGTTAATGGCAAACAAGGTTTTCTTCTCAGGTGCGTTGCCGGTGATGTGATGTGATGCGATGCGACGCGACGTGAGAGTCGGTAGTTGGTGGGCGCAGCAAGGTGCCGTGGAGTGAAGGAATCCTCTGACCAAAGGTGGAGGCTTTGTAACGTTTAGTGCGTCTGAGAACATGTTAAAATGTGCGGCAGGAACATTTGCTGTAGCTCTCGTTTGCTTTGGATGACTAACCCCAAATTGGCTGTGGCCCGTGGTGGCTCTGCTTTCTTCCTAGGGGTGTTGTCGTGCTTGTAACAGGAAAAAGACAATGTTCTTAATGAAGGTTTCAGCTGCACTTTGGTGCTTGTATTACCTTAACCTCTTACTTCCAATTTAAGTTGTGAGGATTTTGCTACTCTTCACACTTCTGAAGGATGTTTCTGCTTGTAAGGTCTTCAGATGCTTTGTATGTTAACTACATTTAATAAATATTTTTTCAGTATTGTCAAGCAACAGATTTTTCTTCTTTTTTTTTTTAGGGCAGGGAAGGCATGTGTCTAGGAGCCTAACGGTGTGACGTTCCCCTGCGATACAGGAGAGCTGGATTTTAATTCCCTTGACCTGGGAGACAGGAACAGGCACACTGAGTCAAATCAGGGTTCATTCTGTATTCATCTACTATTCTGTCTCAGGCAGGGCCAGTTCTAGGTGAATAAGGTATCAACAGCTGAGGAGCAGAACGGTACTTTGGTCTTTTCAGCTTTCTGATGTCTGCCTCTTTATGTTTAGTAATGCTCGACGTACTTTTCTTACATAGATTCATCTAATGAGACATCAGCTCTGTCGTGTCTCAGAAGACAGACTCAATTCCTTTCATAAAATAAAAAGGGGAATATTTATGCAAGGCTACAGCCGGTGATGTTCCAAGGCTGATCCCAGGCTAGCTCGGCAGCGGCACGTGCCTCTTCAGATCCAAGCCCAGGTCTCCATTGCTTCCTTGGGCATGGGGACTGGAAGCAAGTGGTGTTCCTGACAGAGTGCTATGGGTGGCTTCTGTAAGAAATGGTGTGACTTCAGGAGAGGATTCGTAGTTGAAAAGTCTGAAAACCTGTAGATACCATTCTTAAGCCTGAAGGCAGTCCAAGACTACCTTTACACCTCCTACTGACCACCACTTATCTCAATTTTTTCTGCGGAGCTTGTTCAAAGGAGCATTGTAGGGCAAAGTGAAGCCCAGGGAGGTCCTGAAGTTGCAGCCTCACAGTCTCTCCATGGATTTCGCTGTCAGTCGTTTAATTTCCTTTCATCGTGTTTGGTTCCATTTTCTTAGAGGGAGGTGAAGACTGTGCAGGGTAACAGAGCCTTTCCCACATACTAACCGTTTTCAGCTTTTTTCTTGTTGGCATTGATGGATCGGCTGTGCTTCTAATGCAAGATTTGACTTCCCGTGTGAACTTCAGAGCGCGTTCACCCAACTTCGGGACCAGTCTGTACGCTGCCCTCGGGACGTTCACTGAAAACGCCTGTTCTGAACCCAAGTGCCTGGGACAGTCTCAGATTCAACATACAAACACAACGTTGTCCTACTGACCCGCAGCGGCTGTCTTACGAGACAGGTTGTCTAGCGTCAGCTGCCTAGCTGCGTATGACAGCTTCTTTTTTAATGCTTCTCATCGCTCAGCACAGGTAGACTTAAACCCTTAATAATGTTTTCATTATTGCTTTCCCAGTAGGACGCAGGGTGTCAGCAAATTGCAAAGTAAGCTGAGCCAGTAAAGGAGTTCTGGAATACTTGCAGAGTCTTCCTTTTGGAGAAGAGGGACCCGAGCTCCTGGGATTTGCTGGGTTTGGGAAGCACTTGCTAATGTTAGCTAAAAGCCTTTCCTCCCCTGCAGTACTCTGCTCCCTTCCTTTTGTCACACAGCCTTCCTCTGCTATCTCTACAAAACGGCTTTCATGCAATCTGGCATGTCAGCTGTTGCCTTTGTGCATTGTGTTGGGTCTGGGATAAAGCGTAAGCCCTACAGCCCTGGTGCTTTATCGTACGGCATGAACGCTGATGGTGCTCTAGTTAAGAAAAAAGCAGCCAAGCAAACTTCCTATAACTATTACTAAATAACTAAGCAGATTTGGGAACTGTGAGCTCCTACAAGTAGCTGCATTTTTAAAGGTTCCCTTTTAAAGCTGCTCACCTTGGTGTTTTCATTATGGAAAACTGCATTGGTAGGGAACGGACTTGTGCGTACATCTTGGTATTACATGATTTATCTTCAGAGGGCTAATTAGTGCTTGGCGCAGAAGCCGATATACTTCACAGGTGTAATTTACATCCCTTGTCTTGGAAACGGCAGCAAGCAAGCCCACTGCAGGACCACCTTAAGAAAGAACAAGTACCGGTCTTTTTCTGCACATCTTTCCTGTATGTTCCTATTTCTAGAAGCTTTTTCCGCTACCCTAACTCGTGTCAGTGCGAACGCTATGCAGAGACAGTACAATCCGCTGCAGCAGAGCTCCTCCGGGGAGGTAGCTTAATCAGCCCCAGGGTGAGTTCTTAAATAAGGGAGGTGACAGACTGTAGGAAAGAGGCAGAGATGTGAAATGTTTGGAAAGAGGAATATGACTCTACCTTCGGGGGGGGGGGGGGGAGCAATACTATTACACACTGGAAGCGTAAATAGAAAGCAGTTCTGTTATATGTTATATGGGCCGTAAGTCGAGCATCCATCCGACTTCCCTTGCTGTAGAGAGCAGTTAGAGGATCCACGTGAGTTTGATTTCTGAAGTACAGAACAAAACAAATGCCCAACTGTGCCATAATCAAGCACCAGGGTGCTGACGGAACCTCCCTGGAGCAGATCAGTACTAAGACCACGATCCATCCTCTTGAGAAACACGTTTTGTGCGTTAGTTTGCTTGTTTTTTTACTCAAAACCCTGTTGGTTTAGGCATGAATTATTAGCAAGGCAGTGTTAGCACTGTGAATAAGCGTAGCGTGCCCTCCGACAGCAATTCTGCTTTCAAACACTTTTTAGAGCTGACTACAGGTATTGGTGTGGGCACTAAGCATCTTTACTTGTGGCAGCCTACGTATCTCATTTTGAGAAGGGCCAAAAAGCTGCAGCCGAGGCACCGGGGGTTGTAAAAAATTAAGCCACTCCAGCTCTGGCTGTAATCAGCATGCTGTCAAGTTGTATCAGCCTTTGGGAGCAGAGGCGAGGAGAAAATAGGAAAAGGAGTGCCGGGGAGCTGGAAAGGGAAACCGATGCAGGGACTGACCTCTGCGTGTTTTGTTCTCCGTTGACAGGTTGATGACGCCCGGGAGTGAAATTCGGTTCGTCCATAAGCACATGGGTCTGGTGCCAGGCTGGGGAGGAGCTGCCCGGCTGGTGGGGATGGTCGGCGGTGGGGCTGCCCTCCGGCTGCTGAGCGGGGCGGCCGGGCTGGATCCCGAAAGCGCGCTGCGCCTCGGGCTCTCCGAGCAGACCCTGTCCTCGGCAGATGGAACCGGAGCCTTGGAAGAAGCCCGAGCCTGGCTGAGTCGGTACACGGAAGGTCCAGCCAGCGTGATTCAGGCTGTGAAAAAGGTGGTGACGGCGGGAAGAGAGCTACCGGTGGAAGCTGCCCTAAGGATCGAGAAGGACGTTTTCGGAACTGTATGGGGTGGTCCTGCCAATTTGCAGGCGTTGGCTAGAAAACTAAAACATAGATGACGGTCGGTCGGTGCATAAGAAGCGTTCTTGACCTTTTTGCAAACAAAGCTTTCACTAAAGCAGGCATTAAAGGGAATAATTTAAGGACTTGCTCATTTAAACTGGCGTTAACGTTCCTGTCAGGGCTCTCTAAATCTCTCTCTCTCAAAAAAAAAAAAAAATCCTTTTCCACAAACATTTGTTTTACAGTGCAGGATCTGGACCTAAAATAGTGCTACGTAAGAATTCATACCTCTTAATGCATATATTTTAAAGTAGGAGCAAAGATAAATAATGTTGCCTACCCCCAAATAATACATTGACCTTAATGTGGGGCTTTTTAATAACTAAAGAAAAAATGATTACGTAAATAGACTAGGACTGAAAATATTTAAGCTGGACACATTTGTTGTGCAACTGCAGAGAGATCCCCGGCAGATTCTTTACTGTCCTAATCACGCGCTGAATGGCGATTAGTGAAATTAGTATGTAAAGGTAAATAATGTGCCGAGAATAGAACTATAATTCTTTTGGAATGAGACTGAAGATTGTTTTCTCTGGAGTTAATTTTGTTTTTCTAACTGGTATGGAAATGAATTGCTTGAAAGATAGGTTTGTTTATTTGCAGAACAGGTGCATCTAAAGCTGCAAAAAATGAGTTCCCCGACATGAGACCGGTGTCTGAGCAGCTTTAATGGGAAGATAACTGGTGAGATGATAGCTTTTATTTTTTCCTAATTCATAATTTTTCATATTCTTTGCATAATTGCTGAGAAAGTAGCCAAGGATACTTCAGTTTTAATGCTGATTTTTACAGGAGCAGCTCAAACTCCCTGAGGAGCTTATAGGCCTCATCCCCTGACAGTGATTCCGGTCTTTAAATGCATTTAGGTTTCTTCTCACTGCTCGAGGAACCAACCACCCACGTACGCATCTGCACGTTCCCGTAGCCCGGACCTGCGGTGCCGAGCACATGCAAAGCTGCTGACCCGATTCTTTACATAGGCAGATCCATGGCAGAGGGTTCCTGTACTGTTGGATAGGATGCACTTGTCTCTAAATCGGCAGGGGCTGAGACGGGAGCTCAGGGGAGCACGTTAGGGAGGAAACTTCGGGCTACGCAACACTTGACACGCGTTCTCCCTCTGACCCGGCCTAAGTAACGCTGGACACATGGAATAAGCTGCCTTAGGAAAAGGAGGTGATTCCTGGGATGGAAATCCCTGTTAAAACCTCTACTGTGGCAGGGTTCCCGAGCTGTAGACAGTGAGGTAACTGTGCGTATGTTTGAAGATCTTGGGACAGACCAGTGATGGGAATTAGGCTGGATTGCCTGTGACGATTCTGCAGCTTTTGAGCAGATGCTGGGCTCTGCTGGGGATGTTTTACTACGTGGCTTTCACGGCAGGGAGTGTGTATAGCCCGAAGCAACCAAAAGAAATGCGGAAGGAAGGGATGTCTTTTGAGCTGGCACCTCCGGGAGGGTAAAGGAACTTACACTGCCCTGTAGGTTCTGCCTGTCTGCCTTCACGCCTCAGGCTGCTGCTGGAGGATGAGTTCAAATCTCTTTTCCCCCAAAAGAAAGTTCAATTTTTAATTCCACTAGCTCAGTTGTTAGTCCCGGGTGCAGCTGGGTTCTTGCCGTGCTCTGACAGACTTCAGACCCATTCCTTCTGAAATACGGGTGTTTTAGTACAGTCAGGCAGTACTTGGCTGTTCAGTAATGAGCCTGTTCTGCTTTTCAAGAAGTTCCTCATGACTCGCGAGGGATTCCAGATTGCCAACGTCACGGAACCCTCAGAGCAGGCTCCAGTCCGTGCTCCTCCAACGTTCTGAAGCATTGTCGTGAGTCGAAACCCCTGTGCTTTAAAGGGCAACTGGTTATGCCTTTGCTAGTAGTAAGAATAAACTTGCCATTACTAATACTGTGATTATAGTTTTTAAATGGGTGTGAAAATTGCTTAGAAGCTCAGAGACCCTTGAATCATTGGGGGTTTAATTATTTTTCAGGTGCCAGGCTGCAAGGCTCGTTAGTGTATTCTGTGCACTGGGTGATATAAATTTGAAAGGGAGGAAATCACATATTTTGAACTAGACCTGTGCTGCCAGTAAGGGAAACTCGGTGTGTACTCCTGTTGGGGACCTCCTCCCATGAGCTTGCTTCTCATTTCACCAAATGCATTTCCCCAGCCATCCTCTCTGATTCCTATCAAGGGCCAATGTTTGCTTCTGAGAACAGGACCGATAATTAGCTACTACTGAGACACTTTCAGAAAAGGGAACAGAAACTCATTTTGTTGGAATCACAGATACACCAAACGTAGCTACAGGAGGTTCTGAAGATAATTACACGTGTTTGTTTTGATCAAGGATTTTGTGAGCAGCCTAATACTGTATTCTCTGGTTTCTTTTCTGTTTTAAAAGTACAGCCCTTCGTATGAACGCCGGCCTCACTAGATTACCATGAGTGCTAGCATGAGAGCTCCAGACTGAGCGAGATGAAATGGAATTCCATTTTACCAATTTCAAGCCTAAATGCTTTATTTCATAAAATACTTGATCACCTTAAAGTGACAAATACCCATAACCAGCACCTGATAAGCATTTATATTTTCTTTAAAATTATTAAAGACTACAAGCTTCATCTTGGTGTTTGTTCCCCTTCAGAAACGGCCTAAACCCAAACAAGCACTAAATGCACAAATTAGATTAGAAACCTCAAAACTGATACTCCCAGTCTCCTAATTAAATGGCTAGGGGCTAGTTTGCCAGCTCCCCCCTCAGCAAACCAGGTTTCCCGTTACATTGCGAAAAGCCCCTCTTGTTCTCTCGCCTCTGTGCTCTCGGACAACCTCGGTGCTTCACAGGGGTGTGGATTCTGTGCCAAGCGTTTGGAAGTTGGATTCTAGAGATCGCTTTTAGCAATAGAGATACTTTATCGTATTTGCTACTGACAGAAATACACTTACTGAATTGGCAACCTAGTCGTTCCTGCTGAATGCTTGGTTCACTATGTGATTTTTTTTTTTTAACTATGTAACAGGATTCCTGTGTCTGTGGTTATCTGTTCTCCTGGAAATGAAGAGATGCGGTAGATTTTATAGTATTTTAATTTCCTTTCCATTCTGCTCCACTGTGCATTTCTCCAGCTATGCTGTACGAGTTGAAAAATCACTAAATGCAGGGAATTACAGAAAACCACATAATGCAGTGTGGCTGCGGCTTAGCTAAAATTGACAGAGAACCCATCTCCTACTGAAGGTAATGGTTTAAATATAAGATGGGAACTACCAGTTACTACTTTTTCCTCGCTTGATCTGGGGCGTGATGATGACTTACTCTGATGATTGGCTATTAAGCTCTCACCAGCCTTACTTTAACTAATTCCCGTACTTCACAGCTGCAGTCGGCCAGCAGGAGCCAAGGGCAGCATTATAGGTGTTTGGCTGAACAGAGGTCTGCCTCTCTGCTTTGGTCAAGAACCCCCAAGGATAATCACTGATAAAATTATTTGTAGAGTGTTTTGGCTGAAAATCCTGAAATTAAGTATATAGAGTCAAGTTCTTGTATTTTGCTTCTTGCTTTCTGCAACAGTACCTATACCTCACATGAAGTAGAATGCGCGCACATAGCAGAAGTGCTGTTACTGAAGGTTTTTGCAGCACAAAGCCAGACTGTGATTAGAGCCACTGTGTGCCACCTCAGAACAGAAGACAGGTGACAACTAACAAATAGAAGAAAAAAAAAAAACCATGCCATCCTCTTTCCTTCTGAAGTCTATGTTCCTTACGGAACTGGAAGGTGATTGTAAAAAAATCTGTGATCAAGAGCATCCATTCCTAGCTGAGAAAGAAGGAAATCTTCCTTCTTCCAGCCTAGTCTCCTCTGTACTTTTCCTTTGTTCACCGACCCACTGATCTCACCTGTGGGCAGAGGGAACAAACTAAAAGCCTGGCACAGCTTTGCCCAAGATTTGTCGTCTCAGCCATCATTACAGTAAGGAGAACATTTTAGAAATTTAAATCTACCATTTTTAAATATCAGCCCTTTTAATTCCCTTCAGTTGGCTGTTTGCTTAGAGCAACTTCTGTCTGAAGATGCGTAGTACCCGTGTATCAGCTACTGTCCAGTTCCGTTCAGGGATATGTGTACTAAGAATTGGCGTTCAATTAGCCTTATTTTAAAGATTTGAGTCCGGAATGGGCTAATGCCGTTTCTCAAATTGAAAAAAATGTAAAACAACTGCCATAGACAGGAAAGACAAGCTGTGCTTTTCAAGATCTGGCTTCCAACCTTCTCTAATACACAGCAGTCAGCCTGTAGCAATCTAGGAAACACATTTCTAATACAAGCACAAAACTACCGTTTCTGTGCTGCCACCAGCTTTCCTGTGAAGAACAGATAAACAGCACTATGGTCCTTAACATCCGTCGTCTTTGTTACAGGGTCAAGTTTGACAACTTACGCTCTTTTATTTCAGTGTTGCTGCTGTTAAAAATAAAGCCGTGTGTGATACTTCTGCCTGCTGTAACAGTGAATCGAGCTTTTGGATGAGCAGTTGAGTGCTAAGCCTGCAACTTGTAATTGTTCAGCAGAGAGACATGCAGTGTTTTGTTTGAGAGATGGCCAGTCAGGGATGCAAGAACTTAGAGATACCACTCAGAGCCAGTCCTCCCTTTCGGCAAACACAGGAAGCTGTTTTATGACAGTTTTCTTTAAAGTTCCTCCAGTGAAGCTCAATTAAACTGGAGACATATCTAAGATTGTTACTGATAAAATGTAGTTTTATTAAATTATAAATTCCGTAACAAAAACGAGACAGATCAAGAAAGACCTCAAAAACAAAACTACAAGGACTAGATGGCAAAGCCAGTGAAAATGCCATGAAGAGTGTATAGGTAAGAATTTGCAACAAAAGTTAACAGCATTTTTACATTTCCATTGAATGAAGGTAAATGATTGCTCTTGTCTAGTAAAAACACATTTTAACTCCAAACTCACATCTATTTTCTCACATTAAATTAAGCATCCTGCTCACACCCAACGTCTCGCCTGCTCCCACACTGCCTTAGTGTTCTTTTCATACATCAATCCATGCAGAAAGTAGTAAGACACTTAATGCAACAGTCAGATAATGAGGACAATTCAAGTTGTACAGTAGATATACATTGGCCAAAAAGGGATCGAGTATCTCCAAAGGGAAAATGCTACAAAATAAACACAAGACATTTTCAAGAAAACTGGGTATTGCTAAGCAGCTTTCAAACCATTAACAGGACAACCCAGTTTCATACAGTTAAGAGTCTTCCAGCTGAGACATATTAAGAGACTTGAGTTAAACAGGCCAAATCTGTTTCTCCCCTTCACCCCACCCTCCCACCAAACACACTGCTAGGTTCGAGTGCAACGCCAACGTGGACAGAAAATTTACAGATACAGGACTGAGTTTTAAATCGCATGGCTCTAGATTTAAACTTCAGTGACTGTGCACTGTCCATCTGGCCTTCTAGACCTTACGCTTGTGTTTACCCCCCCGCCCCCTGCCACTGGTCTATCCGCTCCTGACTGGCTTGCGTTTGCGCTCAAGTGTCTCTGCGGGACAGAGGACAGGCGTTGCTGAAGGTGGGCCGACACATCCTCGCTATCGCTGCTAGCATCCGATTCGGTCTCCTCAACAGAGGTGTCAGGGGCTGGCACCCTACCAGAAGATGACGATTCGTGGTCTTCTTCTCCCTCTCCCCTGTGACTCCTTTCAGCCATACTGTCTCCATTTATTTGTAAGTGGGCAAAAGAGTTCTCTAGAGAATTGCTCGCATCTGGTGATGGCGTTGAAGGACTCACCAGCTGACCATCTAGTGACGGCAAGGGCCTAGCAGAAATGGATGCTAGAGGCTGCACAGCTGCAGCCCCCAGCGTCGGTGCGCTGTCTGCACCATCGGCAGAGCTCTCTCTTGCCAGGTTGACAGTGTTAGCATCACAGTCCAACCTCAAGCCAGCCACTCCCTTCTTTGGTATATCTATTATGTCCCGTTTTATTTTTCTGCGGCGTCCGTGCTCGTTTCTCCTATACTGAACCATATTTTCCAGATCTGCTACGTATAAAAACCCAGCGATTAGCATTTCAGTGCTCTTTTTACCCTTGGAAAAGGCATCTTCCAGCTCTCTGCTGGTACGTTCGTCATACTGCCACCAACCATTTCTACCTTCGTAGTACCAAGCATATTCTCCATTGCCTCTGCTTGCCGCCTTGAGTTCCTCTGGTGACAATAAAGTTGGCTTGTCCAGAAAATCCTCTGGAATCTCCTGCCGGCAGAGTGCACATCGTTTCCCGAGCCAAGAAGCTCCCTTCACACACAGATAGCAGAAAACGTGTTTACAAGGCAGACTTACTGGATGGACACACGTTTGCAGACAGATAGCACATTCGGGGACTGTCAGGGAAGGTGCTGCGTTAGCACACGACTCATTTGTTTTCCTGTTTGTGGGAAGCATGTTGATTGAATGATCTATTTCGCCACAGCCAGCCATCCTGCAAAGGATCAAAGACAGATTTAAATCAGTTTATTCTGTCAACTGAAACTGGCACCTTACATCACCTTTGACCTCAACATCCACAGAATGCCATCCCCATAAATTACAGGAAGTTACCATTTATGAAGCTCAACTCAAAGAAACTGATCGGTTAACATGCTCTTTCCTGAGCTGACAGACTAAATCAAGTACTGGGAGAATTTCTTTTGCTAATCAGCAATCTTTACCTGATTAATTTTCAGCACATTATCATGCCAAGTTAGAAAACAAGCTTTGGAACTTCCTCTGTTCTTTCTCTGAAGTAGCGTTGATTAATGAACCGCCAGTCGGCCAGCTACTTTCGAGCCTCCTCAGGAAATTTCAAGAAGCTGTGGTTCTTTCCTGAAGAGGTGACCTAGCTGCAAACACTGAACTTAAAACTAGCTGTCTTCACAATACTGGTGATCATCTGTTTGATTAAGGGATTGCCTGAACAGTACCTCAGATTAGGCTTCCCCAGTAGAAAATATGCCTGGCAGCAGCACCCAGCTGAAATATTCTCCCACTCTGTTTCTTAGTCCCCACGCACCAAGGGGCACCACCCCTCAACCTGGGCTCAGAACAACCACAGGGCTGCAGAACAAACCAGATTTGAAAAGCGAGGTGGCTTTTTCAAAAGATAGCCTGGATTCCCTTTTCCTAAACGTCAAGTGAACTCCCTGATGCAGCCAAGCGCACCTCAAAGGGTATCGCTGCAGCCCAGCAGAAGCAGCAGTATAGTGCAGAAAACACACAACCGTGATTCGATTGGTTTGTGAAGTCATTGCCTCTACCTCCTCTGGCCATATCTTATTTCTGTCATTAAAGCTGATTCTGTAACAAACTCTTAAGACAGAAGGGAATGCAAAACTATGTCACTTTGGCATTGTGTAGGATTTCAGTAGTTGAAAAATTCTAGCCTAAATATGCAAATGCTTTCACAACTACATTTTTGCCATGGCAATCTTTCTGTCTGTTTCACGGTAATTTTCCTTTTATGTTCTTATTTATTAGCAATCAAAACCAAACACCAGATACCAAATGAGGCAGAAGAATGGGCTTGGCAGGTGCAGGCCTGAAAAAGTGCCTTTTAAAATTTAAATCCCCAAGGAACTTTGAGGCTGATCTTCAGCAGAACAGCCTTTCAGTGAAACCGGTCTTTGTTGTACAAGCACCTAGGAATAGTTCATGCAAAACGATGACAGGCACATGGGCCAAAAGGCACCTTTGGAGGTCATGCAGCCCAGCCTCCTGCTCCACATGGCACTACCAATACTAGATAGATCAGCTGCGGCTTTGTCTAGCTGAGTCTTTTGGAAACCTGCAAGGATGGAGGTACCACAGCCTCCCTGGATGGCCCGCTCTAGTGTTATACACACTCCTAGCAGAATGTGTTACCTCAAGAGAAAATGTCTAGTGTTACTGTAAAAGCCTCTGCTGCTTTAAACTTCTTATGAATACATGCTGGGATTAAAAAAAAAAAAAATTATGCTTCAGCAACTGTGTTTATCTTTACAATAATGTATTAAGGGCTATTTACTTAAAAATGTATTTCTGTATGCTGTCAGTTCCTTTCTATCACTATAATTTCCTCTCAAAGGACCAATGCCTCTTTAATCCATTTTTTATCAAATCATTCTTTTAAAAGCTCTACAGCTCAAATATTTTTTCCTGAAGTAGCACATAATTGTATCCACCTATGTTTCAGTTTCATATCTGAATTTCTTTCTCTGAGATTAAAGACAAATCTGCATACCAAGTTCTTAAATCAGCATGCCAGACACAGGCACAGCGTTACCTACCACCAGCTCACTGTCGTTTTACTGTACAGTACACATCTGTCTGCAAGATCCATGCTAACAATGTTGTGAACAAGTTGCTTTCTGGGAGCCTCACGCTTTTGAGGTTTTATTTTGCAACGGAATTTTACACCAAAACTAGAGGTTTATATCAAGAAAGAAGGGGAAAGAAAAACTGTTGAGATTTCAGAATACCCACAAATACAACCCAACCAGTATCTCACAACAGAAGAGCTGAAAGAGAAATCCACGTATTGATTCATTTGCGCTAACCATGGCTGAGGTAAAGGATCTGAGTTTTCAAGTGCTCCCATAATAAGAAACTACTGTGCAAAAAGACAGAGCAGCAGAGATTCTTACTTCCACACTACAGTTCTACAAGAGGCTGCTTCTCCCTGAATATACTTTATAAGGTTACGCTTTTCAGAGTCAAAGAAAAGATTAAAACAACCTGTAGATTACGTAACTTCTACACAAGTCTTGTATCATAATTAAGATTTTGGAGGGGATTAAAATGCAATGCTGGGATTAAAAATCCAATGCATTCTGACAAATCAAATTCTGATACCATGAGCTCACTTAGTAGTAAACTAAAAGCAGTGTGGAAGTTCTCACCTGTTCACTGAAAGCACAAAAATGCTAACATTTGAACTGTGCTCAATAGGTCACTCAATTTGAGGGATCTTTGATCCCTGACTAGATCAAGACAATAACGCAGGATATGAAAAGAAAGGAGTTAATGCCTTATCGTGAAATTCCTATGTGATTTTTAATGACCTGAAGGAAAGTGTTATGTGTAAAATGAATACAGCTGGAGGAGTAAACACTTATCTCTAAACAAGCGCTACGCAGCAACATAAAACTCAAAAGATAAGCACAACTGCAGTTGCATGTGCTCAGAATGCAGGACAATTACGCACTTGAAGATTCAACTGAAGTGATGCTGTCTCACTTTTTGTTTTAAGGGAAGATCCTAATTAATCCTTTTTTGTTTACCTTTTAAAGTATCAAATCTAGGTCACGGAGTTTGTTTATAAGCTGGTATAAGGCTGTACATGTAGATTTTTATTGAAGAGGTACTCCTTCAGAAAGGAGAAAAAACATCCAGGACTGCTATTCTGCTACGTTATGGCTGCAGAAGCACTGTCATTGCAACTTCATGGTATTAAGAACTGAACAAAACCGACCACAGAATATTTTTCCTGAAATTAAGGGTAATATTTTATAACAAGGTTTTGATTAAACAGGCTTCGTATTAGAACTGTTATCAAACAGTAAACCTCTGGTTTTTGGAGGGCTGGGTTCCCTTAAGTCACTTCTGGCAACAGGGAAAATTACCTTATTGAATAGTGAGACTAAAAATTAATCAAACTCAAGGACAAGTTCTAAAAATAAAATTATTTGAAGTATTTAGATCCTCAGTTCAGGTATAAATAACTGAACAACAAGCATGCGAACACTGCATTTTAACATAAATAGAGCCTAAGGCCAACTGACAAGGAGCTAGTCCACAATCTTGCCAGATCCCACCTATTGGCCTTTTGTGTTTTTTTTTTTTTTTAAATTTTTAATATTAAAACATGTATTTAATTTGTAAACTTAGGGTGCACAGCCCAGAGCACCCTCCTCAACACACAAAGTATAGAAGTGGTGATGTAGAAAAACTTCATGAAAAGACCCTGGGCCTTCTAGGACTCTGTTGGACGAAAAAGTAAATTCCCACAAAACCACCTCAAAATCGTGTAATTTTTCAAACTCCAGGTCAAATTCTAACTGCAACTAAGCAGCCCATCAAGGAGCAAGTCCATTAGCAAAACAACAGCTTACTTTTTCTGAATAATTTCTACTGAAGCATGCCACAAGACTAAAAAGTCCTCTCTTCAGATGTCTCCAGCTAGGATGGCAGGTCCTCTTTCCCAAGGCTGGCTCATTCCTTACTTGTCCCGCCCAATGGTACACTACAGTGTTTCAGTTCCTCTGCAAACTAATGGAAAGCAAACAACACGGCCATTAACAATGCTGTACAGAGGCAGGAACGAGCAAAATACAATACCGTGGTCCCATTACAGAAAAGAAATTACTAGGCTTTCATTTACCTGATGCAGCCCATTTTCAACAAAAATATCATCAGATTTCTTTCTGGTTTGGTTTTTGGGTTTTTTTTGCAATAATCCATTTCGGCCTGCAGTTTTGATGTCAATTATTTTGGTGTCTGACTTCAGCAAATTATCTTTTTCTGAAGTATTATAAGAGGCAAATATCTTTAACTGTAATAAGTTAATGGTTCATTTCCATAAAGTGACCATGCACACAAAGGGAGAAACAAGACCAAAGTTAGGAGCATGTTATGTTTATGCAAATGTAACCTCTAATAAATAACTCCTTATATTCAGAGAATTTAAAAAGTCACAATGCCTTCCTGAACGTGTTTATAAAACTATCCATATCTTATTGTTCCAAAGCACTATCTAGGCTTGTATCTTGTCTCTTAACAGGGGCTAGTATCAGATGCTTGAGGAGAAAACCGCAGAACCTTGCATCCTTGTCCTCTTTTTCAGAGATCACATGCATTCTTTTCATGAATGAACCTCAGAACCGTTCAGCACTTTTTTCTTTATCAATCTAGATATGCATGTCCTCATACTAGCATATAAACAAACTCAACGACCTAAGTTTGATACTTAACAAGGCAAAACAAAAGAAGAATGAATTAGGTCCTTCCTTTGTTTCTTTAGAAAGCGCTGAAGGGCTCCAAGGTTTGTTCATGGAGAATGAACGCATGCAAACTCTGAAAAAGAGGACAAGGATGCAAAATGCAGCCTCCACACCTCTCAGGAAATACACCCCCCTCTCTCCAGGCTAGCAGGTAATGTCAGTCACAATACGTTTTGCACATGTCACCAACCAGAATCTGAGCTAAGTAGTTTCTCAAACACATAATAATCGCTGGAAACCAGCAAGTGTCTAACATACCTAAATAACTCTACAGTAAGGGAGTAGGAATCTGCGAACTCAGAGAGGGCGGCGGGACCATCAAGATCGTACTGTCGCATTCTCTCACCCTAAACAGGAAGGTCTTGACCTAAAAGAGCCACCTCTAGTTACAGAAAGTATTTGGGAATTCTCTGTAAAAAGACTGATGAGCCACAGAGTTTGCGTCTTCCTTCTGGGCTGTAGCTTTCAAGGTGATTCTTAAGCATTTTGAACTACAGTTTCCAGCTGCTGCAAAACGCTACATATAGGAAAGGTACGAAGCAGACCCGAGAATGTCATGTCTTGTATTTCAATTTGCTCAAGGAAAGAATCATTTCAGTATAAATACAGTGCAGATCAGACATGTAAGAGTCCAGCAAAGTCAAGGAGTGGTTAAGTCCCTGAGAGAACATGGAGCACTTATAGTAAGTATATAGTACTATAGCATTCCGTGCTATCGCCCTTCATCAAATGATCGAACTTTTATCATCAATAACATCAGAGTGAAATGTTCAGATGACTTCAGTATAAGACACATTGCTCAACTCTGTTATTTTCTTTATAGCTGAGCTCCATGTAACATTCCACACAGCTATTTTTAGAAGGAGCTCCTGAGGAAAAATGCAAAAATTAACAAGCCTATCCACACCTTTTCTGCCCTCATCATTCTAGCAGCTTCCCCCCTCTTCACACATCAATCTGAAACCAAGAGCTGCAATCGCATTACAATTTTTGGCTCTACTGATCCACTCAGACAAGACACTACTATGTTTGCTATGATCAAAGAGACAGCTGCAACAAGCTTGATGCTGTGGGTGTGGTGTTCAGTCCTTAGGAGGTGGCTTTCTGTTACTTCTGTAGGTAGCACATCATCAAACCAAATGCTATGTGGAGATGGCAGAAGAAAGTTGGGTCAGTTCTGGCAAATTTCTTAGGAAATAAAAATGCGTGCACATATTCAAGGTATGTAATTATACCTAGAAGAATCCAATTAGGGCATAATTATAGGATTAAGGTAAGGCAACTTTCTAATTGCTGTATAGCTCTTTTTAAGAGCTCGTTCACAAACTGACTTCAAGTAACCTCTACATTTCATGACATCGTTTATTTATTTAATAAGGCAGTCTTGAAAATTTTACTAAAACAGGAGAAGACACTTGTGGTTACACACACACCCTTTCCTGGACAGTGACTCCTCCTTTAAAGTCAAGTGGTTAAGAGCGGTGTTCTATACTCAGCAATTAATTTTCTATGCTAGAAAAGCATGTAGTATGAGGAGTTACGCTATCTGAAGCAACCTGCAAGTACCCCTTCCTTCTGCACACTCACTAAATCCGTACATCCTGTCACACACCAATTTGAAACTTCCATTCAGGATGCAACACATGAAGGACAATCCCAGTGATCAGGAGCAAGAATTTGAATTGGGCAACATCCCCTCCCAAACTGAGGCTCAGCAAGCATTTCAACGGCTTTGTCCCCTTGAAAGTCTCTCCAGACGCTTGCCGAGAGAAGTCACACTTGCTTCTTCCACGCAACTTTAAGGTAGGTGGTGCCCACTGGATTCCCAGTAAACTATGGGAGCCAACGCAATTTCTTTCCACTTTTTCTTTGGAAAAAACAGCAACAATAAAAAAATCCCAGAAACTCACATTTTTAAGAAGCCAGCTCCTAAATGTCAATGAAGTCTTACCTACAGTCTTAAAAAGGCTCGTCTGTAAGTAAAAGCTTAGCTTTTTAAAAATGAACAAGCATAAACCATGGGTACGTTCAACTACCACCAGCTTCTCACCAAACCAGCCAAAGACTGTTACTTGAGTCCTACTTCCAGTGACAGATCTCACAAATTCTCCAGCTTTGTAGATTGCACAAAATCATCATCCCCCCCGCCTGAAAACCCAACAGCTACAACATTACTTCAAAAAAGTAAATGCTTTTTTGTAATTACTCTGATTTCTCCATCAAGCTCCCTAACTTGTAACTCAATTATGGAGTGGGGAAGAAGGGGAAAAAGAACCCCACGATTTCCACACTTGCCTACAAGTTGCCACAAGCCATGGGAAGAAAGAAGGAAGGTGGCTAGTTTTTTAAATGGGAAAAACTCACTTTCCTGCCTGAAGGTCTGCTACTGTCAATATAGTATCAGGTCAAGGTACTGAGCCCATCAGGTATTTTTTTTAAACTGTCCCCGGGCACTGGAGAGCGCAACAGAGAAATAACCTCGTTGTTTCCTGCTCTTACCTACTTTTCTATATCTGTTTCTTAAACTTGGAATATCTTTAGGAATTGCTGATTGTGATGAGGCTTCACGTTGCCTGTGATTTCTTATCCTTTGCTATTACACATTAATAAAAAACCAACCCTTATACGTGCATTTGCAACTGAATCACAGAAGGACAGTCAAGTGCAGAACAGTCAACCATTGTGGTATTGAAATGCAACATATTTATTCAAAATTAGGTTCTTCTATGCTACAACTGGACCACTGAATTTGGATTTTGAGCATATAACCGATTTCAATGTATTTAACAGAGCAAATGTTGAGTTTATCACTCAAGTAAAATGACACTGTGTGGAAAATGAAGCAGAAACCGGTTCATCTGAAGTTATCAATGCTTCAGAAACAGAAAGGATGTACAAAAACATCTCTTCATATACATAGACTCGGTTAACATGCACAGAAGCGGGGGGGGAGGGAAATCAATTTCAACAAAAAGACTTTTCCCTCACCAATTCCAGGAGTCCACCGTTCACTAGAAATACTGCAGTTCCAGCTCTCTAAGCAAATGACAACTCAATTACATCTAAATTGATGCAGTATATTTTGAAGGAAAAAAGAAGAACAGGACTTTTTCTTTCACTCAGTACATATTCTGCATTACAGCAATTTTAAACAATTGGTACTTTGATTCACTTGGAAAGAAACCGCAGCATTAACCACACAAGACTACAAAGCAAGTTCTTGCAAACATTCAATATTTAAGATTTACTCAAAATGACCAAATCAATACTCAGATTTCACCGTGTCTTCAATACTGTTACAAACTGTAATTTTTGGTAGTGCAGTTTTAGAGACGCTTGAGGAACTATTTTGAAGTAGCCCACTGTCCAGAGGCAGCAGCTAACGAAATAGCAGGACCTTTTTTTTAGCATAACAAATCTGACAAAAGCAAAGCGTTTTAAAGCTCTGCTCCCTCCTCCACCTTGTAGTTATTCGATGTATACTTGCATACCGCACCACCAGTTAACAGAACCTACAGGATTTCCAGCTCGTATCGCAAAAGAGTTATACTAAGGTGTAAAACCCGACGCTTTTATTGGGTTTTAACTATTTCACCGGTCCGATTACCTCTTTTGTACGGAAAAACTCGTACTTACTGAGTATTCCGCAACAATTTTTCGCTGCTGGCGATACGCACCGCACCAAAAGCCGGGACCTCCTGTCCTGTCCCCTTTCAAGACTCTGAAGGGACACAGCCCCAACACCTGAGCCGAGACCATCGAACGCCAAGAAGCCAGAGCTCTTCCATGAAAAACCCACCAGCTCCTTCTTTCCACAGGCTTCCCACCGCGCTCCCGCGGCTCAGCGGCCCCCCCGCCTTGCGTCCAGCCGCGGCGACGACACTCGGAAGGGCCGAGGGACCCCACGCAGGACGGGCAGGACTCAAAACCGCTGCGCTCCCTTCGCTCCGGGGCTTCTGCCACGCGTGACGCCGAGCAGCTAATGCTCCTGACCTATTTTACTACCGAATAGAACGAAACCTGGACACGGGGGG
>JANZLQ010000013.1:30373326-30400975 GCA_026212715.1 Elanus axillaris | reverse complement strand
GGTGGCGGGGCGGAGGGAGGGCCGCGCGCCTCTGACGTCACCGCGTGACGACGACGCGCGCTCCGCCCCCCCGCGGCGTAATGGCGGCCGGGCCTGCGCGGCCTGTGGGGCCTGCGCTCTCCGGCGGCTGCCCCGGGGGTAGCGGGGAGGGTGTACCGGGGGCCGCGGCCTCTTTGGGGGGCACCTGCGAGGTGCGGGAGGCCGTCACCCGCCCCCTCCCCGTCTTGCGTTGCCTGCTGGGGGGGAACAGTTGACGGGCCTGCTGTGTCAGGTCTTGGATCCACCGGGGTGGGAAGCAGTAACCCACCCGTCGTCAGCTGAGCTGGGCCCGTGCTGGTGCAGCGGGGGGAAGAGGGGCCGTGTCCCCAGCTACTTGTTGCACGTAAAGGGGAACCTAAACGTTTCAACGTGCCTGCAGGTGCAGGCTGCCTCGCCGAGGGCCTGAGGTGGTGGCGGCCGCTCCTCTTGGTCTTTTACCACCCAGAAATCACAAGCATCCGAGAATGCGAAAGATCAGAACTCTAAGGACGCTAAATTCCAACTGTAATCAGGAGTACTGAAAAAAAGGCATTTGCTTAAACCGCAGAGTTTTTCAAAAAGTCTCGAAAGAGCCTACCCGTAATTAGCACCGGTTTTAACAAATGTGGCATGATTGCATCCAAGGACAGATGTTTACGTGGCAACCCGTACTACTCTTTAAAGAGGTCTGTGTGAGGCTCAGTCAAAGAACAGAGAGCAGAGAAAAGGAAAGGTCCCTCGCTGGCAGCGTGAGTTCAGCAACAATAGGCTTAATCCTTTACTGAACCAGACCTTGATCCCGTGGAAGCTATTGAGGCCAAATTCCTGTCGGTTTCCGTTAGAATCTGACCTAAAAAAGGAAAGCAGGCCTGGGCTCTTAAGGAATCTAAAGAGTTCAGGCAAAACTACTCTCAATACGCACAGCTCCGTAAGAGAAGCAGCACCTTGGTAAAGTGTACTTAGTAAAAAAAGAAGTCTGTGACTGTGTTTGCATAGGTTTGTGACTGTTCGCTGCAGCTGCAGGTCTGCTGAGAAAATGTGCTGGCGAGTGCAAGATTTTATTTTACGCTCCGTGAGTTGTGGAACAAGCATGGCAGTTAAAGGGAATATCAGACAGTGCCGAAGCTATTAACCAAAAAATGAAGTGCATTGCACCTTACTGGACTAAAGAAATAAGGAGCACACAGGTATCTAGTTGAATAGATTTGGAATAAGGAGATCAGAAATTATCTGCTTAAGTTATAGTAAGATGATACCTTCTAAAATGTCACCTACGCTATTATCAATCCTTATTCCCACCTCTCATTTCGGTCAGAATGGGTATTATTTACGTATCTTTTCTTTGGTGTTTCTGGTTTTGGCATGAACACACCCCATCTATTCCAGTGATAGCTTCCTTTATGCGTATTAGTTTATACCTGTTAGAATTTAAACCACCTCATATCTTTTCTACCTCTGCTTGCTTCACAGTCCTGTTCTCTCTTAGGTTTCTCCTTGTTTGTTTTTACTGTTGTCTACCGTGTCATCAATCTGGAATTTATGTCTGATGCTTGCCTCTCAATTATTAATGAGTACAGTGGATTGGAAAGTAAGGACTCACTAGACCAATCCTTAAAAGACACCACTTCCCCTGCTAAGTGTCTGCAGTCCTGCCATTAATATTTTGCTGATGTTTTGACAATGGAGATCTATTAATCCATATTTCAGTGTTTCTATTTATAAAGCATTTGTTTCTTCTAATGTATGTGATACTATATAAACCTTGGCAGATACGGCAATGTTGTATTCAGCAGGAGCTCAATCCGTCCTGCACTTGGCACGGTTAAGGGGAGAGGAGAAAACTAGCTTGCTTCTGCTGTGGTTTTGTGTCAGTTTATATCAAAGCAGTTTGGGGAGTTAGCGTGGAGACGCTCAGAATTGCTGCAAGTTACGCTAGCAGTAAAGCAGTGGATGACGTGTGGTGTCATGCCCCCCCTTTCCACTTTCCTGCACCTTCAACAAACCCTTGGTACCAAACAAAGTTTAAAGTCGGCTGTGTGCCCCTCAAGTGGAAGTGTACGCTTGGCTCTTCTGTCCTGGCAGCCAGAGGAGGGGCTGAGGGTTGAATTCCAAAGTGTAAATATACTAAACACAAATCCTCATTTTGTTTCAGTGACGCATTTGTTCCGTGAACCCGTTGCTTATCACTCACTGCATTCCTTTCCTCTAAGCTGTTGTAGAACATGGGATCCCCATCTTTCTTACACTACCATTTTTTTTACAGTGATAAATTTTTTACCGTCATTGAAGACTAAGATACACAAATTTTCCAGAATTACTTATTTTTTCAAATGTTGTCTATAGTTTTTACAGCCCGTGACACAAGCTTGTCCCTTGCGCTACAAGTGTTTTAAGCATGCTAACAGTGCAGGGAGGCCTCCCTCATTCTCTGGCCCTGGCACTCAGCAGCCCAGGCTCTCTATAGCCAGGCAAAGAGTGTAAGAGCAGTGCCCAAAACGGCATCAGTGAGACAAAATGGCATTTGCTTCGACTCCCTTGAAATGCAGTCGCAGTTGTTCCGGTGATGTACAAAAGGTAGATTGATACTGATGGGAGTCCAAAGCCTAGTCTTGGGTTTACAAGTGGGTTTTCGTTTTGACTAGCTGGAAACTGTTGTGGTTCATGTCTATCTCAGCAGTATACACTTACAGTCCTGCTGCGCTGTAGCTAAACTGATTTCTAGTCACTATTTGTAGATGCAGAACAAAGTGTTAAGGCCTGAACTGGCGTCTGAAAATCCAGCTACTGTACCTTGTATGATTTCTGCATTTTGCTTACATAAACTACATACGTAGCAACCTCTGCCAAAGAAATTACTTGGCAGTTTTGGAAGGATTGTGTTGGTTAGTCATGAGAACAATCCCATTTTGCTTTAAAAAGAGAAAGTTGAACGATGCTGAGGAGGAAAAGTAGGAGAAGAGGAGCTGAGTCTTGGTTCTTTCAGTCTGTTACTTTCACTGGATCTGTACCCATTCTGTCTGTGAACTCCCAAGGAGAGATCCTGATTGTTTTGTTTTCATTTAGTGGCAGTAAAAAATTCCACACAGCATACAAAACAAATTTATTTTATTGCCCCAGTTGGCAGGCAAGGTAAAATTTTCTTCTGCCAGTAAGTAAACATTGACTTTTTCCATTATCCCAGCTGTCAGAATCATATCACAGTGTATGTTGCTGTTGAATTGAAGTCATCCATATGGTGATGCAGGAAAAAAACCCACCACAAAACAGTTACTGCCTTACAATAAAGTGTGTTTAAATGTTGTAGTTTTCCAGGCAGACAGTTTCCAGGATTAAAGCCTTCTTTTCCCAATAGCGAATCTTGTGCTTTAGTCTCAAGACCACTAGAATCTCTTCCTCTTTGACTTCCTCCCCATCAACAGGAAATATTAACCCTGTATTTAAAAAAAGATTCTTTGAGATTTTCAAAATCATTACATTTACAAAAATTACAAGGTTAGATTTTGGATTTCTTTTAAATTTGGCCCTGAGTTTTATATCTGTAAGCCTTACAGTAACTTGTAACTACATTTAAAATGTAGGTCTGTAGCTACAAGGCAGACTTTATTTTAACTTTACTGAAGCTGAAATTCTTGTAGGATCACATGCTTCAGAAATGAAATCTTGAAAACTAGCTGGAGTCACAAGATTCTTGATAGATGGAAAAACTTAATCGCAGAGAGCCTCACGTGCTCGTGACTACATTTTATGTTAGTGGAAGGAAAGCAACATATCAAAACTATGTTGTTGCCATCTTCATCTTTCATTTAAAGAGTAATGAATTAGGAATTGCAATTTCCTTTTGTATCACTAGATGGTATATGGTAACTGTAGGGAAGCTGAGCTCTTAAAAAAAATTTTGATAGAGTATAGGTACCACTGACTCTCCTGATCCAGCTGTTGCACCGGCCAGACTCCTGGCTTACAGAGGAAATGCATGCAAAGCCATTCCTGACAACTAAAACTGCTTGTTGTTCTACGAAAACCCTGGTCCTATTGCAGTCAGTGGCAAAACTAAAACTGCTTGTTGTTCTACGAAAACCCTGGTCCTATTGCAGTCAGTGGCAAAACTTGCTGAGTGGTTCTGTGCTCGTGTTTTCTGGGAAAGTGCACACTAGTTAGGCCTCTAACTCAGGGCTATTTTTAAAAAAGAGGAACTCTGTATTGGAATGCTTGAAAACATTGGAAGGTTAGCAAAGTCTTTGAACTGCATGTGTCAGACCCTCTGAGCTACCTGCTGTGAGCTCTCGGTAGGAGTAAAAGTCCCTACAGAGACAGAATGAATGGAAATTTAGGCTTGTAATTTTAGTTACGCCTATATGAAGTACCATGTAGTTGCCATGCAAGCAGCTTCTTTTACACTAGAGGGCACATTATTATTTTTGCAGGTAATATTTTTGAATGCTACAATCAATAGCACAGTCAGAACAGCATCTCCTATAGCAATTTTAAAAGGAAAAAAAAAAGAAATAGATAAAATAGGAAAAAAAAGTTAAAAAAAATAGAACAAACAAGCAAATCACAGCCAAATCTAACTCCATAAAAGTATTTTTTCCCAGAAATTATAAGATCAATATGAATTTTAGCATCTGAGAAAAATTCTCTTGCTGAATCCAATAAAAGGCTGGCATGACTCAAGAAAGCTTCCTCACCTCAGCTCATGTTAAGACCTGGTAACGCTGCAATCTTAGGACATAAAAGTCTTCTAACAGATAAGATAACAGCTAACAAGCACTCCAGTATTTTGAATACCAAGTTAGGTTGTTTTGTTGTCATTTTATAAAAGAACCAAGAGCATTTTATGCTGTTCCATTTGGGTAAACTGTTCAACAACTTAAATGGAGCTGTTTCCACTTTCCAGTTATGACAATGACCTTTTAGTTTGGAAATTTTCAATTAAAAATTAAAACTTATCTGGATGACTCTGTCCTCTAGGCTTTACTTGTTTGAAAAGGATCACATGAGCAAGATTTATGGACACAGTTCCACAGCTAAATCTTATTTCTCCTGTTCTGTATAGGAGCTGAAATTCTCATAGTGCTTTTTAGCAAAAAAAAAACCAAGAAAAAGCATCTAGTTTACAGAGGCTACTTTGCTGTTTGGTGGTTTGTGCTTTTTGCATTCCCTTGGTCTCTCTGTGCTTAGACTCTGTGGCTTTCTGGGTGAGAGACCCTTTCATTATGGTGGGCAGTATCATCTGAAGTTTTCCTAACAGTTTCTCCCAGTGTCACCAGTTTCCACAGCAGCATGAAACACAGTGGAGAAGGACTCAGTGTGCGGGGCTGTCTTCTGCACAGCTTCACCCCGCTGTGCCTTTGCTCCCCTCGGTCTTCTCCCCAGAGTTTGGCAGGGTAGCGCTGTTGGCTGGTGTGTCCTTTCTACCCCAGTAGTGGAGAGAAAGAAGTGGGATGGAACAGATCTCAGGAGGTACGGTAGTGAAGGATGGAGCCGTGCAGCACCATCCTCCATTACAGTCTCCATGGCAGATAGGAGCCCCCCCAAAGCAGGTCTCTGTTTCCAGCCTTCGGGAACAGATTCAATTTTTGTAGTACTTAAGACCAGCAAGAGAAAATGTTTTCTGAACGTTTATAGAGCTATGCTACAGAAAAGTGAGAATAAGTAGCTATGCCACCCAAAAGAAGCATGTGTCTTGGCTGGAACAGGTAGCCATGTAGTGTGGCAGCATCTCTTTGTTTCTCGAATGAGGAATAACAACATGATGTGGAGAAAATAACTGGGGTAAATGTTGCTGTTTGAAGTCTAGTCTCTGTACCCTCACATCTCCCAGTGAGATGCCTATGATGGCTGATGTTACAGAGAATGCAGGATTAGGTGAGACTTGTAATGTGCTTTTCAGCTATGCAGTTGAAGTAGTCCTGCTTCTTAATAGTTTTTGAATTTTTACATGCCAGTAATGTAGACTAAATAAAGGTCTGTGAGAAAGAGTTTCTTTCTATGGCTTCACCAGACTTTTCTCCATAAAGAAGGAAAAGAAGATGGAGTTGTTATGACCAAATCTTAGAAGGAAATGAATGTCAATCAATGCTTAAATAGTTATTATAATTGCAATTTTAATGACTGTCAGGTCTAAGAGCCACACAGGGTGGGACAGTTAGTGCAAAGGTGATGTTGCAGGTGGAAACAACATGGTGTCACCTGCTTTTGCGTCTGTTTTTATAAAGTGTTCTCAGGCAGTGTGACAGCATAGCACAGAAAAACGCATTTCTTAGTGGCATGAACTCTGAGCTGACAGGAGTTCACTGAGGATTTGAGGCACACATTAATCAGTAATGCTGCACTGCCTGTTATATCTTAGAGTTTAATTAACAAATTCAGTGAAGGGAAATAGCATCCATAAGCACTGATAAAGGGGTGTTCCGCATAGCTTGCAAAATAACCGTCTGAATGTTAATAAAGTCAAAAGTTCATCATTCCCCCTCACAGTTACCCACACAGCCCCCAAGCCAGTACTTACACACAGCCTTACATTTTGCAAGTAGTTTCATTCGATCCAGCAGGACAGACTGCCCAAATGAATATCTGTGTGTGTTTAACTGCCCACTGCTTGGCTTGGCCCAGGGCACGTATGAAAGGTTTTATGCCTTCTCCTATAGCAGGGAACAGTGAAGGGTTTGAAAACATAAAGAGTGCAATTAACCCCTGTGTAGATCTTCCCCAAGGGGAAGAGAGGGGCAACTTTACATCCTGGTTGAGTTCGCTGACAAACAAGTTTAGAAACGGCATGAGAAGGCTGCCCTGCTAGCACCATTTATCAGGAAGAGGTGCTCCAGTAGAAGATAAATGACTTGTAATCTCAAGAGAAGGGATACATTCTCTGCAGCCCAGAGTGCAATACCCTTTCCTTCTGTACGCTTAATGCCTTAACTTTGGCTGTTTCCTGCTCATCCCGTTAGCTCTAGTAGTTCTAATTGTTCTAATGGAGTGCCCACCAGTTCTGTGGATTTCACAGGAGGACAAAAATTAGCGGCAGCAACACTATGTTCCTTCTCTGGACCCAAAGGGAGAGAGCAGGCAAAAGAAAGTGGAAGGCAGTGGAAGGAAGAGTTCACAAAAGGATTACAGTACCTTTGGGATCCCAGATTCTAATCTCTGCTCTGGCATAAGCTTTGCCACATCAGTAGTCAACTTATCTACCTGTGAGATGGATTATAATACTTACCAGTTTCACAGGGGCCTTGTGAGGATTCATTAGTTACAATCCTTTGAAGATGGAAAGTACAAAGTGGTGCTATTCTGCTGACACCATAATCCTCTGCAGGTTCCTAAGTGTCATCAGGGGACCCTCTGAGGAAAGCAGTTCTTTCCAAACTGTGGTTACTTACCATTTATTTCTGCTATGTATGCTTGAGCTTGTATCTGCTTGGATTGTCTTTACTGCATTTTTTTTCTCTTTAGTTCAGTTGATAGGATCTCAAGATGAAATAAATTTCTTCAGTTTGTGGTGATGCTACCCTGGGGACGGCTACACCGGAGCCTTAGCCTCTGCGTACATCAGTTCATAATTACTGGTCTTGCTGGAATTTAAGTGAGATAAAGAGTGCTAGTCCAGGGCTTCTTATTGTGCGAATTAGGTCTCTTGGTACATTTGCAAGTGTTAGCTTGGAGTTTGTCATTTAGGTCTGTTTTAATAATACTGAAAAGCTTCTGATGTATTAATGCATCATTAATTTGCAAGGAAGTGTATTCTTTTAAAGGGCTAAGGTAAGTAGATTAGGCATTTTGTTATTTTATTCTAAGTTCTTACATAAGCTGCAATTTTAGAAGTGTTCTAATTATGTGGAACATTGAAAGCTGGGGGAAAGAAAAAAGGAATAAGGTGTTCTTGTTTCTTGACTTCCAGCGGTGCTGATAAAAGCCATGAGGGGTTCCTATTAGAAACAGGGGAGGAGTCTCAGTTCACCACCCTTCCTGGTTTTGAGTAGGATGTTACTTCAGTCTTAGTTCTGGCCCTTGTTCTTGCTGGATAGCACTTAACCCTAGAATTAGTTTCACTTAGTTCAGTTCATTCATTCAGACGTACGATGATCACTTCTTCCACTGTTGTTGTCCTCTTTGCAAGGGACTTGTCGTAGGCTTCTTCAAATTCAGGTAAAGGAAATATCTACGCAATTTCCATTAACTTTGAAAAGAGCTCTGAAAAAGCTCATTCTGCATGTCTCCATTTTGTGTCACCATTCAGCACTGCTGACTTCAGCTGTGTATTGGGTAATGCCACAGGGACACACTCACAGCCAGCATAGCTCAGTGCCATTCCGTGGAGTTTAGCAGACTTTCAGCTGCTCACATCAGCTATGAATAATGTGAAGCCTTTAAACTACAGAGCATGTGAATGGCAAGATGACTAGGCTACATCCATCCCCAGTATAAATTCCTGCATTTATATGAGGGCTGAATTTATGGCATCTATTTACCTGGGCGCTCAAAGCTGCCCCCATTTTTAATTTTGAGCAGGATGCTGCAACTACGTAATTCCACTGATCATGGATTAAATTCATTGCTATTGTAAGAACATATAACTCCTTGAGTTGCAGTGAAGTGATGCTGGGTTACTCCTGCCGCGGATTCATTCATATGGTTTCACCCAAGGGTCTAACACAATTGGATAGTGAAACAAAGTTGAATCAGACTGTAATGTCTTAAAGAGTGAGCAGGCTAGAAGAGGTAATCAGGTATGGATGAATGAATTAACTTACTTCTGATTCATATTACAGATTCCACAAGGCTATAGATTTCAAAGATTAAACAGTACATTTTATAGGAGGCATAGTGCGCTTGGTTTGAGAGAAGATGATGAATGGACCACCTGCGCTTTCATTAGGCTTTCCATAGCATGGAAGGCATCTATGGGTTTTTAAGGAATGCGTGCAGTTGTATACATTCTCACATATACAGTTGTGGATGCTTCATGCTTTGTGTTGTGTGGGAGAGTTTCTGTGATACTCGGGCCCAGCAAAGTAGATATTCTGTGTAGGTTCAGGTAAATTAGCACTGGTGGGTTTGGTTCAGCTGGATGTGATGTCAACTAATGGTGCTGATGGAGCAGTTCTTTGCATTATCTAGCTTATATCTCATCACTCCCACTTCACTTTCAAGTTTGCTGTAAAATTGCATCAGGAGGGATAAATTACAGAATTCTGCAGGAGGAGCAGAAAGCTTTGCCAGCTCTGCAGAGGACTATTTGGGACTCAGGGTATCTGGAAGGTGTGGTAGACAGTTTGGGATTGCTGGGTAAGTGCAGAAGCTGGATATTGCTGCTGAAAAGTTTAGCAGCGGTATGGTTACTTATTCTATATCATCAGGCTTAATTCTTCAGTGAGGTGTATGGTATCTATCATCATTCCTCTTTGATTAGCTGAAAAGCTGCTGAATCTTCTTTAGGAGTCCAGATTCTGTGGCATTTTTTCATTAAGATTATCTCCATCAATGGGATAGAAAGCTCTTGTAGCTAAAACAAGGGTGTGAGAGAGCCTGCAGCTTTACACAGAACAAGAATTGATAAAGGAACATTCTTTAACTGGTCACCCAGCTAAGATGCGGTAGCAGTCAAGATCTCTCTGATAAAGGTGAAAGCTTGTACTGGAGAGGCGCCTGGGATGATGGTAGAGTGTGAAGGGTAGGGAAGGGAGGAATCCTATTTTAAACTCATTTAAAATTGTTAACTTGGTTTAGACTAGACACACAGTCCAGTTAGGACAGCTTAAGTGCTGATGCTCTTAGTTGAGTGCCCATAACTGTCTTTGTATAAACTTTTAAACCAGAAGGAGGTAGGTCAAAGCTAGGTCCCCTTGGTGAGATTCAATAAGAGTCTTGAACACACTTCAGCCTCTATATGCAGGTGTCTTTAGATTTGCCACTCATTTAAGTCTGTGGAGATGTATGTAGGATTCAGTGCCCATGTACAGGTGTCTTGTGCCTCTTGAGATGCTGTAGGGTTTCCGAGACACCCACTTGGGGCTCGTACATGTGACGCAGGGCCTTTGGGATACCCGTGTCCCTTTGCAGTGGTAGCTGGACTCCAGGCAGGCTCTCGCGGGACATCTCAGATGGCACTCCGTGCGTTCAGGCAGCTGCACTGAGCTCCCAGGCGGTAGTCAGAAGAGTCTCTGGATCCTTTTGGTTTACCCTAAAGTAGACATCGAAGGTGGGAAACGGTTGCTGTGACATCTAATGCTGTTTCAGAGAGTAGGTGAGAACCATGCATCATTGCAGATATGACACAGGCCTTCCAGGAGACCCCTGCCCTTTATGAAGTGCTGTTTGGAAGTCAGATGGGATATAAGGAATGTAAAATGGCCCTGGGCACCTGCCTTTGGGCAACTGAATCACCCTCCAGGCTCTACTGGCTGTATTCACCAATTTCCCATTGGCAATAAGAGGACTTTAGACACCCAGCCTGTGCAGACACCTCCACAGGGACAGTGAAAATTAGGCATGCTCATTCAGACTGAACTTCATCCTTTCTCTCAGAGCTGAAACAGACAGGTCATGCACAGAAGCTGCCTCGGCCAACGGGTTGTGCTCCAGTAAGCCACCAACTCCTGCTCCTGAGACTGCCCTTTCTTGCTGGGAATTACACTTGCCTGTGCCCAAGCACGTGCATGCTGGTAGAAGCCAAAAGTCTTCAGGGCGGCTGTGAGCAAAAGAGAGGCTGTTGCTAAAAAAGGGCTGATTGATAGCTGCTGTGCTGGTCAAGGCTGCCAAGGCTTTTTTGCCCTGATGGCAGATGCTGAAGGATTGATTGCATCACATGAGCTTACACTTGCGATCTTTTTCGTATGTAATGAGCTATACATAAAAATTTCTGCTGCATCATGGCAGTGAGGGGACTGTACAATGTATACAAAGGACACCACAAAGTTTTCATCTTTCCACTGTCCATCTGTGGATAGTAAGGTGGAATAACACCATAATAGAATAATTGTCATAATATTCTTTAACAATGGAAGTCTTGCTGATAGCTGAGCATATTTAAATTAAGAGATGCTGTTTCTCATGATGCAGTGAAAGACAGTATTGTTAACTACCAGTACCCATAACTTTACAGGTAATTGCAGCTATGTATGAGCCATGCTCTTGTTTGATTAAATTGGTTTACCCAATAATTGAAGGCTTATTGTAATATAATTGTAGTTGTAATATACTGTGTTATTTCTGAACAATAGAGAAGTAAAGGCTAAAGGGTATCCAGTGGAACAAACTACCTCCTGCATGCAAATAAATTATCCAGTTGCTGTTATAAACAAGAAGCATTGTGTTCTGCCAGAATTGCAACAAAGAAATCATTATCTGTCTGGCCTGTGTGTTGAAGAACAATAATCTGTATTTCCAAAATTAAAACCATAATTAAGCTATTATTATGAGTCCACAGCGCAAGAATGAAGAAAATGATAGTGTTAGGCCCCTCTGAGTCTCAGATCCCCAGTTAGCAACCCCTGAATCAGTGGTTCAGGTTTTTCCCACATAAGGATTGCTTTGCCTGATTCTTTGTTGGGTATGGAGGCATCACCCCATGGGCCAGCTGAGTGACTGTAATGCTTCTCTCATCACCCACCTGCCAAGCAGAACATTGCCAGGAAAGATGAAATCCAGCTGGGATGTACTTCAAATGCCTTGGGAGGTGACAGGCTCTGCTAGTTCCTGGAAAGCAGAAAACTATACAGGAGCCTTCTAGCTGGTAAACAGTGGCCACAGATTTTTTTTTTTTTAATTTTTTTTTTTTTTTTAGCTAATAAAAATAGGGTGAAATCACTTCTTATGCCTTTCTTCAGGGATGCATTTCACTGTCCTTTGGGTGTGGCTGGGACTCTTGGTCTTGGTCATTTTGTCTAAATAGAATAATGGAAAATAGAGTAAAAAAAGACAAAGGTGGTCTTTCAAGGTTTCTACCACAAACCAGGCCCTCTAAATTACATTTGAGGATATACAGGTGTATGTCTATGTATGTATTTGTCCACATCCTTATTATCGTGAGTTGCTAAGGCTGAGAGCTTCATAAATCTTCGATTTCATTTGTGTTATTAATGCATCATTGAATTTAAAAAGACAACAATTGTTTAGATCATCTGGATACAGTGACAAATAGTGAAAGTTAGTAAGAAGTCCCTTGGTAGGTCTTCAGTGTTGCCTAAGCTCCTATAGACAATAAATGAGTGAGAACGCTGTAGCTAAGGAATTTGCTACATTATCTAAGAAGATGGCTGACAGTGCAAAAAACCCTTCAAATTTTGAAATGCAAACCTGCAGGGAGTCAGAAAATATAGAGATCAATGTTAACATGACCCACTCACATCTCATCTCCAGGTTTAAGGCTGAAACTGATTGAGCAGAGTCTGGAAATCCCTGCATGGATAGGATCAAAACAAAAGCAAGATGACTGGTTTTTTTTAAAATTATTTTTGCAATAGAAACAGAGGGAAAAACATGATCCAGAGCAAGTAGTAAAGAAGTTCCAGGTAAAATATGTTTTACCAGCATATTGTCACCAGATTTTCTATTCCATCTGTTAGTCATGTAGCTTCCTTCTTCCTCGGTACTTCCTCCAGCCAAAGAGCTGATAAATATTGATCTGGGACACTGGCTCTCTCCTGTAATTCATATCCTTCAGTTATGATGTAAGGAAATGTCTTTTGGCAGAGGGTCTATTGCTGGGAACTTGGTTGTGCTATAGAAGTTGTACGCTTTTCAAGAGTGCTATGAAAAGTCAGTGATGGCTCAAGTGTATAAACACGTCCATCCCTCAGCTCCACTGCCTCAGATTAACACTGCACATTGCCAACATTTATAAGCCTTCGCAGCAGATTGTGATCACGGCCTTGAAACCAGTAACTAGCCTCCTTTTTGCCTCCTGTGGTGCCTTTAAAGTGGCTTCTTTAACCACTGCCTTCCTCAGAACTGCTCCTTATTTGTGCCTAGATCTGTTTTCCAGCCACAGTGCTTTCTGCCCTGCACACCCGTGTTTTGCCGGTGAGCGTATGTAACGCTGCTCGGTCACTGAGGCCACCCACGTGTCCAAGAGATCTTGAAATGTGTTTGTTTTTTTTAAGTAGATGTTCCTTTACTTTCTGGCTATGTGATCCTAATTGCTTGAGCGTGCATGGCCTAAACTGGGACAGTCGCATGGTAGGAATGCTGCTCTGCTCCCAGCTCCACTCCAAACTGGGACACTCAGCTGTGAACCCAGCTGTCTACTAGCCCCGTGAAATGTCACTGTCCTGGATCTTGGTGTTTGGAGTAGAGGTGTCTCCCTGTCCCTCTGCATGTGTTTCTTTGACTTCCAGATCACAACATATGTATGAAATGACACACCTGCTTGCGTGGATGTAGGCATTGATGCACACAGCTGGGAATTCAGTCCCAAAATTCGCTATTTAATTCTGACTGCATTAGACAGCTCTTTGCTCTGCTTTCTGAGGATCCCTGTTCAGACCTTATTTTCAGGATACACTCTGTGGGTTGGGGGCTATCTCAATATTGGGAAGTGCCGTATGTGACAGGGAAGGAAGGAATTGAATTTCTAACCTAGCTCCAAGGCTTTCAAGAAATCCAAGACAGTCCTTCATTTTCATTATTTTTAGATATAGTGTATATATGGATACCTTAAGCTGGCAGAATCAACAGTTCTCAGTATCTCATCTGTCTACCTAAAGAGGGACTACTGGGGTGGCCCAGCATTGCCATACCCTGTTGGCTCCTCCGCCGAGCGGCACCCGGGAGGGTTGCACACAGAGCTGGGTGCCCAGGGGAGCTGGTGGAAGAGTAATATCAGTGTGCTCCCTCTCTTGTCTCTTCCCTCATGCTCACGCTGGCTGGAGCGACCTGCAGGGCTCAGCTGCCTTCTGCGCACAAGTCCACGCTGGAGAAGCTTTCCCTGAGCTAGGCAGGGTTGCAGCACGGGTGGCACAAGGTATGGGCAGTTCAGCTCCTTTGATCATCAACGGGGTCCTCTAGAGCCTGCTTTTCTGTTGCTGAATGTGGGAGTAGGCTAGTATGTAATGTGAGATGGGGCTCTGCTCTTCCAAGCAGCGTTCTGCAGGTGCAATGTAAAGCTGCAATCCTGGCTGCTAACAGGTACCACCGATCCCGTGGCATGTATTCGGTATGGAAATAGTACTGTCCTACCAAGTATTTAAGAAATCGTAAGTTGTTTGTCTGTACCTTTCCTCCCCCCAAAATCATGAAGATGAACAAAAAGTTTAAGTTCACAAAGTAAAACAAGCCGCTCAATGAGCAGCAAAAATAAGGAAGCCAGTTTTCCTTTGGATTTGTGTCTTCAGGCCCCAGCCCTTCCCTTTTTTCCCCAGTGACCCTGCCTCTGGTGCATGGTCCCCACAGCACCTTCGCAGACAGGTCTAGAAGGACTGGCGGCCCAGGATCTGTCTGTCAAATGCCTACCTTGTACAAACTTAATTTTCTTGGATTTTTTTTTTTCCAAGTCAGGGTGAAACTGGCCAGCAAGCAGAAAAGTTGCTGGGGCAGCTAGCTGCCAGATGGCCAGCATGACAGCACAGGTTTTGTTCCTCTAAGAAAGGAGATGATAAATGTTACGTTTTGTATTTGTCTTCTGAATTTGAAGACTCCAGTGTTCGAGTTATGGGGAAACAAGGAGGGTAAATTTTGTTTGGAAAAGAATAGGAAAGGTGTTATTCTTGTCTAGAAGTATGAATATGGGAGGTAGGAATGCAAGCACTGCACATCCTGAGAAAGGGTAAAATTATGAACTAGCTACAGATGGGATGGAAGGGATATTTTGCTTTTACCTATCTAGATTTCTCAGTGTGTTTGCCATGTGCTCGGGTTTTATTTGGTTTGTTTTTTTTTTTTTCCTACCTGCCCTCAGTAAGTGTTATTTTTATTATATCCAGAAAGGAGTAAACTTATAAAGAATTCCTTAGTTCTGTTTCCTTCAGCTGATTCCCATTTGTGGCCATACCCTTTCATCCCTGGGAGTGTTGCTCTATGTCTATCACCTGCTTCATAGATATAGTTAGGAGTGGGAACAATTTTATGGAGCTCATTTTTCTGGCGCTTTGACCATTCTCAGTGCTTTTGCCTGAATTATTTCTAGTAGGCCACCTATTTCTTGAACTGTGGCACTTTAAGGGGACACTGTACTTCAGCTGAGACTTCTAGCAGTACTGCGTAGAACAGAAGAATTGCTTCATATATATTAAAGGCTGTATTCCTGTGTGTGTGTCGCAGTGTGATGTTTGCCGCCTTTGTGAAATCCTGACACTCTTTGCATTCAGCTGTGAATTACCACTGCTGCCTAAGGGGCCTTTTCTTATGACTTTCTGAATTTGTATATTCCTGCCTTCGTGTAGTGCTCTGCATTCTCCCCCTCCAATTTCATCTTGCTGCTTCACAGAAACCCATGGGAACCTTCTCAGCCTTTGGCTGCAGCCTTCTGAGAGACTTGTTCTTGTGCTTAGCTGAGCAAAGAGACTGTGTGAGCCTCAGACCTGCTTCAGCAAAGCTTGTGCAAGGGAACACGTGTTTGTGCCAACAGCTTTATATGGAATTATAAGTCACTGTTATTGCTTACACAAAAAATGATATGTGAAGACAGCTTGACTACAGATCTGTGCCAGTGTATTAAAAAATCAAGTTAAAAGCTGTTTAAGAAAATACTCAGTGGTCTCCATGCATCCTCTAAATAAGCCACTTTATCTAGATGCTTTGCATTGCCTGTTGCCTTATGGCAAGCCAAGAATGTCTGCTTTTGAAATTAATATTGAAATTCCTTATGACACTATCAACTGTTTTTCAAGACGTGGCAGTTATTGCTCTCCCCCAGGGGGAGGCAGCTGAAGGATGATGAGGATGCTTCTGCAGCTCCCACTCATAGCAATAAATAATACAATGCAGGGTGCTGCTAGTGTGATTTTTTATAAAGCAACATTTCAGTAAAAGCTGGTTACAAAGCACACTAAGTATGATTTATAGGCCTGAAATTATGACTATCCAGCATTCCTAAGTGATGACTTACTTATTCTTGTAGTCAGAAGACAAAGCTTTCTATATTGAAAAATAGTTGATACCTCTTTAATTACAGCTTAGGTACAATGTGGACATTGTGCTTTTCAACCCACCCACTGACAGTCACTAAAGTGCAGTGGACCTGCATTTCCAAATGTATGAAATTGCTCCTAGGATTCTTCAGGACCCATGAGAAAATTGCGAAGAATTCTTACTTATCCCTGAGCAAGTGCGTCTCGCCTGAATAAAACTTCTAAGTCTTTCTAAAAGCTTCATTCTTAAGCTCTTATATTGAGATGACCCCCTAATGGTGTACCCGAATCTCAGCTTAAGGTGCCCAGCTGCCTTTCAAATGCTCACTTTTAATTATCATTCTTTTCTTTCCCCTGGGATTATTTTTAAAAATGTTAAGTCTCAGGGTGCATGTGCTTAAGAAATTATCTTATGTTGAGATTTCTCCCTTGTATAAAAAAGCAAAACAAACCAAAGCAAGAAATTGATCTCTCAAGCAAGATTTCCACTAGCGTGAGAATACTTAGGTCTCTTTTCTCCTTCCCTCTAAGCAGTGAGCACAATATGTCTAGACTTGAGTAATGCATTAGGCACAGCAAACGTAAGGTCATAGGAAAAAGGATGTGAGAGGAAACCACAGATGAGAGATGCTAATTACATCATTTGATGCACTGCTGGAGATCAGATAATGCTGGTAAGGTAAAAGGACCCATAAAGAGTCGAATATGTACTTGTATTTAAGATGAACTGGAGAGCTATCGCCAAAAGATACTACTCCAAGGAGGATTTGTCAAGATGGAAAATAGGAAGTGGCTCAGCCCTCACTATTTATTACCAATAATGTAAACAACTTCATTAACATTCAGGAAGACTATGCAGTTACTACAGATTCCATTAGAAGTTGAGCTGAGCATCTGTGGCGAGGAGAGTGGTACAGAAATAACATGGTGTATTACAAACACGTAGAAAATGGCCGAGCCTGGAGCCCAAGAGGTCAGGCTGTGCCTTTGGGACTCATTTCAGGGATGACTACAAGAGGTTAAGATGCGCGCATGCGCCCTCCCAGGCTTTGAAGGTGTTTAAAACTGTAACTGTGCCTCATCTAATGTGTTCCCTTTTTCAGAGGGGTTTGATCCAAAATCCAGTCTCCACCAGTCCTTCCATCCCTGGCCCGAATGCACATAGGCATGCACGTGGGGCTTCCAAATCACGCGATCCTGTTCTCAGCCAAACTGGGTTAGTTATCCTAGATATGGCCCATCCACTGAATAGAAGGCAGGGGCTGGTGGGTAGAAGTGTGTTTCAGAAAGAAGTAGCTAGAATCTGGAAAAAATAGAAGCTCATCACACTCTAGGAATAGTCAAGGTCCCTCTTCAATGGAAGTGAGACACTGGAAGAGCAGTAGTGTCTCAGATACTGTTCGTGAATAGCATGGCAGCAAGGCGTAAGCATCTGACATAGACGCATCGTCACCAAAAGTGACAGCGTTGTGCACTTCAGCCACTGTTCAGGAAAACTCCTGGTTTAAAAACAGAGTGAGTGACAGCTCCTTGCCCAGCTATTCAGTCTCTTGCTTGTAAAGCCAGATGCTGTCCTATCAGCTAGTTGAGGATTAACAGTAGGGAGAAAGGGGTGGTAAAAGCATGACCTTGGTTTTATTTATTATTTTGGGCATTATTTTTCCAATAACTAGCAGGGGTACACTAATATCTGTCAGTGTCATGTGGAGATAATTTACCTATTTTTAGTCCCCTCCTGCTGTCTGAAACTGTAAATCCTGTTGCCGGAGAACAGAATTATTAAGAGTAGCTGTATGACAGATTTCATTGTCATTTACTCACTGGAGGTTTCTTTTGTGAACAAAGCATCACAGTGAAATATAACTTTATCATTCTGAAGTATGCTTTTGCTGTAAGATGCTTTACAAAGTTTGTACCATTGTTCAACTTTGACAGCAGAACAAAACAATGTGTCATTTCTTATAAAAAAGGAACATACCCTTGAGCAAATTATGTTGATTTGCCTAAGAAATTTTATCCACATTTTCCTTTGTCATAGAAGAAAAGACTTTCATAGAAGTCTTTTATAGACTGATGTATATTTATATGGTGCATTGATAATATAGTAAAGACCAAACTATTTGTGAAATGGTAGTTTGTGCTACAGCGTAAAGTTGAAAGGGGGACTGCCCTCCTGTTTTTCAGTCAAGAAAACCCCAAAACTAAAACGCAGTATCACAAAAGCAGTTCCTTAATCTCAGCTCTGGGAAAATACCTGTTTCACTAGTGCAAGATTGGTTGCTGTACTGGCTCCCCCTGGGTAATGGCTGTACAAACTTTATTACAGAACTATAGAACTTTATTAACCTGCTTAGCCATAGGTACGCTGGAGTAGACTATGAATGAGCAGAGATTATTTCATGCATAAATTAAATAATAGTGACAGTACCCTTTTCAGCTTTTGCTTACCTGCAGCCATCCATCCCTCTGTTCCCATCTCTGCATCAATTTGTCTCTTCTCTGGCTTCCTCCTATAAGCACATCAAGAATTAAATAAATTGAAACCTATTCGTTTCATTCCAGAATCATTTATCCTAGTGCTTTATTCCCATTATACAAGAAAAAGCGGTTGCTGTTGCTAGTTTAAATTTGTTCACGTCACCCTTTTAAAGAGGGTGGGCCAGCTGACAACTCTTTTCCCTCCTGTCCCTGTTACATTGCATCCTATTTTTGTGGTACCTGCAGATTTTCTTCTGCCTCCACAGTACTGATTACAGAAAAACTTGTGCTGGCAATTTTATCCGAGAAAGACTGCTTACCCTCCTTTGCCCAGGCTGAGCCTCCTGGATTACAAGCGAGTCTGGTAGTGAGACAGTTTGGTTTCAGTTTGCTTCATAGCCTTCATAAGAAGAAACAACTGAAGTAGGATAAGCAAGGGAGAGGTGTGAAGAGAAGGAAAAAGAGGAGACTCAAAAGTCAAATGCACTCAGTTTGCCACTCAGGTAGCAGCTAGGTTTGTCAGTGAGAATATCCAAGATGGGTTAGAAGGAGAGAACGGAGGTGGTGAAGAAGAAAGGGGGAGGAAAGGAAACTTGGAAAGTGGAGAAGATAGGAGGAAGACGCAAGAATAGAGGTGAATGAGAGACCGCTCCTTCCTTCTTTCTATGTGTGACCACAGTGACCAGAGCTTCAAAACTTCAGCTGGAGACAGAAAATTCAGAAGATATGTGTACCTAACTGAAGAAAAGCCAGTCAGAAAGGAGAATGGTTAATGACCCCAAACCAAATGCATCTACAGCGTCTATGTGAGCTAAGCAGGACAGAGTAATTTAGACACAGTGTAAGTGCAGACCTGCGTGTGCACTGAGAGAGGAAGGTGGAGAGTGCTGTACCTGTTATTAACCTTTCCCTGAACAGCCCAGACTGGATGAGGTAAGGTTGAGATGGAAACAGAGCCACAAGGTGCTGAAAAACATCTTGAGACTTCTCCTAGGAAATACGTAGTGAATTCTGAAAAGCAGCACCACATGGCCAATTTAAAAAATCTTTAAAGGTCTGTTTTCTTGCCGACATAAGCATGATCATTCTCACACAGCCTTATATCTAAAAAAATGTTTAACAGATGTTCCTCAGGCAAAGATGCACTTCCAAACAGCCTTCTGCTGGAGTGCAGAGAGCTGATTTTTAAGAAATTGAATGACTGTCTTGTGTATGAAGGATTGATATGGACATTATTAGTACTCTGAAATGCTCTAGAGAACACTATCAACAAAAATTTGATCTACCCATGGAAAACCAGGAATTTCTGTGCCAAACCAATCAATGGGTACTCTTTGTTTCTCAAAGGCAATTGCAATTAGCATTCTGGGTCTGAAAGAGCAGGCCTAAATCCCCTCGGAATATCAGTGCTAAGTTAGGAAAGCTGTAGGGGACAGACGGGTTGTTATAATGGTGAACAAACGTGTTGACTTAACTTCTCTTTAAATTATGCCCATAAATAGTAGGAAAAAATCTAATCCGCTATTAACACGAGGCCACATGGGGAGAATTTTTGGGGATGTGTAACTGCAGAGCACACTTGCTGCGTAAGAGTGCAAGATCTTTACTGAAGCTTTGTGCTAAGGAATCGCAGTGAAGCAGCAGATCTGAGCCTGAAAATGCGACAGCACTGCCCAAGCCCTCCCTGTTGGAGTTAGGCAAGCCTGAAACTGCAGCTTCAGCCGCCGCTTGCCGAATGTCACTGCGAAGAGTGGCTCCCGTGATCAGCTATTATGTCATGCCGTGCAGATATTTTTGTTTGAATTCTTGCGGCTTCATGTGAACCATGCACAAGAAAGCCAGTGCTGTCTCTGAAAATAACAGTGCATAGCAATTAAGTACAAGAGTCATGGTACATTCATGCTGCATCATAAAGTTCAGCCTTCAATAAGTTTCAGAGCCTAAAACCACAGAAACAAAAAATAAATGACAGTGACTCATGAGGGCTATAGAGGAATACTTCTGAATTAGTAACAATATTCATGTGCTGCTTTCCCATCAGCATATCAACCACAAGTATCCAGAGGCAGTTGGTAGAGGGTATGACACCAGACGTTCATTGTGGGGGATGACTGGTGATGGTGATGGTCCCATTCTGCTGATGGGTCCTTCTGCTGCCACTTTACTACAGGGTACAGCAAAACCTGCCATTTATTCAGCGCATTGGTCAGTGACCTGGACAAATCTGCTCTGGTGGCTCAGAATAAAGCTGCTGGGACAATTTCAATGCAGGGTTCAGCAGCTGAGAGCTTAAACTGTTTATGATACCTTAACACTGGATTCCCTTGCTCAGGTCTTCACTAACGTGGAGCCAGGTGAGAGAAGAAGCTACAGCTTGGTCAGACAGAGCTGAAGCTGGGCCATAACAGTTGCTTTGTTGCATTTTTCTGCCTCTTTGTTACTGATTATAATTCCCTGAGCACCTTAACTGTCAGAAATAGCACCTCATTTGTGTATATCTACTGACTGTAACTGATATTTAGTATTCTATTCCAGAACTGTTCCTTAATAATTAACACACTATGAATTTGGCTGACAATTAACACCCATTCAATTTAGCTCCCATTTTAAGAAATGTTGTTCGTAATCCTGCTCTGTTCGTAATCCTCCTCTGGAAGTTACTTAAAATTGACTCTTAAGGTTTTGAGGTATTTTATAATGGGGAAGCAATGTCAGGAAAGAATTTTCACACAAATTTAGTCACACCTACTTGCAGTACTTAATCAGATCCTCTCCAGTAAGGTCGTCAGAGTCCCCATTAGCTCTTACTCAGCACATAAGATCATTGACTCCCAATTTTACATATTTATTGCTGGATGGGCAAGAAGTGTCTCTGCAGTATATATTTGACCTACAAAGGTCCATATTCTTCTTCAGTTTCTTGGGAGTCCCAATGGAGTAGTTCACCTACCATCAGGGTAGTCTACATTCAGTGCCAGGATTGGAACAACTGTTAGTTGCCCAGATGAGCTGGATGTGGCTTTCAGTGCTTCACCATGGCTACAGGAAATATAATCAAACATTATCCTGTGGGGGAGGGAACAATATGACCGCATCTTCCTTGATCATCTCCAGGAAAAGCTGTATCATGGTTTTTCAGGTACTATTGCTATGAATTATTACTGCCGTGAGCCAAATTTCTTTTAGATTTTTATCCCTTGCTGAAAGGTGATAGTATTCCAAGTCCTGCTCTTGGCAAGACAAACCGCCCCTCTTGTCACTGCCACTTGCATAAGCAGGGAGGGGCACGCTGGAGTTTGTAATAAAGGTTTATGTGGCAGTATATAACAAAGCTCACATTTGTATCCTAAATTCTCTTCTTTTCCTTTCACCCTCTTTTTTTTTTTCCTTCAATCTGTAGCTCTTGAACTACTTGATACTGTTTTCCAGTCCATCTTTGCCAGATGAATGGCATTCCTTTGACTCCTCCAAGTGTTGTAGTAGAGAATATCTGAGATCAGGGACATTCTAGGTTTAGCTCCTTGTTTTGCATTTTCCCCTTTTTAATTCCCCTCTGAACACTCTTGTTCATTTTTATGGTTTTTGCTTGTGCTTTTATCAAGAGATGCCTTCCATCTGAACCTCCCCCCCTCCCCACCCTTGCCATTCAACTACTATACTTAATTAAGACAGAGAAAAGACACAATCCTACTGGTTAGTTTTAAGAGTTGTAGAGAAAGCTTTCCTGGGTTCAGTTATTCATGTGGTCCAGCTGGTGGTCTAGTTTGCTGAATCCAACTAGAGATACTTCATCTGGCCAACAACCTGTCCCTGGAGGAAATAAATTGAGCAGTAGATCCTTCCTGAGCAGCTGAACACCCCCGTCTGCCCACCAGCACCCCGGACAGATGGGGGACTGCAGCTGCAAGAGGGGGTTTGAAGCAGCGAGTGCCGCTTTCTGTTGTGATGCCAACCCCTCTCAGCCCAGAACTGCTGCTTGCACCTCATCTTTTGGTGCCAGTCTCTGAGTCTGGCAGCCCCAGGATTTCTCCTTTCCTCTCTGTGCCTCCCTTCAGCATCACCCAGAGCCTCAGTGCTGAGCACGGGTCCCGCACCCTCCACTTCTCTGAGACCACCAGCTTCTCCTCAGTCGCTGCGGCCAAGAAGGTGGGAAGATGTTGGTGGAGGAAGATGACTGCTGCTGTGCCAGGATTGGTAATGGGAGACCAGCTCACTCTGGAGGAGGGTGTACGCAAGTTATGTGATGGAGCTGGGAGCCCACAGATAGCCCCCCCCATTCCAGATTCCCTCTGTTAGGTGCCTCTTGCAGGCACTGAGTGCACCCTGCTTTTCTCTCTCTCACCCATTCAGACATACATGCGTATGATGCTCATCTCTGTAGAATTCAGCCCTCAGCATTTAGCTCTTCTCACCAGTATATGTCTATAATCAGGGACTGGCTACAGAAAATTTTGACTAATTCTCCCGAAAGTTAGAGGCACGCTGTGGGAGCCTTAAACACCCATGTTATTAAACTACTGTATCTACACAAGTATCATGAAGAGATAAAGCTCTTACAAAGCAAAATGTAGGAAACTATCCTGCATCGCTGTCTGGGTGATTAGGATATTCCTGCAAAAGTAACTGAAGCTTGTCGCTCAGGCTTCCTCAGCCTGACAGACAGGCTTCGGTGTTGGGCAGAGCCTTTTTTAAGGTCAAACTCACTTTGAAAAACAGAAATAGTGAATAGGGACGGAACTGGCTGGGAAGGCTCGCCTGCCACGTTTCCTAGTCCACGCAGCACACTGGGCAGGCTGTTATCCCTAGGCGAACTGCCCTTGGGAAAAGCACGGCAATAAAACATACGCTGTGAAGCATGTTGGTTCCTCAATGTATTTCTGTAAAGGGTAAATCCATTTCTGAGCAACGAGTCAGTGTATAGCATAGCCTGATTGTGGGTCCCTCTAGCCACTAATATAGTCAGAATGGTGCCAAGGGGTTTGGTTTGTCCTCTGAGCAGTGGAGATTTCCACCTCTGCTGTGTCAGAGAGAAGAACTAGGACAAGAATTTAAGTAAAATTGGACAGAAGTTTGTAATTTCTGTCCTTCAGTAGATCTATTGTTATGGATACTCTTCCACTACATGCACATTATGGGTTTCAGTTGTCTCCTCTTCTGTCTGCGAAGCTGCAAAATTATTCCCTCCCCTGGCAGAAAAGGCGACACCATCACTGCGAAAAACACATGCTTACATGATCTATTTTTCTGGGTTTTATTAACTCAACATTGTCTCCTACAAATACGATTTGTCATTCACCAGAAGATTTGAAATGTAGATTTAAGTTACACATAGGTATAAAAAGCATAAAACAGCACACACGGTACCACTGTTTAGACCAGAAAACATCGTGTTGTCCCACAGGTAAGAGTGCTATTCAAGCTAAGCTCCGTCACCTTCTGCCTCAGGGATTCAGTCTTCCAAGCTGCAGATGCTTCTGCTTCTTTTCCCTCAGGTTGTGAAGCCCTGCCGGCTTTCCCCTGGTGTTTCTCACCTGCGTCTGGAGCGTGGACCAGGGAACCACAGGGCAATCCTATCCTGGTCCACCAAAGGTTATAAAACCTTGGGTTCCTACTGGCTCTTCAGAAATGTTTTCCTCCTTCTCTTAGAATTTATGTACAATATATGAAGGGATACGATTTGCCTCTTTGATTTAGAGATATCTCTTGCCTCATACTTAAACAATAGCTTGAAAAATATTTTACAAAGAAGAAGAAAATTGTTCATCTGAATGTCATTCATTATTATATTGCTATATTTTATACCCTATTATTAATATATACAAAATTTCTTAATTGCCTTTTACAGATGCATGGAAGCATATAATATAACAGTTTTAAAGTATCCCATTTTTAGATTTTTTTTTCTTGGCTCATGTCAATCTCTTTAATAAACTATGGTTGCTTGGAGAATATAGGAAGTATTTGGAATGTTGTTTAAAGTTTAATAATAACTGGTAGCATTGTCCATTTGCGGCCTGAACAGTTGGAGCACCTGTCAGGGCGATCTGGTAGAGATAGCAGCATCACAAGACTTAAACAATCATGGAGGGCTGTTAATGTGCAGTGTCGACGGGTGCCAGGTTCTGTTCTTTATTTGGGGCTTTTCTTTTCTTCAGCTGTGTTTTGTTGCTGTTTTCCCTCTGTTCTCGGTTTTGTCTTCGGGCTGCTCGCCCTTTGCTTTCCTGTCTTGTCTCCTTGCTTTCGTCTTTGTTGGACTTTTTTCTTTTCTCCTCCCTATTTTTTTTCCCTGCAATAAAAATGATGGCACATTAGAAGATTTGCTCAGCCTATTGCAATTTCTAACTCCCTTGCTTTGCCATACATAGCCTGTAAAACCGGCCCTGGTTTAGCACTTCCCGTAAGAAGCTGGACACTAGTAGCAGTGTTTACAAATGTCCAACTCTTCATCAAACTACTAAAGTTGGCCACTGGGCTAGCAGTCTGACTCTGAGCAAAGAGCCAAGAGCTCCCTGGGGAGTCCCAGTGCTTTAGAGCTGGTACAAATATCTCACATACGCTCATAGCCTGTCTCCCCAGACAGGGGCACGGCTCCATGTGCTCCACCAAAACACAATTGGTTGGGGGACATCTATGACTGAAGCCAGGTAGCATTAACTATTGACTGGTCTAAATTGGGCTGGGACCCAGAGCATGTGGTGAGAGGAAATTAGCCATCAAGTTACTCCCCTTCATTGCCAATGCTCAGCATCTACATCTTGTAAAAATCCCTCTCCCCGCCCTTAACCCCCACCACACTCGTATCCCAGGGGATTCTTGGTATTGCAACATGAATCCCATGACAAAGTCTCAGCTCCAGCACAGGTATGTGACTCTCTTCAGAATAAAAAGTGGTGTTCCCAAGGCTCAAGTCAAGCTTTAGACCATTGTTACAAAATTAGGTAATCAAGTGCTTTATTGCTTTTAAATACTTAGAAAGGTAAGATGTTGAGGATTTTGTTAGTGCTACAGACCTCCCCAATAAAGCTTCCTGTCCCCTTAGGAACATTAAAACTTTGTATATTGGCTGTGGACATGATATCATATAGTGCATTTATTCTTGGACATAAGGAAGAAATTCTTTATACTGAGGGCGGTGAGGCCCTGGCCCAGGTTGCCCAGAGAGTTGTGGCTGCCCCATCCCTGGCAGTGCCCAAGGCCGGGTTGGATGGGGCTTGGAGCGACCTGGGCTGGTGGAAGGTGTCCCTGCTCATGGCAGGGGGGTTGGACTAGATGATCTTCAAAGATCCCTTCCAACTGAAACCATGTTGTGATTCTATGGTTCTATTCCTTCTATTTGCTTTACAAACCACTTCAGTTCTGGTATTGAATCAAAGTTGTATGTACGCACAAGCCTAAACCAGATGAGATTTGTTCTGTGTGGAACTGGTTCATCTGCTGAGCTATGCAGCTGAAATTCACCCATGGTTAGATGAATCCCAGTGAAGTTTTTAAAAGCAACCTTGCTTGAGATTTTCACGATACAACGTCATACTGACCTGTATGCCTCCTCGCATGGAGAAATTTCTGGACAAGTAGTGAAAAGCATCTGCCCAAACTCTGTTTTATGCTATCCTGGTAACGATACTACCAAAAAGAATCTAACCTTCTTTGTTACAGCAGAAGTACTTCTTGCTTTTAAATATCACCAGAGATAATCCAGGCTTTTCTACACTAATACTGAGGGAGTTACAGAAACCTGGCAATAGCTCTTGCTGTTGAGGGTGCTAAGTGCAATGAATTGTGTCCATTCCAGACTCAGAACCAGAGCTGGGAGGTTTTGGTGCCTCGATGGGCTCTGTGGGAGTAGGTCGCAGTGGGGCAGTAGGTGCAGAGGCAGCGGCTTTGTGCTGAGAACTGATGACCATCCAAGGAGGAGCAGGTCAGATAAAGGGAGAGAGATTCAGAGGAGGTGAAGAGCAGGCAGAAAGCAAGGAGTAAGGCTAAAATGTAAGGATATGCTGTATCCTCTTCTTGTTGTGTAGCTCTGTGGGCTTGTTTTACAGCTTCTCCATTCCTGACCATCACAGTCTGAGATCGGAGAGCAAGGAAGTTTTAGATACAAATGTTAAGTAGGGACAAACATCTGCCTTTCTCATCTGTTGTTTCTGAAACACGCAGTAAAGCTTTAAATGTAAAACAGCACCTCAAATTTTAGGTAACCAGTCAGAGACTACCCCGATATATGCCCACATACCTGCAGAATCTCTCTCTGGATGTGGCAATACCATCTCAGATGCCCAGAGGAGACCTGCAGCATGGGCTTGCGAGGCTCAGCAAGAGCTACCACCACTGGGAGAACTGGGAGAGCTCCATGCAGAAGCGAGCCTGCATCTTACCCCGCTGTAATGCTGTCTCTTTACTAATGGATAAATGACAGCATGGAATTTCATTCCCGTGGTTTGTAAATACAGTTGGCCCAAGATGAAATGTTATTTGAATGGAAACTGTCCAGACATTCAGTGTTTGACATTGTTCACTTGATGATTAGCCAAAATCCTTCAGCTGTGACTTTCTAGCCACAGTTCTTTAAGGAAGTTGGAATGACATTTAATGGTTTCCCTTTCGGTCATGGATCAAGATGTATGCATTTATATGTATGTCTGCGAAGATACTAAGAATACGCTATCTCTGTCTAGCTAGAGACTTATCTAGGCATAGCTTTGCTGTTTCTGTTTTAATCAGACTGGTGTCATTATAAGGGACTAGCAAAACTGATCTCTGGAAAGAACTTAAAACTCCATCCTAATTCTCTTCTGCTCCGAGGATAACTAGTTTGGAGTCTTCTGTGCAATTTTATACATGGTTTAATGCCATCATCTGCATGCCGCTGCCTTTTGTGACAGGATCTGCCCTCTAGACCTGTGCTGTTCTGGTAATGGCATCCAGCAGCATAGAAGGGTCTTCTTAACCCAGGCTGGTTGCTTAGCTCCTTTCACCACTGTTTTGGTGGTGGTTTTTATAGGAAAATATAATGCTACTTCCAGCCAGTCCTTGGTTCAGTTTAGACCCAAGGGAAGATTCTACCAGCAACTATCTGCTAGCGTCGGGGG
>JANZLQ010000013.1:30355845-30372595 GCA_026212715.1 Elanus axillaris | reverse complement strand
GGGGGTCGGGGTCGGCGGCCCTTTGCCCTCGGGAACCGGCTCCTGCGAGGCCGGGGGGGGGGGGTGGGAGCAGACGGGAGGTTTCCTCCTCCCTCGGCTGGGGGTGTTTTGGCAGGAGTTATAGCAAGGAGCGTTTCCTGCGCGGTTTCGTCCTCCGCGCTTTGTCTGCTGCCGTGTCTTCTCTCTGCGCTTTGGACCGCGTACGCGATTAGCTTTTTGGTTTTGTATGCCAGGAAGAGGATATAAAAAAGGCAGCGTGTTGTGCCACAACGTGGGAATATTATTGTTTCCTGATGCGTTACAGAATTCTGTTATAGTGGTGACTGACGCTACTAACGTTTATGTCCTCTTACAGATTCAATAAAGCCTTTCAAAATTAAACAAACAAACAAACAAACAAAACCCCCAGAGGGTCTTTTTAAATAGGAGATAGCCAAACATTTTCCAAGAGAATGTTTTGCTCATGAAGATGTGGATTCATGAAACTCTAATAGTTCTGTGAAGTAATTATTTGGCATTAAAATAGCTTTTACTCCCGAACCGAAACTGTACAGCCAACCAACCGCACTAGAAGAATTAGTCTGTAGGCACTGTCCGGTGAATTTTCTCGTGGATAAGGGATACTTCACTGCTTCTAATAATAGCAACTTTGTATACTGAAGAAAGTCTACAGACATGCCATAGTTTCAAGAAGTGCAGTAGTTCAAATTAAATGCAGACGTGAAATTAATTCAGAGAACAGTATAATTACATGTCAAATCAGCTTAAACGTGCTGAGTTCTTGTTAATCTAATTTATAGCCCCTGGTCGAAGAAATCCCAGCGTCTGTGTTTATGCAATCCGTGTCTGAATACATCTTTAAGTATGCAAGCCAGAGTATTTCAGAGGAGTCTTTGCACTATCGCATCAGATGTGGTGTTTCCACTAGACCTGTAGGTGTATTTTATGGATTAAGGGCAGGAAGGGTTGGTGGCAACTTGGGAGAATTTGGTACTTAAGGGTACCATGCGAGAGAGAGAGAGTTACTGAAAAAAATCACAGCTGACATGGATTAACTACCGCAGGTTCCAGATTTCATCTACTTCAGGCATCATCACTTAGTCCCACCCTACTATACGCAGCTATAATTACTACAGAGAACTCAGAGCAGCGTATTTGTTCACTTGTCCCTCCTGTGGGCACTGAAACCCCAAACCACCATAAGAAGGCATAAAACCTGACTGTGCAAACTGCTTTGCTTTGGTGGGGGAGCTGTCACAGGGTAGGTCTCATGGAAAACCCCAGAGGGATGAGAATCTGGTGTCAGGCATTTGGGATGATCGTATTTCTTTTGGAGAGATCACTCCCACAGAGAAATTTACCCCGGGAGAGCAGAAGGGGCAAGAGGAGTCACTGAACAGCGCCTGGCGGGGTTGCAGGCACCCGACGTAACCGGCCTCTATTTGGGAGGGTCCTGGCGCTTCTACTGTGCCTGTCACCACCGACCACAAAATCCTCCCCACTACACTGTAGTAAGCTGAAGAGCTATAATAAAAGACCACAAGCCACAGCTGTAACGTGCCACAGTGTTCTTTCACACCCCTCGCAGCCTCGGCTGACCTCTCAGCGCTTTCCTAGCTCCTGAGGCACTGTCAGCACTGGTGCTCCAGTACCGGTGCCCCAATACCTCCGAAACCCACGAGGTACGGGGACAAAACTTGGGGGCTAAGTGCCACCACTCTGTGTCACCCTCCTTCCCACCTATCTACACCCTTCTGGGAGACTTTTGCTACTCAGTCCGTCACCCTTTCTTTCCTCATGACGCAACCCTGAGAACAGCAACATGACAAGTACTGAGTGAAGAGACCAGTAAGAGGACCGTGCCCCAGGCTCTAAAACCACTTACTACAGCACCGTCTACAATACAGTCATGTCATATTATGCAAATGAGTAGATCACTCTCATTTTTCAGAAGAATGGCACATATTTTTTTTTTCTGGAACACAGGCTGTAGCATGTACTTACACTGCTTGCCATGACAATCCACCAAACCCCCAACTGCCCAGTGCTGCAAAGGCCATTCTCCTTTCATTCACAAGCCATTAGCGGCTGATTCATCTGGTATGTCTTTTGAAGTTTAAACAGCATAACTTTCTTATCAGCAATCATTGTTTTCCTAGTTCGAGTGGCCCTATTTTACAATCACTAGATTTTCAGGTGACCAGAGTGGCGAGGGTCAACAACTTCAGAATTACCTAGGTGCTACATGGCTCAATGCATTTCCTGGCCTTTCTTACTCTTGAAAATGTACCAACTGCAGAGGTGAATATGGGTAAAAATTTTAAAGGCCCTAAAGTCCAAAGGTATTCAAGGATCAATTAATTTGGCCAAACCTAGGTTCTCCTGCCATTGAGATGCATGAGGACAGCCTATCTGGCTGTCACATACCAGTCCAGATGGATACAGGTCTTAAGGTGTGTGTCATATCCACAGTCCTATGTAGTGATAACCCAAGATACCGCAAATGATACCCACACTTGCGGTTGAGCAACTGCATTAGGGGACTTAGTGACTAACTTGTACTTACGTGCCCTATCTCCTACTGAAAATGGAAATACTTCTCTAGATGTAGACTCTAGGAGCCTGAAACCTACAGAAGCCTCGCTACGAGATTTAGGATCCTTGAGCTTCGTTTGCCTCTGAAAATAGGATCTGGACTACTAGATTGCATTCACTTGAAAAACGTTCTTACGTATGTTGTGCGTGCTAGCCTGTCTGGCAAGAAGAGAACAGGGCTGCGACAGGCACGTTAGGGGGAACGAGAATGTTGTGTCTAAATACAAGAAAAGGTCAGGCCTCTGCAACAGCCGTTTGCATAAGGCAGGCAGAGAGGAAAGAGAGGAGGCTGAGCAGATCAGCTATGTCGAGACAGGAGCTGCCAGGCTTTGCTGCTGTAGCAGGTAAAGAGCAAGTGGTATCCCATTAGGCGTATGGGAGGTAGGAAGGGATCATTCCTGCTTTGGGCTGCTTGGGAAATGACACTGCTACGCTCCTGAGCTCATAAGCAAGGCGTATGGAAAGACCCTGGCTTACTGTCTTGTGATGACCTCTTTGCAATAGAAATGGGTTGGATCTGCCTTAGAAAAGGAAGTGCCACAGAAAAGACGTTGCCAGTTCCTGAAAATACAAGAATATCCTCTGGTCAAAGAAGCAGCCAGAGAAGGAGGATTTCTATAATGAGTTCTGTTTGCTGTTTGCAGAGACATTTACTGCTGTCTCTTCAAACCAGAGCCTGTGGGGATTTATTTTCTTTGCACTTGTCTGTTGGGACTAAGGGAATTTGCTAGCAGCCTTGTTTTAATCAGGACTAATGTTGTGCTAACAACAGCAATTTTATAATTACATAACAGTTTTCATCTTATAAGAACCCGCAGCTTATAAACCCTGAACACAGCTTCCAAAGACAGGAAAGTAATGGCTATTTAGCAGAGCAGAAAACCACTCCGCATTGCTTAGGATGGGAAGCGACACACACCACGCTGGTATTTAGGAAAGTGGCATTTTCTTGCTGAGCTTGCTTTGAGATTTTTAATGGTGGCTTCTTCATGGGATTTGATTTTGACAGCTCTCCTAAAAGTGGTAAAAAGGTAGATGAGTGTCTAAATCCACCTTATAAGCCTCTTTTAAGACTAATGAAAACAGATAGCAATACAAAGATTGGTGATAGTAGCGATTGGTACACCAAAACCCCTTACCCTGTTGTTGGAGTGTCAGGACATTGGCAGAAATCTATAATAGCTTGTTTTCCTTTTAGGCATCAATAGTCCAAGCCCTCCCATTAGCCCAGATTTGGGTCATAAATATAGTCCTTTTTAGACACTTAGTTCAGCTGGTGCAGGCTTTTGAGCAAACCAGAAATAAAAATGTGATGCTGCATTATGTCAGACCCGCATGTTTAGTCTGCCTCTCTAGAAATAATCAAGAAAAGTTATACATGATAAGAGACAGATGCTAGTGCCTCAGCAGACATTTGAACTCTTTCTAGTACAATAGTAAAAAGGAGAAAACACCCAAAGAAACTTGTGTCTTTAGTACTCAAATTTGTACTCAGAGTGCTCTGAAGGGAGGGATGAAGGAGAAAAGACATTTTCTTTGGCTTTACTTAAGCCGATTGCATTCATGTAACCTGCCAGTTCAGAAGATGCTGATACGACCCCAATGTTTGGATGCATCCATAAGAATGCCTTTTCCCCTAAGTGACCGTGGCTTGGGTCCGGGCTATACTGATGACTGAGTACCGATCCTGGAGGGCATTTGTGAGTGCCGACTCTAACGCTTGGGCCAGGCCAGCAGCTCCTGCCCCAGTACCAGATGCCAGGGCCAGGGAACCCGGGCATCTTCCACCATTTCTTTTGCTGGGGTAGGTGCAGCTATATGCTCCCCCTGGAGCCCCCTCCTTACATCTCCTTAAGTATCCTGATGTGCCAGGAAGGTAAAGGAAGATGAGGAGTCAACAGGATGTACCTCTGGCCCTGCTCTGCACGGTTCACTTGTCCCCCCTGCCCTAAGCATGGTTTGTTTGCATTCCCGCCTGGGATGACACCTGTGCTGACAGGTAGATGGGAGCCCCTGCGTGTCCCACAGGTAACCCAGGCCAGCCTGATGGATAGATCAGCCGTTCGGCTGTAGCTAACACGCAGGGGAACGGCAGCCCCTGATGGATCCACTTAGCAAAACCATCAGCCCAGAGCCAGGGTGCTGTTACTTAAATTCACCAGAAGCCCGATTCTGCCCTCTGTTGTACTTGCTCAAACACTCAGAGGTCACCAAGGTTGGACTCTGGTGTAAACGAAGGGAGAACCTGCTTTCAAGGATACTTTTCAAAACAAGGTGTTGAAAAATGACTGTTTCTTTCTGTTCTGTGTCTCCAATGCGTGTATACTATTTCAGCTGGCCAAAGCATTGATCCTCCCCCCTCTAGGTAGAGCAAATATTTCCAAATACATTTTCATGCTGATTAAAATGACAGGTCAGGTTTCTAAATTTCATACAGATCAGGGACTCCAAAGGTCCTCTTTCAAAAAGAGTGACATGACATTTCCCTTTGGCCATCTCCGTATGCTCCTGAAGAGTTTTTCTCACCTCCTAAGAGGATGCCTGGCAGCTCGCCAGGTAGAGAGCAACTTGTAGAGAAGGGGATTGGGATCCCCAAGACGCTTGGGCTGCCTTTGAAAAAGGCTTGGGAAATTTTTATGCCAAAATGAGTCAGAGCTTAGCTCTAGGAAGCTCGGCGAGCTCAGGTGACTAAGATGCTGTCAAAGGGATGTCAGTTTTTCAGGCTTTTGGGTCCTTGTCAGCCCGCCAGGTGGGTTGCCAAAGGCCAACCCAATGGACAAGCCAGCAGGATACTGGACAGCAGCGTAACACAGAGGCAAAGTTGTTTCAAAACCTGCCTACTTTCCACTGGGGCTTCATTGAAATCAGCAAGTTTCTGGGAAATGTGATGACTTTGGTAATCTGGTATTTTCCATTCCTTTAGAAAATTCAGCCCTATAAAATATTAAAAAAAGATTTCTAAGTAGGGGTCATGAAGGACATGCACGAAAAAAACTTGAATGCAAATGTTTTAACATTGCCCATAAGTTTTCAATTTAAAATGAATCACAGATAGAAGTTGTCCATGTAAATTTTATCCAGTCTGTCTTGTCTTCTTTTTTTTTTTTTCCCCAAGAATGTGATAAGTTTATTCTTTTTAAATCCCTCTGGGAACGAACTGTGCGTTTAGAGCTGTTTGTAGTAACAGAGGCTTTGCACACTGAAGTGTGCAAAGCACCCAGCTTTATGAGTAGCTTGAATTGGAATGTGAAAAATGAGTATGCCATGTGACGGTGCATCACGGCAGCTCACTTCACTTAGTATACTTTATAAACTGACCACCACGCCATTCGGATCGGACGCGAACGGGTCGTGTGGCCCAAAGGTTAGAGGAGATGCAGCCTCTCATAACAGAGGGCCACCAAGTGCTAAGGGAAGTCTGTCACCCCATAGCCACCCCTCCAGGAGATCTGCCCTGCATCCTGTCTAGCACGGCTCCCACCAGCAGTATACAATGGCAGTTCGGCAGGACTTGCTGTAGGCATGCTTTATTTTTCTGCTTGGTGCTTGGCTGGTGTCGTAGGAGTGCTACAGCAGTGCCGGTAAATTGGTGATGGTCCTGGGCTTTACACTTCCAGGCGTGCCTGCGGGGTGTGCGCAGCCCGTATGGGAGGGCTGGTTACAGGAGCTGAATTGTAGGGCTGCAAAAAGCTTCTAGGGAACCCGAAGCCAAAGTTCAGCGAGTTATATTTTCTGTACCACGATGTATTGCAAGAGGTCAGGACCTTCTCTAGCCTCTGAAAACTGGGACTGTGGGGAGCAGCGGTGTCTTTCCAGCTGCCTCCTGCCTCCAGATGAAGCAGCCCGCTGTACACTAGTCAAGTAATAGGTTTGTGCTTCTCTTTAAAACTGAGTAGCTAATCACTTTCCTGCCCACTCCAAGAACTTTTACCTTAGGTAAAAGGAGAAACTACTCACTATTTCTACAAACCTGAGAGCCACCTGCTTTTGCTAGCAACTTCTTAAGCACTCTTTCATAACATCTGAGACCAACCTTGTAGCCACTAAACCCGGTAATATTTTGCAAGCATCTGGAATGGCGTGCTCAGAAACACTTTATAGTCTGTCATACAGAAGTGTAGAAATCTCAGGGGCAAGAAAACAGCAAACAGTTGGTGCACACATACTGTAGTAAGATGCTAAAAGGTGCTGGATGCTTTGTCCAAAGAATCCAGAGCAAATAGACCCTTACTTTACTCCAACCTCAACCAGAAACTCTAAGAAGTTACTTAAAGTTGTTCATGTACTTTTGAAAGTGTTACTCAAGATGTCTCTATGTCCGGAAAGTTAATTTATGTGCTCTGAAAGAGTGAGTTGCTTTCAGTTAGAAAACAGAGATTCCATCAACCTTTAGCCTGTAGTATTCAGAGGGATTCACAGAGACTCTTCCATCTCCATATTGCATCCTCCACTGTGTCACATTTAAACTTAAGAGATTTATCCATCATAGCTTTAGTTTAAGACCACTGGGGAAAAAAATCCAGCAACATAAAATCTGCTGTGGCTGGGAATGTGATCCTTTGTCACAGTGACGAACCTTTTTTTTCTTTATAATACAGTCTTCATACGACTTCCTTAGGTTCCACAACTGCAAAATGGAGATGAGAGTTCCTTAATTTTGGTAAGTGCTTTGGGATCTGTGGATAAAACCCACTACTCCTGCAAATCAGAGCCACTGAAGTGGACAGAGAGTCCTCCTTACTTCAATTAATGTTTTCAAGGACCAAACATCATGCTTCAATCAAATAGAGAGCTCAGGATCCTTCTTTACAGAGTATCATTTCCTTGCTCATGCTTAAAAGTAGCAGGGGCTGGATCACCCACTGGCGTTCCCACCCACCACCCACATCCGTACAAGAAATAAAGTCACTTCTGGATTTAAACTAAATCCTTCTGGTTTAGCAATGCACATTTCTACTTCAGCAATAAACATCTGTCGTCTGCCATTCATTAATATTAATTATAAATGGTCACTAGCTCATGGGATCCAAGTCCACCAGCTGAGATTTTTCCAACTTTGACCTTGTTAGGGTTTGTATAAAAAGTGTTCAGAAGGGTCCTTCAAAGCTCGAAGCCAACAAGAAGTGCAATTTGCAGAGTACAGCGTTTAGATTATGCACTTAGAACAAGGGCTGTCAGAAGGGGTGATGGGGAGCAAGGGAGGGAGGGAAGGAGGGAATACAGAGCCTGAAACAGCGTTCCTTTAAATGCTTAAGAGTTTTAGACCTTTCTGCAGACTAATGACAGGGAGAGGCATTGTCCATAATGAAACTGGCCCATCCATTAAACATTACTGTAAATGAAAGGTTGCATGAATTAAAGGTTGTTCATCTCATGTTTCAGGAATGTAGCTGTGTTTCATGTCTGAAGCCTGTTTTCCTTTTAAATGGAGTTCTTCAGATGACAAATGAGAGAGAGAATTTCAGAAAGCAAATGGGCAGAAGTAAATACATGCTTAGGAACAAAGCAGAGACATAACTGTAGCTGTAAATCTTTATACTGGGGCTACTGTTTGCCATAGATATTGGGGAGGATTAGATTAGATCTGAGAAATTTCATTACTGGGTCATTTTGCTTGTAAACCAAAATAACAATAGAAAAATCCCTGCAGTTAATTGTTAAATTCTAGCTTACTATCACCTGGATATGCTTCACTCATGGACTGCTTGTTAATTCTTTTGCTACTATTTTGGATTTCAAGGAACTATAAAAAGAAAATTTAGGAAATGCTTTTCCTGAATTCTGTGTGGCCACTGCATCTTTAAATGGAAAATGTTGTGGGGTTTTTTCTCCCCTTTAATTTCTTACTACTGCGAAGTTGCTTCAACAAAAATTTATTGAAAAATAATATTTGTTTGCATCAGTCCTTAAAATTAGCTGATTTTTTTTCAGGCCTGAGCATACAGCAATATACTCCTCGTGGGCCACATCTTCATCTGCTCTTAAAATATTCATAGCTTCATTGGCAGAGAGGTGCTAGCTTACATCTCTGGTGAATCAGTGTAACGAGTTCACTGAAATTTTCTGTAAGAAAATCCAGCTCTGTATTCTTCCTATAACAATGATTCAAAGCTGCTGAATGCAAAGAGGAACATGAACAGATATTTCAGCAATGCAGATGACTAAACTGGACAAAATGAAAGTTGGTTTCAGTTCTTTGACTCAGGCCCAAATAAAAGTCTGAGCTTGGTAAAGACAGCAGGAGGCCTTATACGGATGTCAATGGGCAGAGATACTTGGATTTGTGCTCTGTAAATGTGCAGCACGCTCTCTCTCCCTGTGGAAGTCTTACAGAAGGCAACAGGCAAGAAAAAATTTTGTGGAAATTTTGTAGCAATTTTAGAAGTGCTTATCAAAGCGTCATATAGTCCCTTACTAGGCTATGAAGCTGCACTACTATACTTAGACCGTCTCTGATGGATGTTTGTCTAACCTCCTTAAAAATCTTCCATGACAGAGATTCCCACAACCTCTCTCCTGATCTTTACAATCCCTGATAATAACACTGGATGTTATCATCTCATTGGGAATGTTCTGAAGCTCCTTTGGACCTTTATAAAGGAAAGTTATGGCAGCAAGTGTTTTCTTTTCCAAAGATAGGAGGTGGAAGGAAAGCTGGGAGGTGGCAGCCTAGGCAGACCAAAAGCTACATCAGGTGTCAGAACTGGCAGGGAGAGTGAGCCGAGAAGAGACGACGAGACTGGAGATGCAGAGACCTGGGTGGGGAAAAGCAAACATAGCTGCCTGGGCGGGGAAGAACAGGCAAATATCCAGAAAGATGTGGAGAAACAGCAGCCCAAAAGTGCTCCTTTGTTTTCGCTTTGTTACAAAGGAATGCTGAAAATCCCTTCGTTACGGCTAGATCCAAAGTACTCTGAAGTCAATGGGATTTCAGTGGCTCTTGGATCAGGCCCTTTAAAAGAAGGGCAGCTGTAACACAGTAATGAATGAGTGCCATTGCTGTCCACGGCTGGCAGTGTTATGACAGCATTGCTATACATGGAAGTGTTCCACAGCCCAGGATTTAGCTGATTAAACAGTGCTGCATGTGTCACCATTAGACTTGAAACATCCACTGCCTGATTTACTCTGTAGCTCACATACCCCAAATATTTTGCATTCTTGGACTAAATTTGATAGATGTGCTAGCAAACTTCTCTCTTGCGTTTGTTCTTCTTTCCAGGACACACGGGCCAAAATAGCGAGGGTTTTAGATCTCCAGGTGGCAAGGGCTGGGTGAGCCCTGCTGTCAGCAGCCACTTCCCTTCACCTTGACTTTGTGGCAGTATTGCCCAAAGGTGAGAAAACAGCTTGCTGTGTTCTTCTGGACAATCAAGAGAAAGAAGCTGTCAAAGCCCCTTGCTGTAGCACACAGCCTGGAAGAGGCTCATTTCCTTTTCCAGCTGTGATAAAGATGTTCCTCCCTCAGAAAGAGGTCCTTAAAGCACTAGAAGTTAGGGCAAGGACTTCGGAAGCACCAACTGCGAGAAGTGATAGAAAGGCCGGTGTGGAGAGAAAGGCAGGTACGTGAGGATGTGCAGGCAGAGCAAGGACGTGATGAGGGGCAAGAGAGAACGATACTCTGCTCTTTCGCACATGGTTCCTGCCCTGCGCTGAGAGGGGAGAGTAGCCACGGTTTCCTATTTGCCTCTCCCTGAAACTCAACAGTGTGAAGTCGCTGAGGGTGAAGTGCCATGGATAAATCAAGTACAGCTGTACCAGGGAAGAAGGCCAGAGACCAGGCAGACTCCTGCTGGACTCCACAGCATAGCTGGTAGTTTGTTTTAGGACTCTGACCCTACAAGAGCTGTCCCTCTTCCCCAGTCAAATCCGTGATGGAGGGGATAGCCCCGGCTGGTTCAGATGCAAGCCAGAAGGTGGCCCTTGGCCTTGGCCAAGGAGTGGAGCTTTGCCTGCTTTTCTTCAGCAGCATAGACATAGCTGCAGATCTCGCCTTCTAAAGCTGGAGCTGCTCCTCTCAATCCTAAACACATTTATTCAAGAGGGAAGATTTTAGGCAGGTGCTGGGAATTTGTTGCTGGATGAATACCTGATAGGCACTTTGGAAGGGGAAGGAAGAGGGGTCTGTGAGAGGTTTGTATTCCCTCCTGTTTTTCCTACAGAGCTCGGGTATCTGAAAGATAGTCAGCCTGCCAATTCTGGAGCACAGGGAGGCATCAGAGGGGAAGATCAGAAAAAGAGCCTTCACATTTTAATAGAAGAATGCAATCAGGTTTTTTCTGATTCACTTCCCTTATGAGAGCAATTAACCACATGCTTCTTTCTCAGCTTTGACACCTTTCCTGTTAATACGAGGTTGATGCTGTTCACCAGCAGTGCATCCAGCACATTTTTTTATATCATGCTCCGGAGGACCTCAGGGCAGCTGAGCAACCTCCCTTCTGCTCCCAGCCCCCCCTGGACAGTGGGGAGATGGAAGACAGCAAGAGAGGAGCTGGCAGCAGGAGAGGAGAACATCTGAGGAGCACAGAACCCAGCACCCTGCAAGTCTAAAACCAAACTTTGATACCTGAGGATCTGACAGGTATATAGCCTGTATAGTCACAGCCATTTGCAGCCTGGCTATTCATTGAAATGCATATTATTCAGAGAATACAACTGTGGCACAGTACACATGCACACAGTGCATGCATACGTGTATCGTACCACATGTGCAGAGGCACACAGTGTGTATGTATTACCTGCCTGCATGGTTGATATGTGTCTGTCAGAACTGGGAGGTATGATGAGAATTTAATGTTCGCACTAACACAAACAAAATAAATGTACTTGTAGCAAAATGCAGTATTACTGTTAGTTAGTTCAGACTTTAAGGTCTCAGTTTGCAGGTAGCAACCTAATAAGACTCTCAAAACTGGCTGTGATTAAATTTTGAAAATGCCATGATTAAAGTTTAAAAATGCCTTTTTCCAACCTTCTCAGCCCTTGAATTGTAGGGCCAGTACATCCTCTACTATTAGCTATTTTGGATTCACAAATTGCTCCGACTCATATCAGTCCTATTTTTCCCCTCTTAACCCTTCTCACCCAGACCTCTTTTCTAGATCGTGCCCCTGTCCCTGTGCTGTCTGTGCCCTGCCTCCCTCAAGGTATTCCTGGGACGCCATTTCAATTCATGTTCCACCTAGTGGATTCCCAGTCTCAACAGCCTTACTCTTGGGGGCTGGAAATGTGTTAAAGTTAAAGAGTCAAAACCCCTGCAAGGAAAGGAAATGAGAGGTCCTCTTGGCAGCAACAAACAGAAAATAAACAACCAAACTCTTCACAAGACAGATTCCTCAATTATAGTAACTCAGGCTCACAAAGGCCAGAGTTATGACCCATTGGTGTATGCAGTATGTAAACACAGGGATGCAGTAATTAGCTTTGTGTTCATTTTGAGGCTTCAGAAGTCCTGTGACCTGCCACAGAGTAAGGTCATTAACCATAACCACAGTGGTGACCTTCACACAGGACACCCCAACTCGCACAGTTATACGAGCAAACTGTGCACTGTGATGTCTCCCCAGCTCACATGCTCCAGCTCTCTTGTTTTAAATGCCACTGAGCTATACGTGCGGGAGAGGATGTGACTTTGGGGATGAACTGTGATTGGAATATCTTACTTTCCCACGTAGCAGTGCTTAGGACTTAAATGTGATTAAGTAAAAATGCTCAGTACCAAAAATACCCAGATTTTCCCCCAATTCCCTTTTTTTAAAATTATTTTTTAAAATCAGAACAATTTGTTTAAAAATAATATACTCAGGAATGATTGGACTGGTGTGGGCCTCCATTGCCCTAGGAAGAGACTTCTATCTTTGGTGTGTGGAGTGTGTAGGGACAGACTATTCATAGCTTGTTCTGTAAAGGGTAATTCACCTTTGGATAAGCAGGTGTACAGCCTTTACTAGATGCTTACCAACAAACACAATAGAACACTGCGCTAAACTCGATTTTGCCAACACTAAATGAAAGTAGTATTGGGAATGAGTATTTTTCAACTTTACTTTTTGTTTTACTGGCTCGTGGGTCCCCTGAAACTCGGTCATCTTGCTTACAGAGTCAGCCTGGGTGAAGCTTGGTTTAGATTTTGCAGTATTGCAGAGTCATTACCGTGCAGATGGAGAACATGCGCCTTTAATCTAAAAGTTAGCGGGTAAAAGTCCAGATCACTCATACTAGGCTGTCCTTAACAGTCATTGGAAAGAAACAGGCACTTTCAGGAGGCAAATTATTTTGCCCTTCTTAGAATCCATCTCACAGTGTTATGCATCCCCCTCCCCAGGTGCAGTTTTAACCTTTCCATTAGCACAAGCTTGCTTTGACAAAACCAACTAATTTTTAGCTGTCCAGCTTATGTACAGTGAATGAAAGATCGTGAAACCCTGATTTTCTGTGCCATGATTCAAAACCTATACAAAGACGTGTTGAAACTCCCACTGATTTCAAATGGCTTCCTTCGCTACTGTATTTCCACGTACCTTTTAAAATGTAATGCAACTTACACATCTTTTAATTTAGTAGGGGGTCTCTTTTTCTTTCTCCATTTTGCCTGGGACAGCTTAGCTGACTGTTAATGAAATTAGTGTACCTCAACTGGAGATCAATTGCAGAAACTTTTCTTTGTGAGAAATACTAAAGGGACAACTTAGTTCAGACTCCAGAGCCCTCTGTGCTCCGTTATTACATAGATCCATATGGCATCAGAGCATATGCATTAGAGTGGGTAACTCAATGAGATTGAGTGAAATTAGTTTATTGCCTAATATTTTAAGTTTGTTAGTATTAAGTTACATTGTGTTCAGCTAAAGTAAATTCTTGATTAATAGCTTGGGACTTTTAGCTGAGTGGTGGTTTTGGAAATCTGATGGATACCTGATAGGATTCCCTCCTCACACCATAGCCAACTGAAGATATTTTCAGCCATGATCTAATTAATATGTTTGAAGCATTATGAAGACATATAGCAATAAGAGGGGGAGGAACTAGTTTAAAGAAACAACAGAGATGACTGAGTCTCAGTTCTCTAAGCTGTTCAAATCAAACCTGGTTTTTTATATTCATATGTATGCAGTGCAGGATAGAAGCATTCCTTTTACTTTATTTCCCCCAAATACATACACTTCCTCATTAAAATTGCTCAGCAACAAATCCTGTTCCCTCAGCTCCCTTCTGTTCACCGGTCTGCATCTGGAATTCAGCTCCTCATCAAAAAGACACTGCTTTCTCTCTTAATCTTGTACACTAAAAAGAAATCACAGCATAATGTCTGTATTCTCCTTACAGCACAAACCATTAACTGACAAACTACCTTGCCTCCAGGGGCTTGCAGTCTCGTGAATTTTAACTACAATTGCCCCTCTTCCTTTCTTAACCGTATCCTGCTTTCAGACTCGACAAGGTGGCAATTCCTCCGCTCCACAGCGAAAAAGAAATATGCTGTCCTACATTCATCACACCATGTCTTCATGCCTAATGCTTAAATTTTTGCCTGTCAGGAACAGGAACTTTCTTTGGTCTGTGTTCGCACAGAACTGGATGCCGTTAACATTAGTTCTCTCCTTTGAACATCTAAATGCCACCAGCATGCAAATGAATCAATATATGAACAAGCAACAACTGAAATGTGTTATTTATTTGTTTACAACAATACAGCTGTGTAACCAACATTGCCTATCTATTGCATGCATAATACCCAGCTTTCTAAGATGTCTTTCTTGTTCCTAACTATGCTCTTCATCTTTTGGTGAGCATTTTTAGTCTCTTCAAGCTGATCCGAACATGTTCTCTGAAAGCACTTAAACCTGTCTGCTCTCTGGGGGGTTTAGCTGGGTCTCAACAGAAAGTCATGTGGTCAATGTTCTCTTCTTGGCAGAATTACTCATGCATGCAAACATGCAATTCCTTCCCCACAAATGCTTTTGTATGCAATTCTGATACTTGTCTTTTGGCCAGTAAAAGTCAGTCATCTCACGGATTTGCAGATAGCAGTCCAAAGCGACTTGTGTTTAGCCAGAGCGCATTTATTAAGGCAGAGAAATAATATTGGTGGATAATGTGCAGTGTTTGAAGAGCTCTGCAAGTTATGCTTTTCCAGTACATCCATTTGCCAGTTGCCATTAATGGACATGGCTACAGGAAACAAGTGACTCCCAACATATGTCTGTCAGTGAAAGGTAGGAGCCAAGAAGATGTTCAGTGTGGGAAGATAAAAGTAACAGTGCACTGCACTGGGGGAGCAAGACAAGCGTGAAGGAAGGCAAGGAAGAAGAAGAACATATAGCCATGCATACTAAAAAGAACTTACCATCATGGGACTAAAAGAGGAGAATTATGACATAAATTACAGTGAGGTTTGGATGGGACTGAACCTATAAAAGGAGCCTGTATGTAAAACACATGGAAATTGCTGCCTCCGAACACATTGGGATCAACTAATGTACTGCTAAAATGAGTAAAAAGAACATTTTAGATTAGTCGGGCTATTGGTATCCTCATTATTCCAATTTGTTTGCATTCATTCTGAAAATACTAGCACCTTCACTCAGTAAAACTCCATTTTATAGCCAGTGAGGGAAAAAAAAGTTGTAATAGATCTCACCAGCTCTAATGACACACCAGCAGATGGAAAAAAACCCCAAACAACCCAACCCTTTTCATCTGTTTTATCTTGTTTTGTGTAGCTGTTCCAGAAACATGTCCTTGCTTCTGTGCGATAGCAGCGACTTAACTGACTAACATCCTGTCTCTGACCTCAACTTCTTGAGCAAAGTCATTGAGGCATCTGTGACGAGCATACCCCGTCATCATGTGGTCTTTGCCCTAACTCCCTCGGCCACAGACATCTATTCAACACGGAATCAGCAGAGGCTGACCAAGCTGACTCTCTCTCCATGGCCGTGGAGAAAAGATTAGCAGCACTGTTGGTAACTGCTGGGTCTGCTGCTAGACTTCAAACGCCAGCGCCGTGAAAGCTAAACTCCGAAGCAATGCAGTGAGCGGGGAGTCATACAATACAAAAGAGCATTTTCAATATTTCTTAACAGTAAATGCAAACGTATTTACTTTCCCTTCCGTTTACCCAAAGTGTTTTTTGTTGTTACCTCCTGCACTCACTGACTGGATGTAGCTAGCCCTAAGAGCAGAGCCTGTCTTAGTTTGTCATGCAATTACTCTGTTGTTCAAATGAGAACAGAAGTTTCTTTCTGTTTAATAAGGGACAGTGGCAGCAGGGAAGATAAGTTCCCTGGAGATTAAGTTGGAAAGCTTCGTCTCCCTGTTCCAGTAGGAACAGAAGGAAAACTTGTAGCTTATTTCCTAGTTTCCTGGCCTGTCACCATAATCCACCCCTTAAAGCTATTTTTACTTAATGTTTTATGTGTGAATTTCCTCAGTTTTATCAAGAATTATCTTTTAAAAAAATTTCAATCCATTTCCCTGTGAAGGTGTATGAAAGTGAATGGGACAGACTTTTGGGGATACTGAGGAATATATAGTGGTGGATTTCAGAACACTAAAAAAAAATGGCTCACAGACATAGACATACAAATCCCAAGGGCACGGGTAGAGTTCGAACATAGGTTCCATCTGCCTGCATTGGTTTCAAAGGAATTGTCTACTGAGCATAAAACAGGCTAGAATATAATCTGTGACTTGCTCAAAAGGAAGAAAAAAACCACCTTTATGCACATTGCAGGGAAAAAAAGGAAGAAAAAGATTCATGATTGTGAACGAATTCTTGTGGTGTGCAGTATTTTTCAAGTATGGTTTGGCTCAGATTCCATAAAATAAGAATTGACAGTAAAATACGTGAGTAGTTTCTTCTAAAGTACTTACTACACAGGAACGGCAGGCATTTCTCAAAGAGAAATGTCTTGTCCAATCTGAAGAGACTGCCAAATTGCCATAAGCAAAAACACAACATCATTATCACCTCAAAAAAAAAAACCAGTTTCACAGTTCCAAAACTACAGTTCAGTCCTATATTTTCAGCTCTGGCAAAATAAGCTTTGGTACAAAAAAACCCCAAGAACTCTTCCCCAATTTACAGTGGGCTAACGAGAGGCTGTGTTTCAAGTCGCGGTACTGCAGGAGCAGAAGCAAGCATGGACAT
>JANZLQ010000013.1:30342580-30353483 GCA_026212715.1 Elanus axillaris | reverse complement strand
GGTGGGGGGGTGGGTGCGCGCAAGCTTTTCAGAAAAGCGCAGGCTACAGTTTCTAAACCACAGTGATCTGAATGTGCATCCTGTACTATTGGGAACTCAAAAGGTGTGCAGCTGGACACCTGTCCAAACAGTGTAGACAAAAATGGGAGTAACCTTGGAAGCTTGACAACGTGCTCTTAATAACTGTCCTTCTTTGGTGCCATCTCCTCAGTAGCCTTCTCTTGATAAAAAATAGTAAGCGTTTATATTTACTTTATGTTCACTTGTGTGCTTAAGGCTATAAACCACCGCTGAAGGAGGAAAGACTTTCAGCCCTTCTATAAGGAGGAATTTGTAAGTCAACATTTTTCCAGCTCCAGAATTTGCTTCCAGATTCTTCAAAATCTAAAAATATAACTGATCTCAGGCAATCTCTGAGCCTTCCTCCAGTGAATTGTCATGTGGGTCATTTTGTTTTTCATATTACACTGGAGCCCTCCTGTTAAAATAATTGGCCTTCACGTGCACAAAAAGGTTCTGTTTTTCCTCCGTAGCTTTAAATGGCTTTTCGTAGTTGAGACTGACTCATTGTTAAAGCAGCTAAGTCTACAGCACTTGGAAACAGCCATCAAGAAACAAAAATGATCCCTTGAATTTCTTTCAAAGATGAAAGTCTTTGCTTGAAAATAAAACCATAAAAACCATCACTACCACCTGAACTAATATACATTTGAGAAGGAAAATGCCAAACTACTGTACGCTATTTTTACTCCTGCGTTACTTCCCCTCCAAAACACGTGATGCCAAGGAGAGCTATGGGCATGACACCATGGGGGAGGACATTTCCATCATGGCCAGGCTGTGCCTAAGTGCTCCCTGGTTGCTGGTGGCTGAAGAGGTTACGGCTTCCACCGCAGCCTGAAAGTTACGCTTCACAGCCCTCAGCCACCACAATTCACAGCCGGCAGACTAAAATAACCTGAACCTTGCCGCAGCTTCGGCGTGCCCATGGCAGGGGATGTCAACTGCAGCAGCCCAGAGGCAAATATATCACTCACTCTGCTTTCAGCTGGAGGGGTGGCAGAGGGATGGAGCAGACAGTTAGGTGTGGTGGCCTCCAAAATTGCCCTAGCTTGAATAATCGGAGCTTATGAGTCAGAGGCTGGAGAGATACAAAAGCAGGTCTCTTCTCTGCAGCCAGTGAGTCACAGGACCAGTCTCATTCCTTCAGTGACAGTGCCACGCTCTTTGGTGTTTTATTTTAATCCCCAGTTTCTGGAGTCAGGTGATTAAGCACATATACCATTTGGGGGTTTGGGGTTGGGGGGCTTGGTTTTTTTTTTTACCTTAGTGTTTTAGTTTCCAGCCTTCACCTTTGTGAAGGTAAGGTTCAAAATGTTGACGCACACATGCTTTGAAGGCTCAGGTAGTACAAGGGAGCTAAAGCAAAGCAGTTAGTATTTTAATCTTTCAACTACATGTGGGGTCTGGCTCAGGATTTTTGAACCTTTGATGTTAGCAGTACTGCATAACACCGTAACAGAGCAAGTAAGAGATGGATGTCATTCTACCGCAGGGCAGACCAAACAGGCCGTATTTCCCGAGGCAGAATTGCCCTTAGCGTCAAGGCTGCGTTTGTGGGGCACAGCCAAGCTTGTGCCTCTTATGAAACGGCAGACTTGGGAAATACCTTGATTTTGTTGTGCTGGGGAATACATTTTGTGATGCAGAACATTTCCGGTTTAAGTTGCGCTTCCCTCATGGTGTAAGTGATCTTGCAGCTCATGCTCCCCTTAGATCCCCCATCTCCTCTGAGAAAACCAGGCAGGACACAGGGGGAGCGGACTTACCGATGCTAGTGCACTCCATCGTGTGATTGTTGGCTTCCAGCCCATCAGGGCACTTTTCAAGGCACTTTCCACTGTATAAGTAAAACCCACTTTTACACTTTGTGCAGAAGTTTCTGGTGAAGCAGGTATCACAGTCAGCTTTACATTCTGAAATGCAAACAGTAAACAATGTTGTTGCTCTTTGCCACAAAACGTCCTGGGCTCTTTCACATATACCAGAATCACACAATTCTAGCAATGTTAAACAATCTTCAAAGGAAGCAAATTATATTTAGATCTTCGTGGCCTGGACACACAGTAAGGCCAGCCACAAGTGACCTTGGCATGAGTGAGGATTTAATAGGGATGGCCTGACGCTGAATGGCCTCACACTGCTTGTCTTCTTGCAGACCAATGCAAACAGAAGACAGAGCACAGCACATCAGAATAACAATATACTGTTTCTGCCCTACACTGACACAGCGTAGGTGTTAATTAACCCCAAAGGGCACAGGTACTGGGCCAGTTCCACACTATCTCCGTTCATCCAGGAGAAATAAAAATATGCCAGAATTTAGGATCTGCTTAAGACTGTTTTGCATCAAGATATTTTTCTTTTTTTAAATGACTTCCTGATGTTCAGTCAGATGTCCTGTAGTATTTCATGAATTCTCTATATGACTAACTGAATTGGCATTAGTGGTATATTTCCCAGTTCTCAGATATTTTTAAAAGAAATACATAAAACCAGTGTATGGCACAGACCATGTCTGATATGCAAGGCCACACACTGCTAAAAAGTGAGCAAATACTTTACAGTGTCAAGTTACTCTGTTAGACTTTACTCTGGGGTCCGTTCATTAAATAACTTTTATTACCAGGTAGAAACTGGGAGAGTTGCTTGGCTGCCGCTCTTATGTTTTTATATCACCTGCGGGATTAAAAACAGTGAATTCAACAACAAAAAGAGGAGTGGGGAGGACGTTGCGATCTTTTCCAGTTCATTTATCGTTCAAAATACATAGCGGGGTCAAAATGTGGCCTGAGCGGTAAAGAATAGAGTTGGGTTCTCTGTCTCCCAGCCTGGAGGCAACAGGAATCAGTAAGTTCCCGCAAATCAGGCTGAAACCTGGCCAGCTGCTACAGGCATTGAGAGGATTACACTGAGTGTCAGACAAGCTATCAAGAGACCAGGGCAAACCCCATCTCCAAAGAATGCCACCTGCCATCTTCTCTCCTTGTCGCAGGGATGAGGAGGGTAAGGGCAGTGGGTTAAACAGTTCCAGCCACCGAGATTCAGCATCCCTCGGCCGCTGCTCTTCGGAGCTGCTGCCGCTGCTCCCTCGTGCTGCTGGAGGGCAGTGCCTGGTGCCCACCGGCGCTTCCCTTTCACATGGGGGTGTGGAGGAGGAGACCATCACCTGGGTCCTAGGCAGGTCATTTGTGCAGAGCTGGGATCCCTGAGCTTTTGGCCATTTTGTGATATTTCACCTTAACTTCTTGCTCAGGCTAATATTTACTGTGCTACTATAAAAGAACTGAACAGAGAAAGACATGGCCTGTCCATCTGCTTCGCTGTTGGCTTGACTCCTAAGGGGACACAGCACTCAAGAGAGAACAAACAAATCCATGCGCTTCCCCTCTCCCCAGCACTTACTTGCACACTTATTAATGTCGGGATACCGTGTCCCATAGTATCCGCTTGGACACGAGGAAAGACATACTCCAATCTGTTTCATGCCAATCCTCTCCAGAACAAAAAAGAGCCTGGGCTTACATGACAGGCATCCATTGTAGTCAGAACATGTAGCACACCCTCCTTGGCAACCCTGGCTCACATTAGGATGCACTGAGAAGACAAGCATTAAAAAAAAAGAACAAAAACAGTGAGAGAACAAGATATTAGACAAGACCATGAAATAATGGCTCCTCTGTACTTGGAAGGGTGGACCATCCACCTCCCTGACAGCTCTTAAAGATTGCTTCATTTTTTCTTGTGTCTCTTATGACCTGACATTTCATTTCAGCAATTATTTCATCTGCATAAAAATGAGAAGCTCGGCTGATGTGCTCACATCTTGCAGAAATAGCTAACAGCAAATTATAGTTGAAATAGATTTTATGGAACAGCAGCATCCTAGAGAAATGTTATTTTTCTTCTAGTTATTTTCAGTGGTTTTCTGCCTTGTAGGCACTTGGCTCAGCAGATAAATACATGTTCACTTATCTTTGCTCTTCTTAGCTGGATGATTAAAAATCAACCTAGTGTATAATTTCCTTCATTGACTAAATGCCATTTGATTGAGTTCTGCTGCGCAGGAATATGCCCTGGTAAGATCTGATGCTAATTTGCCTTAATAAAAAGACAGAGGAGAGCCATCCTTCTCACCCTCCTTCTTTCCCTGGAATGTTCTCCCTGGCATGCCTTTAATCTCTAACAATTACAACCTGATGTTCAGACTTAACTGTGGCATTTACCCTGCTCCAGCCCCAGCATGGAGCGTAGGTAGGATTTTAAATTTGCTTTTCAGTCGAATTGTTCTAATTCTTCAGACAAGGAAGGGAAAACTTATTACACTCACTGCTTAAGACTATTCAGTTCTTCTTTAGGGGCATGGAGGTAGCAGAAAAGAGGATGCTATTGCAGACTATCTTTTCAGTGGCAGACATTAATCAGTGTATTACTTCTCAGTGATGGAGAATAATGTTTTGCCTCTTCCTGTACTTCAGGAGTTGTTACCTACTTTTACTTCCTTCTTGGTTGCATTCTTAAATAGGAGTTGGATCTGAAAAATAATTAAGCATCAAATAACTCCAGACCCTGTGTCCCACGTTTTTTGGCCTTCTCTTGTACAAAAGACCCAGGCATTTTTTTAAGTGTAAGCTTTCATCTCTCAGCCTGAGATGTCTGGTTATATTTCATCTGTAAGAGAAATCCAGTCCTTGTTCACATTTGTAAATCCTATTTATAAATACTAGTGGCTTCCTATTCTGCCTTCTCCTCAGGGCAGTGATAATTTTATGAATACGCACGTGCCATACTTTGACTGCCTATTTTAGTGTTTTGATTCTATTTTTGTCTGCAGACACTGCTGAATAGCTTGCATACACAATGAACTTGCTTTTGCCAGCTCTTTTCTGTAGATCCCTTGGAGGCAGACCAGAAGCCCATATGACTTCCATGGCTTACAGGTTGAAAGCCACACTCTCTGCTAGCTGAGGGGAGTTTGCCCGTGGCAGGGCAGTTCGGGAATACCTCTGTACTTTGTTCACCTACAGTTTTAGCAGAAAAGACATGGCCCGTGAATGGGAAAAGCACTCCTCTATGCTCTGAGGTTTTGATGACCGGTCCCGCAATCTGAGAAACCTCAAAGGGAGTTCAAGTTCACTTTTGCTCTTTCATTAATAGAATGAGGAACGAGGGTTGTTTCTCTCCGTGGGGCTGACCACATAGGAGAAGAGCAAACTTTGGCCCTGCTGCAGACAAAATATTTCAATGAGAATAGAAGAACCCAATTCTCTGTGCCTCCAGCGGCACTCGCTTTGTAGAACAACCTGGTGGAAACTGTTTTTACCACCAAGACACACCACTACTATGAGAATAAATGGCATTCTGAGTTATGAGAAGCTGCAGCCCCAATTCAGTTACCAGACTTGCTTTCACTAGAACCTCAAAATGCTGAGTGCTCAGTAAATACAACTTTTTTTTTTTTCCTGAGAAGATTCCAAATATACAGAGTATATTGACTTTGAAATTAAAAGCCTGAAATACTGGCTTTCCTTTTAAAGTTAAGTAAATTAAAATGTCCTTGTCTGTCTCTCCCCTGTCTTGTGGCTCTTGTATGAAGCTACTTTCAAAGGCAGATGCAGTAATGTGATCTAAGAAGCTGACATTATTTAAAAACTATCCATGACTTTCCTTCATTAAGTCTGACAGAGGGAAGAAAAAGCAGCTGAAGTACAAAATAATTGTCATCAAAGCTGCTATATAAAATATGGATGATCGCTTTTGACGGGAAACATATTATGTGTGAGCACCTGTGACACGTCATTATGAATAGATTCTCTTGACAGAGAAAACATTATGTGCAACTGCTCTGAGGTCAAGCCGTGTGTGTGAGCCCTTGAGACAGGCAATACTTCATTACCGAAAGATGATAATTCTCTATAGCTAAGATCCATTACATGGCCAATTTCCATCTCCCTTTTAACTCCAGAAGTATTAAGTATAAAATAAAATGTAGTCCGAGCCATTTTCTTAATTTCTGCCTCCTTTCATGCATCTCAGATACATTTCATACAAGTAACTTGGCAAAAAGGGAAAGCCTGTATTTCCGAAAGGAGAATCATATTGTCAGTATTACGGAGCAAGGAATAAGTTAAAATATGTAAGTCAAGCTCCATTGGAAGGCTGATTTCATGCCATGTTATAACTCAACGTGTGAAGCAAAACAAGCTCCTGTTCTTGGAAATGCATAGAGCAAAAGTCTTGTTGAAAAGTCAGAATTGACATTTTAAATGAAGAAAGACATTTTTTCTCTTAAAAACTATTACAAGGATCCTTTTTTATTATCCCCTATTGTGCCTGGCATTTCTTTGAGCCCTGTATCTGTGTAATGAAACTGTCTTTTGCTGTGCTTGTTCTGAATGCTAGCTAGACCCTTATTCTGGCTCAGGCAAGAAGCAAAGCAGGGACAGCTGAGTGCTCCAGAAATTGGTGCTTCTTGAGAGCACAGCACCGGGCTTTGTCATTGAACCTGGGAGAAAATAAATGGTGGAGGAAAAATCTATCTCTCTCTAGAAAATGAGATAGCGTGTTTGAAACAAGGCATCTCCAAACTCCAGCTGAAGATCTCATTCTCGTTACCTCTCAGCCTCCTCCCTCTCCAGTTCAGATCCAGGCACTTGTCTGATCCCTGCCACGCAGGGGCCCGTCCCTCCCTTCCTGCAGAGGCCAAGTGGGGTAGAAGGGATTCCAGAAGGAAATGGGGCAAACTCAGGCTCTGAAACATCTCTGTGCCCCAGGGAGGGAGCTTATCACTGCTGGGTACAGAACTGGCCCTTACTATTCCTCTCTCATTGCACAAGGTGTTAGTGCCTGCAGATCTCAAGCACCTCAGCAACTGCACACCATAACCATGAGGAAGCAACCAGAAGTTTTACCCCTTTTTCCCCCCCATATCAGACACTGTGAGCTCAGAGTTTAAGTAAGTGATGGGCCACAACAAGCTGGGAAAATAAACCCCACCTGGTGAAATCTGGCCATGGTACACCCCGTGTAAGCATTGCTTCAAATTTCTGTACTTGGGTCAACAGCAGAAATGGTTAAGTAATCTATATCTACTTTAATAAGCGCTTTGAAGTCTACAGGTGAAAAAGCACTAGGAGGGCGCAGACCACTCCTGTTAGTCCCAAGCTGGAGATGTGGTAAGAGGGACAAAGAGACGCCCGGTCTCTTGGCAGAGGGGCAGGTCCTGCGGCCTCGTGGGTTAGGCACTGGCTGTAGAACCAGGAGGTCTGGGCTTTAGCCTTGCAAATAGGTCCAAGAAATGCTCTCGATTGTAACCACTTGGTCTTCAGTGCAACCTGCTCCATTATAAAGACAAATAAAATGAAATATAAAAAATTCTTCATAACCCACAGAACTGACTTCGATGGGAATAAAGTATTCCATGCATGGGCTGTTAGGAGCAATGTCTGCCGTTAGAGATGGCCCTACTAGCCACCAAGCAGTCTGCCCTCTTGTATTCAAACACTCTTTGAGCACAGCGAAATCCTAGACTCTCAAGAATGGAAAATACAACACAGCAATGGTCAAAAGCAAGTGGTGGGAGCACAGAGACCCACAGACAAGTTCTTCCCCATTTCTTACACGAGCGCGAGCCAGGCCTGCTGACTCATCAGGTACAAAGTATGTGTGTGCAGGCGCATGATTGGCTTTAGGTCCAGAATCCATCCCTCCATTTTAATTTTTATAAAACCTAAATACTGGAGATCAGAGAAGACACTAAGTTAATCTTGAACTATTCCCCTGCCTGGCTTTAAGCCCTTTTTGGCTTGGAGGCCTCTTTTTGTGCAAGCTGTTTGTCCAGATATTAGTTTTAAGCCTCATTAGCAAATGAAATCACTGGGGATTTTCCTTTGCTCAGAATTTTTTCCAAAGCCCTGCTCTGGAAACAATGAGTTGTGGTCTCTCTGTTAAAAATAGAAAGTTAAGGACAAGGAGCTGAATTTGAGTCTGAACTTTCAATGATGAGACGATCAGAGATTTTGACGGCATGCAGTAGATAAATTCTAAAACCTTTGCAATGAAAATTTTCTATCAGCTTTAATTTATATATATAGATTAAAATTTATGGGGTCAAAACATGAAAATAAGAAAATGCAGGAGGAATCCAGGTGGGCGTGTGTCCTGACAGCCAGAGGAAAAGCTCAGGGTAGAAGAATCTTTGCCCGTTTGCTGCCGCTGAGGTGCACTGTCTCATCACCAGCCTTCGATGACAAGATGTCCGCTTAGAGGCTCGCTCTTGAAATGGATGTGCTAGACAAATGAAATCCATGCCTGTTAGAGAGCTGCTGCTACTCCTGGTTTCTCGGGCTTGTGCGTTCTCACAGGAAATATTTTCACAGCGGAACTGCTCTGGAATTCGGCCTCCCCAGCTGGGCTGCCCCTCGCCACAAGACCCAGGCCCTGCCTCGGCTTTACCCACCACGCGGCATCCACACGGGCACCAGCCCTTGTGCTGGGGGGGAATTTGGGATGGGATATCCCATGGGTTCTCTCATCGCTTGATCACTCCGTGCATTCACTGGTGTTCATTTCTCTGTCTCTCGCCTAGTGCGAAGCAGCTGCCTGTGGCAGTGGCCTGAAAACAATACTTCATGTAAAGCAGAGCTACTCTTAATCATGCGGACTGTCCTTTAGGCAAACACAAACAGCATTTGGCAGTGAGCTCTTCTAATGAGAAAGTCATTAAGGAATTCAGTTTGCAAACCACAGTGTATTTCCTCAGACTCTTTCTTGGACAGCGTTTCTCTTTGTGGAAATGCGTTAGAAGCGGAACAGACAATGGTGGGGCAAGAACACTGAAGCAACGTGTAGGCAACATGCAGTGCGGAGCAAGGAGAAAGCCCGGGAGTGATGGGACAGCACGGGGAAAGCATGTACACATGGCTTTGATAAGTTTGTATTATCCCTGCTAAATAGATTGCCAGCCTGGGCCAAGGTGAAACCTGAGCTCAATCTTGCAGGCTAAGCTCTGCTTGATGGCTTGGCCTTAAATCACCCACAGGGAGGGAAGGGACCTGATGGGTCGGGATGGGGCAGCAGCTGGGCTCTGTGGGGAAGATAGACCCATACGTGGCAATTGCTACGTTGGATTGGCCGTAAGTTTTCTGGGATGCAACCGAACCAGGAGTGATAGATGAGGAATGCGGACTCTCTGTCCAGCCTCCCCTGGATCTACAGGAGTCTGAGGCAGCCTTGAAAGGAGAGGCAGCTGCAAAAGGAGTGAAGAGGAAAAATCAGTCTAGAAGTCAACTGTTAAAGGCTTAACGTCTTCTGCTTCTTTTTTGTGATTTGTGCTTCACAAATACTTAAAGGTTTCTTTCTAAGAGGATGGCAGCTCCTCCAGAGATTTGCCTGTCTTCAATTTTACTTCAGAGCATTCCTGCCTTCTGTGGTACAAAACATATAACAAAGAAGATCCTCAAGTGTCCTCCTGTGTTTTGAAGGAAAAAGATCCCGTAAGGACTGAAAAAAAGTTTCCTCCAACATCTGCCTGGCTTGACAAAATATTTTCCTCCTCCAGAGGCACTTCCCATCTGAGGGAAAAGAAACCAACCTATTTTGTTCACCAAGTGTCAACAGTTCTAGAGCAACAGAAACTTGAGTATGGGACTGTCCCAGTCTCAGGGAGTATCCGTAACCGTTTTGTAGTGGTGTCTACGAGCAAGGAGGCCCTCAGCCCAAACGGCCAAGATCTCACTGGGGAATGCCTCGTCATTATTAAACACATGTCTGGCAAAGTGATCCTGAAAATTAACTATACTGGCTGCCAGAACACATTTCCCCTGAATTTGGTTAGAAAGAGCATCAACAGGCTGAAAAATCTCACCAGGGGTGCAGAGTTTTATGCAGTCTCCTAGCATCTTCAGCACAACAGAAATCAGCCACAGCAACCACAAATGGTTCCTTCTCATTCCAGAGAGTTTTGTAAATAAACTGAAAAATTCTTTTCATGGAGATAGAAGGGAAATTGACTTTTTTTTCCCACGTACTACGGAGCACCACCAAAAGTCAGGGATCCAGGAAGTTTAACCAGTATAGGAACCAAAGAGGATCCCTGAGGCAAGTTGCCTTAAGCACTCTGGTAGTGATGGTAAAGGTAGGACTGGGTCATGCAATACCTTCTCACATCCAGTTCTAAATCCTATAAGCAACTATAGATCTTACTTTTAGAGTCAGCTGTATTTGTTTCCAAATATCCAGCTGTCAAGACTATACATCATGAATCTTCTCTAAAAATGGAAAGCTGAGTTACATTATCTCCTCCTTATCCTCTAGGTAGGAAGACCTGTTCTAGAAGCAGAAGTATGGGATCTATAATGAGTAGCAACCTAATAGTTGTATAACCTAATAGTTGTATAGGCAACATGTCATGACACTTGTCAGACTCAGCTACTTGCAAATAAAGCATCTGTGCTGAGATGAAAAAAGGAGGCCTGAGTTTTGGAAAGAGGATATATTTGATGCACATTTGTTTAGATTATTTTAATACTCTAATCCTGCAAGATGCTGTCATGAAGATCCCCAGTTGATTTTACTCTGTTCATATGCACATGGAACTCTAAAAACAAAGTTGTCAACATCACTGTGACTCCCATGACTCCCCAGTCTCTTCCCGACAAGACGCATACTTCCATCAAGTAAAAAAAGCACAGCTGGATATTGCATATCCTCATTCTTTGAGGTATGCAGTCTTTCTGCTTGATTTTCTGCTTGATGCTAGCATTCCGTCTGTCATTTATGTATTTCTAACAAAGCTCGTTGGTGCTCAGGTTGTGCTGGTGGCAGCAGAGCCTGCACCCGCCCC
>JANZLQ010000013.1:30331316-30342480 GCA_026212715.1 Elanus axillaris | reverse complement strand
CCCCCCCGCCTTTTGCTTCTCCTGTTTTGTTCCTTTAACGTACTGGAGACTTTTATTGTTGCGTATTACACAGATGCTCCTGTACTTCCAAGCTGTATAAGGATCACTCAGCTCATACTGTCAACATTACACAACTACAGTAGCATTTGCAAGTTTCTTGTTTCCCACAGGGTCTTTTGAGACCAGAGTTTTTCTCTCAAAGTTTTGTTTCAGAAACCACAGAAAGAACAGCAGGATGTAACAGATTTTACTTTCCATGCTGGGGACTAGGGAGAAGGGTTTAGACAGCAAAAGCCTGTAATCCCATGTTGAAGCTATGATTTTCTACTACCATGTTTACAGCGTTAAAAAATTAATAAGCCAGACAGCAAGCCAGCCCACTGCCTTGGCATTGCTCAGATGTGCCTTCGGTCAATTATTTAATATCCTCTCCATTTTGTATATTTTCCTAAATGGAACTGATCAAAAGTTTGTACTGAATGAAATAATTTTTTCTGTGTAATGATTAAATTCATACCATACTGAAGCTAACTAGAAGCCCCGAAGTATGTTGTTTGCAGTGGAACTCTTCTGGACCGATGCCTGCAAACACTGAAGCCGAACCTGTCTCTTTAAATGCAAGTGTCACGTCAAGATTTGAACCCAGAGTATAGATACCAAGGAGTATCACAGTGCTGGAAGGTCTATAAAATTATTTTCTACTATTTGCAACAAGGGGAAACTCTGATATCAAATTTTTGTAAAGGAAAAAGAGTAAATTCTCCAGGCTGACTGGACCACACATCTGTCAGTGACACAAAATACTGTCCAAAATTCCAAGTTTAAATTAATGATTAAAATAGTAGTCCTAGTGACTGCTTCTCTGCAGTAGTGCTGTGCAGTGATGAATATGCCATCAACTCTCAGCAAATGATGACCCAACTATTTTCACCTTTCCCTCACACCACTGGGACCCATGCCAGTCTAAAAAAAAAGAAGTCAAAGTTTTTTGAGTGCAAAGCATGAACAGAATAATATGAAATGGAATTCAACTCTGATGGAAAGCATACAAGAGGCTTCATCACCAGTCAGCGTGGACTCACTGACAGAAGTCTTGGCCCACCAAAGCCAGTGGCAAAACTCCTGTGAAGAGACAGTGGTGAGGATTTCACTTATTTGTTAATCGACTTTAGGGTAGTCCATGGTGTGGAGTACAGTTATCTGATTTTTAGAGGGCAGTCTGACTGGATGGCCTGCTTTGCTTGGGATTAAGTAATAGGACGAGCAAGATTTAAGTAGGCATCTGATTCTTGAGAAACCGACTCAGTTCAACAGCTCCGCGTGCCTGGCTCTTCTTGTGCAGTAACTATGAATGGCACGTAGTTAGGGCTTGTTTCATCACCCCTTCTGCGCGCTGCCCTCCCTTTGAAGTCTGAGCCTTCCCCTCCCAACTGGCTTCACATGCTGACCCACATGAAAGAAATTTAGCGCTCACACCAAGCATCATTCACTTCCCCAAAACCGTAATACATCTAACATCACTGCAGTGATACACAGCAGGCAGGTTACCGTCAAGCTAAAACCATGCTAGGAAGTATTTGAGCTGAATTATTGGGGTACTCGTGATGAAATCAAGGCTATCGTCCATTTTGTGCTTAAGCAGGGATACATGTCATTTTTCACGTGGTGGTGTACCACCACTTCTCCGAGGATCTGTGCACCAATCAGCTCAGCTGAGTGCAAGAGAAAATGAATTAAAATTAATTAAAACTGCTTGGGGTTTGTTTTGTTTTTTTTTTTTAATGTAACAGCTGTAAAAGTAAGTTCTTTATCCCCAAACCAATTAACAGTGTAACACTGATGGATCAAACTTTCCAGATAGTTATATCTGGATGAAGGTGGGTTCCCCTTACCCGCTTTCACCCGCGCTCTTCCCACCAAGAGGAGCCCCATGGCCACCAGCTCCCTTGCAATCTAAGGCTGGAAGCTGCCAGGCTGCTCCAGCCCTGGAGAGGATGCCCTGGAGAGGATGTGCAGCAACCGGGAAATCAGTTTAATTGATTAAAGGTCTCTGACTGTTTTGCTGTGCTCTGATTTCTGCCCGTAAGGAGCACACCAATAGGGCATGACGGGAATTCTCTTTCACAAGGATTTTCAAAAGTGGGATTCATGCAAAATTGCCATAAAATGCAAAAAATTATTAAATATTCCACAAAAGGTTAAAAGATAATCTGTTTCACTTTGTTGGGAATACTTGGTTTCAATTATTTGAAAAAAAAAACAAACAAACAATTGACAAAATTTTGTCAAAGCTTTTTACAAAAAAATTCTAGAACTTCAATTTAAAAGAAAAAGGAAATTCTAAGGTAAAAAAATAAATAAACTGAGGCCACCTATTGACAGTACCAGGTAAAGAAAAAAAAATTTACATAATTGTATATAAACCCAAGAATTAAATAGCTAGGAAATTTAACGTTAATGTTATGAGTGTTATTAAACATTTTATAGTAAGAACTGAAAAGCCAAAGGTTTTGAATCCACTTTTTTTTTTCTACAACAGCAAAAAAATATGAAAAAAGTGCCTTATGTATCTTTAAAACCAGTTTAACCTAACCTGAAGACAAAAACATTTGGAAAGATTAATGGTTAATCTATAAATTATAACTTTTAGGGATGAATTGTTTTTATGTGATATATTATTTAATTTTACTGTTGCACATCCAAAGTGATATCTGACACTTCTTATTCACAATTGAACAAATGGTCTTAAAAATACACTTTTGCTAAGGTATTTCACCAATAACAATGGTAGGAGTCACATAATTTAGGCTGGATCACAGCAGCATCCTGAGGGCACGTGTTTAACCTCACACCGCACGTGCAAGTACAAATTTGTGAGACACCTCTTCCTACCCAATCTGCTGCACAACAAAATGATCCATTTGCTGTTTCGTGGCCTGAGAGAGCTGCTTTGTCAGGTGTCGGATGCCTTAGCCAAAGTATCCTTGGCACTTTGCAACAGTGCTCCATTGAAGAACATTTTTCTAATAACTACAATAATGAGGAAAAGGACTGTTCAGTTCTGTTTTGTCACGCTGTAAAATAATTAAATTAAGCTGATGCAGAATAAATGATAGAAATGGAACCCGTTACTGCAAATAGAACCGTCTAATATAAGTTATACCAACAATTAGTTAGGCTTCACTGAAAACCAAACATCCCCTAGATATTAGAAAAACATGAAATCACAGCAGTTATTTTTAAAGCATCCAATATGATGAATATTTGGCAGCTCGACTGGTGGCTAGTGGCTTGCGGCACCACGTTGGGCTGCCATGAGACAGGGCTCGGATATGAGATGACCGCAACACCACCACTCCAAATGCCGGGCTGCTGCAGCAAAAATGGTGATAAAAAATGACACGAGCAGATGCCAAAATGGAATAAGTGAAAGGAGAGGTTGAACTGTGCCCTAGCGTACAAACATCCTCTGTAACAGAATCCTTGACCTCGTTTTGTTGCGTGAAGCAAGCCAAGCAGTTTGCTGTCGCAGCGAGGTAGCGGTTCCCCACAGGGACATGCCCCCGGTGATCGGAAGCAAAATTGTCCGTACGGAGGGTGCAGTCCTGGGGTAGAGTGGTGGACCCAGTTACCAACCTGTCATCTGTAGACCACCAGAGGTCTGCATAATGTTAGAAATGAGGAAAAACGATTGCGATGGTATTGGTTCCCCACCCGCAAAGCAAACATATACACAGTCCACTGCAGATAAAAAAGAAACAAACAGCGTGGAAGAAAATGAAAGCAATAGGTGAACTCTCAACTTCTAGTTACTTTGTCTTTCCTATCTGTGAAACCCGCCGAACAGCACCACTGGGTTACGTGCTTTTGGAGAAAGGTGGGGTTCTTGGATTTGGAGGCTGGTGAAGTTGCCTGCTTATGGTCCCCTTCTAGTGCTGGAAAGTTAAAAGTATTAGCATCCACATTTTCAAACCCAGGGCCTCCAGTGCGACAACTGATCTCCTGCTTCATTCCTATGTAACATAACCTGATTTTCAGAGTGCCTGTGGAAGATGCAGATGGTGAGAGGTCTGAAAATGCAGCTATTTATTTGGGAGTCCAATGAAAGGATTGCTCCTTTGCCTCTAAAGCCAAACTTAAAAGTTTTGGCCTTGTCATCTGTGGGCTTCGATTTCTTCATCTGCAAAGGAGAAAGGATACCTATCTCTTAGGAGTGTTGAGGTGTTTAATTCATGGATGTTTACAGTATGTCCTCAGCTTTGGCCGAAATTCCTGGCTTCTTTGCACATGCAAGACTTCATGTGCAATTCTGACCCTGGCACCGCATTAGACCTTGCTTTATATGGGATTCTCTCATATACATCAGACTGTTATGAACACAACTACTGAGTCATGGGTGCAAGTGTGGTAACAATTTATTGTAGTCACTCGCACAACCTTTCCATGCACAGATTTCAAAGGCGGATGGAGACAAGTTGAGAAGCCAGTTCTTTTAACTTTCTGATTTCTGCTCTGTGACTGAAGAGATTAGATTATTGGAAAACACGCTATTAGCACTGGCTTGCGGCCAAAGGGTCTGCTATGCATTCTGCAAGGGGTGCTGTACTTGCTGTAAATTAAGGAAAAGAGCTGGGTAAGTTACTCCAGCGAGGAATGTTCCCTTTGGGAATTGTCCACAGCAAACGAGAGCTGTGGTTGGTGAGCAAAGAGCAACAAGGAGAAGAAAAATAACAAAAAAGGTCAGAAATTTCAGGGAAATAAAAGGCCCCTTTTCTCCTCTATACCGAGCACCAAGTTAACAAGCTTTAATGTTTGTTGATCCCTTTTATGCTACTTTCTGCATACCCAGACCAGATTGAAAAAAAAAAAACCCTGAACAATTACTGGGTAAGCCCATGCTTAAATTTCTCCCCATTCGAAAAAGTACATCAGCATATGGTTACCTTCACACATGTGTTACAGACCCCTTGACTTCAATTAGACTTAAATACCTGATTAAAATTAAGGACACATTCTTGAATAGAGGCTCTTGTGCTTGGAGCAGACACATATCTTCCTGAAGTAGGCAAAAGCCTAACTCTTAACATACTACCTTTGAGAATAACGCCTTCAGCTTCTCAGCCATTAACTAATTCAAAGTTTAGACTATTTTTCATTTTTTAACTTTTCAATATTTTTAGGTAATTTTGTAGTAGAGAAAATAAAATACCAAATGTTTTCAACACAATGACTTATGTTTTCATGGTGTTCCACAGAGCACAGCCATTATTCTTTACTCCTTTTTTAAAAGATTAAAAAAATAAATTCCCTTCCCTCATTCTGCAGAGAAAAGCATAGCTATGTGAATTCAAAAGGCTTATGAAATGCTTCTGGTACTACTTTAATTTATTAACTTTTTAAAATGAATGTTCATGCATTTTAAATCACTGCCATTATATTTGGGCATAAGATTCCTACCATGCTTGGAGTTAGCAACTCCATTAGCTCGGAGTTACCTGTTTCTTTGTGTTGCAGCAGGAGACTCAACACAGACCCCCCCCCAAGATAATTTCATTGCTTTTTTAATATAAAGATTTTCAACTCTGAGATTGTTAAATAATTTTATAAGGGGCTACTAAACTATATCCCGATAGGAGGGAAAACATGTTGCTTTGATTTCATTAAGAATCAAACTGGTGTCCTATAAAAGGAGAGACTCAAAGTCCGTTCATTAATCTCTAAAAGTATCTTTTTCAGCTTAAATCTGCTGTTTACTATGTAATACTTTCCATACCAACAGCATATGTAACACTCCATATGGAAAAAAGCCAGTACAACAAAGGTGTTCTCACAGAAAATTAGAAAGAGGTGTTCAAAGAGAAGCCAAGTGAAAAGGAGGCCAAATGATCAGGGAAAATGATTACAAAGCTTTTCATGGCCATGTGAAAAGGCGAATAAATATAATTATTGCAAACCATTTTGCGATTTCAACCATCGTTTAAAAACCCCAAGTACACAATGTAATCAAACAGCAACAGCAGCAGTAACAGAAAACTCCAAATATGCGTGCAGTTCTGTAGGACCTTTCATCTTGTGGTCCTCAAGGCACTTCATAGCAATCAAGCAAGATGCAGCTCCATGACGTAAGTAAATGCTTTAGGGGTCCTATTACCTCCCTCTTCGGTGACTGCAGCAGCTCTTTAACAACACATGTTCGGAGAAGAAAGGGAACGCACCACTTGTTTGATAGCTGCCATAACCAGTCCGAACTGAGACATTTGGGGAACCCCGAGCTCTGAGATTGTGTCTCTTACCAGCAAACCGAGCGTGATCGCTGTCAGCCTTATTCTGCTTTATATTGCAAGGAGGAGGCGTAGCCATCCCAATGCCCGTGCCGAAACAACAGTTGAGTACTAGGGATTCAGAAGGGTCAGCACATCACCTCACTGCTGTTTTCTTCCTCTGAAGATACCTAAGCTTTGAAGTGCCTTGACGCTACGTAATGCCTGAGAGCTGCTGGGGGCAGGTGGGGCACAGCCACGAGGGAAAGTGGCACTGGGAGGTCTTCATGGTCTTCACGGTCTTCGGTTCCGTCAGGAGCACGGGTGCTTGGTCACAATGCGGGAACAGCGCTGTGGTAGACCCTGCTCCAACGCTTCTGTTATGGCTTTAGAAGCAAAGAACAGCTCCGTGGAATTTTAACACTAGAAGAGTTAGGCTGGCATGGAACAGGGCAGAGAGCAGATACATTACAGCCTCTGTCAAGCCTGTTCTTAGAGACAAAAAAAAAAAATCGTGAAAACTGCATCTAGCTTTGTGGAGTTTTCTCCAAAATCAGCCTTGCCTGAGCTGCATTCTCCAACAGCACCTCTTTGTCTGAAAAAAAAAGTCAGTCTGTAATTAAGTGTTCCCCCTAAAATATCGGATGCTATAAAGCTATCTGCTACTGGAAGTAAAAATACAATGGATCAATGGTTGGAAATGGGCATCAGCGAGTCTCAGCTGCATTATCCAAGATAAATTTCAGAAAGCCTTGGTAGTTACATCATTGCAACAGTCTGGGAGAGGCAGTAGAATCTCAGTCGCTTGTATCCTTCAGAGAAGAGGTCAGACATCTTTCTAAAAGCATGCTGTAGTTTACCCATAAATTACTGCGCCCAAGAAAGGAACCATTGAGTGGGTCCTACAGTTTTTGCTAGGCACCTTCAGACATCCCTTGCCTCTGCACCCCTGGCTAGGGGCTGAGCACGCTGGCGAGCCAGCCGTTCGTTAGCATTTTGCCTTAAGATAGCATCAGCAACGCCATCATTTTCTTACTCGCAGTGAGTTGTATTATGGTCATCAATCTGATTCTGATGACATAAAAAAAGAGAATTAAATAATTGTGGATAAAAGCAAATAAAAATGCCGTATTTTTTAATATAGGGTGATGATCCAATATTTTTTTTTTGTGATTTGAGAACTACTTGCTTCACAGGAGTTTTCAGAAATAAAATAAACTTCAGTTTCCTTAAAACAAACTCCACATTGTTGCCTTATGAACCAAATTGGATTTTTATGTCTCATGAGGTTTCAATGTAGCATATCTGCTGGATGAGGCATCAGTGTAAGCAAACAGATGGTAGGAGACTTGTTGATTTTACCACAATATTTTGTGCAGACTAGAGAAGGGGAGAATCTCAAGAAAGTATCCTTTTGGTTTCACATAATTCTCTCTTGCTGCATCTTAGCCACTTGTCTAACGTAGTTTAACATTCATATGAAATTACTGGCAAAAGAAAAGAAAATAAACAGTACCTTTTCATTTTTTAAAACCTAAATATGTATCTAAAATTCTTCAGCAATATGGACTCTTCCTCGGTTTGTTTATTCCTTATAACAGAGGAAATTAAGGAAGCACTAATAAATTAGTACTTTAAAGAGGATGTAAAGATGGACTGTTGTTTCCTGTAAAAATGGAGTGGAGTAATGGAATACTTCTCCTCTTTCAAAAAGCAGAAGGAATTACAAGCCAAACTAGTCACTGTTCCTGTCTTTCCTAACTACAGCATACATTCCACTTTGTTCCTTCAAACCAGCATTTGGGAGGAGAGTTTAAGGTGCTGTCTTATATGGAATTTGGAGACACCATTACCTTAAAGAGCATATTCCCTCAGCTAGCATGGATGTGAGCAAAAGAAGAAAAATTACCTTTATTATTATTATTATAGCCTCTCTTTTTACACTTTTCTTTCATCCCCATTGCACTGTGGCTCCTGCTCTGGAAGTGTAGGGCTGGATCCCTGCTCCTGCTGATCCCGGGGTATGCATTCACATCTGGGCTAAGTGGCTGTAAAGTGCTTCTATTCTCAACCAGCAGCTTCACACTCAAATTGCGTGTGCCTATGTTGTAACTGACCATATGGCAACGGAATAGCAAATTTTGAGAAACAATTGTTTTCATCATGATCGATGCATTGTAAGATAAGTGGGAATACCCCATAGCATCACAAACTTGAGGGGAAATGATGTCCCAGCAATCCCCCTGAAACGATGTATAATTAAAATGTCTGCTGCACTTGAACATTCAGACATAGCTCCAGAATAGGAATTAAGAGCTCCGGAGGTTCAGTTCCCTTTCAGCTACATTTTAGCACCTGTGAAAGATTTTTATCTAATTCTAAAAACTAAGGTGCCTGCACTTAGGGACCATCTCCCCTGGTTGTAGGCACTGAAGATTTGGACATCCATGATTGACCCAGATGTCCAGGCTCCTCCAGCCTCAACACGGGTCTTGTTGGGTTTAACTCTTCTATGGACAGAGAGGGAGAGATCCTCCAGGCTTGGGGACACCGGACTTTGTAATCATCGGAGACAAACAGACACTTCCAGGGCTTGGTCCATCTGAACTATCTTAAACCTCTGCCTAGGGATGGGATGGCCTGGGAATTGCCATGCTAGTCCGATGACTAGCTCCCTTGTTGGTGTTTATTCTTTCAATGCCTGCAGTCAGGGAGGTGGTCAAATTATTTGTTTGTCACCGCTCTGTAAAAAATCAACAGAGTCCTGCCAAATTATCCAGCGGATGATTTGTTCCTTGAGGTACGTAAGAGGTCTGACCACCAGAATTCAGCAACATTTGCAAGTAAGTGATCTGTGTGTCTTAAAATGAGATCACTGCTCTTGGCTGGTCTTAGAAGATAACTTATCCGCCTCCTTTCTACTTCTTGAAAAATTATGACAATGCCCTCTTGCAAATCTGTCAAGTGGATTAATATGAAAAATGAACTGATCTATGTACAGCTTTTGAAAGGTGTGTTCTTGCTGCGGCTTCTTACTATTTTAAGGCGAATACAGTCACTTAGGGGAGTTTCGTGCAGAACAACTCCAGTTGCTCTCAGGTATCCAAGCCCACTAGCTTAGAAACACTCCATACTAATGTTCCTCTTCCTTGAAGAGCCCATCTAGTCTGCCCCTCTGCAGCTTTTCTAGAGCATAAGCATCTCTCCTGCCCGACTTCCTGAAGCTCCCGTATATGCACGCATGGAAGTACAGAAGAAGACAAACCGCCTTGCACCCTACCTGACATTCATCATCCTCGCCACTGTCAGAAGCTCTGGACAGCTCCTCGCCCTCTCCTCCTGCTGGCTCCTGGCTCTAGAGGTGGAAAAGCGGCAGCACCTGGCAGCCTATAAACAAGTGCAGGACGACCGAGGCCTAAAGAAGATTTCACTGCTTTTTGTCTCCTGATTTTGGACACAAACGTTGTGTGGAGCAAGGCCAGACGCAGCCTGTAGCAGTCGTTCTCTGGCAGATGGCTACTGACTTCAGCGAAATGTCAGAGCTGGCCCTCCCTCAGCAGCACTTCGAAAAATACACTGCACCCACTGGAGTCAGGCACACCGCTGCCGACGCTTTGAGTCTGGCTGGTGCTTGGGAACTGGTACTAACAACATGTTACTTCATTTGTGCTGGGCACCGGTTGCCCACGCAGAGGGGAAGCTGGAGCAGACGCTGCCTTCTTCACCCTTGACACCGGCCCAAGGCCTGAATTAGTGAGGAGGCTGTTAATAACTTCTTTTGCTACCTCCCTTTCTGTTTAACTTGCTGAGCCCTGCTTCAGGTGATCACGAGCATTGCATCTTTCCCTTTTCTTTCTCTGGGAAACCTGCAGCACCAAACTTTACCTCAACAAGTTTCATCCTTCTTCCCTGCTGTGACACTGAAGCCAGCAACTCCAGGAGCCACCAGGAGGAGTGATGGGAGTACCCAACAAGTCAGCATATTCCCGCTCACCAGCTCATACCCAGCTCTCCCAGGTGCCCAGCTTGCTTTTATTTGTTTCTTCAGTAAAGATCTGAACTCACATACAGAAAATGGTGACTCTAAGTTTGAGAAGTCAGATGTGGCGATGAAACTGAAATGAAAGGATGAGCACAGATAACTCCTTGAGACCATCCAGACATTTTCTTTAAGGTAGAGGGACGGGAAAGGAGAAGGAGGCTGCCAGCTTCAAAAATTAGATATGACGCTAAGAGGTCTGCTTTACATGCATTATTTCTGAGTACCAGACATTACCACCCTAGGAAAGCATCACGAGTGGCCTGGATAAGCCCCAGGCCTTTTTGCTTGCAGGACCTAACCAGTGCAAGGTAGACCCTGGAGCCAAGTCTTGTGATCCATTTTTTACCCCTTCTGTATCGGAACCAGCACACTCTACTTACTGCAAACTGACAACAAATAATGTAATTAAAATGCAAAAAAATCTGTATCACCAAACTTGTTGGGATAGAAAGTTCTACTATGGTATGCACATACATAGACATATACCTGCTGCTCACTGTGTTCCCAGAATATCGCTAATTTTTTTCAGCAAAGAAATTGGCTAGCATGTAGATGCATTTATACATCTTCATTCATCTCGGTTTGTTGTAAATATGGCCTTTTTTATCCTCAGAATTGAGCCCACTGGAAAGTGACTTGTGTCAGCATTACTTCTTAAGTATCTCATCGTCAGCCCCAGAACACTGTTAGCATTCATCCCTTCTCTGCTACTAATATCAGACTGCACAGAGAACATTTAAGATACTGTATAGTCAGGATAATTTTAGAATACAATAAAAGTTACAAATTCCACCAGAGCAGTGCTTGCCTTTTCACCTATAAGACATGACGATTCTTGATACGTTTTGGGGTGGGAGGGGGC
>JANZLQ010000013.1:30317116-30330614 GCA_026212715.1 Elanus axillaris | reverse complement strand
GGAGAGGAGAGGAGAGGAGAGGAGAGGAGAGGAGAGGAGAGGAGAGGAGAAACCTACTCGTTGCATTCTTCTGTGGGGTTTTAGTAAGTCAGAGTCTGCATTCTGTAACTTGGTGGCACGGAGCAAGGATCGTCCAGAGAATTGTGCACGCACCAGCCTCGAGTTGTGCTTCAGTCACATAAGACTGCCTCTATTCTTGCTTATCTTGAGGGAAGTGAGTCTTTGCTTTGCAGACCCTGAAGAAATTAAACTGTCTGAAAGGCCAGGGGCTGCTGCGGGAGGTAGAGGAGCTCCCAGCTGTTGAGGGGTGCCAGCGTAGGGCACGGTGCTCTCTGCTGTTGGTTGCACTGCGCCCTGCACTTGGGCAGTCTCTTGGCTGTTAGATCTGGAGCCTGCAGTATTGCCCTGTTGTTGTAGCTCCCTGGCACAGGCTGACTGCAGGCATACGGACTATATAAAAAAAACAAAAAACCAAAGCTAAGCCTGTGAGGTTGAAAGAAAGCCTTTGGTGGGCTTCATCTCCCCAGCCTCTGAAGTTGCCTTGGCTCTGATGTGCAAGATGTGTGTGCAGGAGGTGTGGAGGGGGAATAAGAGGACGGGCAGCGGTGGGAGAGCCTGTGGCTCCTGGGAGGGAACGGTGTGCCAGGAGCAGCTGGCTGGCAGATCACCCACCAGGCTCTCCAGCTGTGTCCAGCCAGGCAGGCAGGAGCAGGGAACGGCGGCGGGATCTCTGCTTTACAGCTGGCAGAGGTGCCGCCGGCACATGGCGGGGGGACCTGGGACAGGAGGCACTTGTCTGGCTTGCTAGCTCCCACCGTGACACAGCAGGTCTGTGCTTACACCAAAAGGCTTCGGGGATGGTTGTCTTGCTTTGAAAAAATTGCCATCGGTTTGAAGATGAGAGCTTTGCCTGAATAAGGATCTGCGAATTTATCCAGATATAGAAGTTGTATGCGGTATTTGCTATTGTAAGGGCCTGTCCTAATTTTGAGACGTGTGTGTGTGTGTGTGTGAATGCATGTGCGAGAGGGAGAGAAATCTCACTGCCTAAAACTGTTCTGCCAAGATAAACTTTGGAGCATTTTATAAATTAACTCTGCTCTATGTGTTTATTTTTCTTTTGGAGATTCTAAAAGGAGACTGTTCAACTCATCTTATTAGGGGCAGCATATTTTTTTAAAGAGAAAAATAAGTTCCTACTCTGCACTGGAAAGTATTTGCTATTTTCAGCTAAAAGTATTCTTTCCTCCTGACCCGGCATATTAGATAAGATTTATATTTCTGACCTGACATTAGGTAGTTAAGATTTATTCTTCTATATTAACTTTACTGAGCTTGCAAGCTATTCATTTACAGCATAGGGAATATATTTATGGCAGAAGCAAAGAAAGTTCACTACAAAGTAGTAAAATATGTTATTAGGAGTGTCCCGTAGACTGATGAAAATTGTGAGTACCCTTGCAGCTGGCTCCCTTCTGGCTCTTTTTTCCTTCTTTGTTATTTCAACTTTAAAACTTGAATTTGAAGTCAGTTGCAATGGTGAATAACTTAAAAGAGTCCAGATGATTCTAATATATCCACGTATGTATACGTATGTATATGCTGTGATTGAGAGGTGCAGGGAAGGGGAGAACAAGTGACTTGAATTCTCTCCGCGTTCTGCTGGCAGTGACCCAGGCATAAGTAATGCTGGACCTCGCTCTCCTGCCAGTATAAATCAGGAGGAACTCCACTGAGGTATAAAGCTGGTGTGTGAGTGAGAGCTGAATCAGATCTAGAGCTTTCCTCTATCCAAAGGTGTGGGCCCGGGCAATCTGTTAATGTCCAATTGACTTAAAGAGGGGAACCGCAGACTATGATGGAAACCTGGAAGCACTTCAAGCCTCTATAGACAGAAAGCTGGAAAGTCAAAGGCCTCCTATTGAAATCAGTGACAAAACCTCCCATTAACTTCAATAGGAGCAGAATCAGGCCCCAGAAATGGCTGGAAGCCAAAGAACTGGATGGCTTAAGAAATAGGTAATAGGAGCTGATGACTTTCACCAATAAATCACCAATGCAAACCTGGCCGTGCTCGGTTTAGACTCAAAATTGCTTTCATCTGATGTTTGTTTGAAACTGTATGCATTGTAAAACCTTCAAGAAGAACTGGCAGTCATGATAGCTGTCTCAGCGAGAGGCCGACAGCTGGACGGGGTGTGGTGTCTCCTCCGTCCCCGTGTCATCGGAGGGAGTCCATCTTAAAGAGAAGCAAGAAGCACTGGCCTGCCTATAGAGAGAGCAGCGCTTGGGCTCTGCTCTTAACCAGCGGTTTTCTATTTCAGAAACTGTCAGACTAACTCTGTAAATCCACTTAGACTGAATATATTGGGGGAGGGGGTTATGGCTTCACAGCAAGCCAAGAGGAGGAGTAGATATTTCCATTCGTAGACATCCATCAACTGCTGTCACAAGAGAGAATAGAGATGTGCAGCGCTTTGAGGAATTAAATGTGTCGGAGAAAGGGCTTGGCATAGGGAAAGTTAGGACCATCAGGCGTTAGGAAAGCTGGGAATTGCTTACAGAGTGCAGCAAGCAGTGCTGCGCGTTGCAGTTCGGCAGATGAACTCCGCTGCCCATCTCTTCTGCGACACCGCACCGCTCTGCAGCTGAGGAGGAGGATTTCCCAAGTTGTACTAAATGGAGGCCAGTGGCCCTGCCATCCATCGTGGCACTCCCTGGCGAAGTTGTGGGGAAATGCAAAGCATTACGGAGGGGACTTTCCTCCCTCCGTCCCCCGTCCCCCCCCAGTATTTTTGCAAGCAGTGAACTTTTTCCGCCAGTCCCTGAGGGGTCCTGCGCTGCTGCTTGGAGAGCAGCAGACAAACTGGGTGAATATTTTGGTACCTGTGCTTGGTCAAACAGCCATAGCCATGTTTGATGTCAACTGACACATTCAGCATAGTTTACCACTTTCCAAACTCCACCCTTCATATTCTAGTATTTGACAGACCTCAGGGCTATGTACTCTATCACAGTATGCAAACTTCTCCAGCTCCTTCCTTGCTTCTACCAGGCCGTGTCTGACAAAGGCTCCAAGGATTCACATATTTTTGGATATGCAAAGATTCATAGTTTGTTTTTTACAAGCTGTCTTTGTAAATCAAAGAAGCTGTTCCCTGCTTCTTTTCTCCCACCAACAAACCCACCGCTATCATCAAGTCATCACACCGCAGCTCAGGGGTGTCCATTCTCTTTCCACCATTTCTCCTCAAAACCCTGGCCTCAGAACCGTAAGTTGCAGTAAACTTGTGGCTTGGCATCAAAAGGGAAAAGTATGCCAGGGAGAAAACTCGCTCATATATACAAATAGGGGAGTGAGGGAGAGGGAACACTAAGGGAGAGTTCCTTTGGGGTGACGCTAAGGAAGAACAGGAATTCATCAGATGATAAGAAAAAAAAAAAAAAAGCTTTTGAAAAAGGGCACATTATCATATACCCTACCTAACATTGTCACAAGTGAATTCTGGTGTGTCTGCTCTGGTTCACTACATTCACCTGCTACTTCTTGTTTCCAGCGGGCTTGGGTTGGATCCAGGCATCTTATGCCTAGTTAGGAGGACATGGATCGCACCTGTATTAAATCAGGCAGGCTTTTGGAGCTGACCTAGAGTTCCTCTGCCACAGAAAATGCAGCATTTTGGGTCTATCCCTGTGCTCACTGATTTTGCTGGTCTGTTTTGGTGTGCGTTCTCGCTCTGCGAATTATTTCAGTGACTACTTTGAGAAATAGTGCCGGAGCCCGATACCTGTAGGAAGAGAGGGAAGAGGGAAGCTTGACAACTGTAACTGAGCGGACGGACGGCAACGTAGGAGAAAGCTCACGAGTATGCAGTGCTGGGCAGGGTGAATAAGTACAGCGTGGGGAAGGCAGTAAAAGCATCCCTCCCCCACTTTTAAGTGGCAAATCACAGCCGTTCTCTGACAAAAGATGCTGGAATACCCTCACACCCTTTACCAGCACCTCGCAAAGAGAAGCGCAGATTGCGTTGTTGCTCCTTTTCTTGGTGAGCAAGAACAAAAATCCCCCACCGACTGTGGTGTTTTTTTTAATAGCCTGTATAAACATTTAGGCTGGATTCTGAGCACATGCAAATTTTATGCTGGCAGAGCTCTGTGAGTTATTTGCTTCCTGACACGGGTTGTAACGAGAAGCAGAATCAATCCCTTAACCTTTATGAGATGTTTATTCTGCCTAAACCAACTCCCATTAAAAACAATGCAGAGGCTCTAACGGAAAGCCTCGTGTTAGTCCGGCATGTGCCTCATGATCATGATGTTTCTGTTTGCTGATAAAAGAGGGGAATATTAACTCTCCTTGCCGGTTCCTCAGCGGACGCACGCAGCCGTATGCACGGACGTCCCCCCGGGAAGGTCAGCAGTGCTGCTGCTGGGCGGTCACGGGGCGAGGAAAGACCCTTCTTCTCTAGCATCACCGATTTCCCCTGCCCAGAGCCCAGCCTAAGGAACATCATTTTCCTCCTCAGAGGCTGAGTAAAATTTCCAGCCTAGTGATACACGTCATAGCGAAAAGCCAGAAAGGTTTCGCCTGTACACCACCGAAAAGGGAAGGGTCCATATAACATTCTGGTATAGTTTTAAGCATCCCAGGCTCAACAGAAAGAGAAGAGGGTCCCCTATCAAGCTTCCCATGCAATTTTTTTTTTTTTTTTGTAATTTACTGTTTGCTTTAGCTTATATAAGACTAATGATTCTGTTTTCTGTGACCAAACAGACCATAAGAACAGTGGGAGAAGAGATGGAGTTTTCAGACAAACCACAAGGCTTTGTGTGGCTTGAAACAAAACTTCTTCTGTCTGGGGCTATCAGTATGCTTTTTACCTATATTCTAAGACAATTTCGAAGTGAAAATACTAAATCAAGACCTTTAATTCTTGCTTGTGTCTATGTGAATTTGCGTGCGTGTATGTGAATGTGTATATACAGATATGAACGTGTATGGGAGAAGGGAGAGATGACTAAATGTATAAGCATTTGTATTGGTTTTATTTATTATTTATATGTTTATTAATTATTATTATGGTTATTATTATTATTGATTTCCATTTAAATTATGGATTTTGTCAATATTTTGTGAATGGTTTTTAACACCACCCTGCACTTTTTTGTAGGTTTATGGTTTTCTGACACCTTTGTCAAGTGTTATATATGCTGATGGTCAAAGAAAGTCTTTTTAGCAGATCGTGGGCACAGACTGCGTAAAGGAGTTTTTCCAACTCTAGGACTACAGCTGTAGGCTTAGGGGCTCCAGGGGATGAAGTACGTAAGCCAGAGGAAGCTTATGTAGGAGTCAGGGAGTGTGAGATGGAAGATTCTTCTCCTGAATAAGCTCTCTTATATGCAGTACAGCAATTTCTGTGGCTCATCTCTTTTGGACAAGATGTGCCCAAGGTCTCTGCATACTTCCAGATGAAAAACACAGGCCCTTTTTGGTGCACGCAGCAGTAACCACAGTGGGTCACGGAACCAGGGTGGAAGGCTTGACCAGCAAGTTCCAGAGATGAATAACTTATTTTTTAACAAATTATGCAAGGCTTCAGAAAGAATTATGGATTAACTTTCATAATGCTTGGTGGTCTTTTAGTGGTAGCTAAGGTTAGAATCCTCCTTTTTTACATAATCCATGAAGCATGGAAATACAAGACTACTCTTTTGAGTATTTTATCTGGACTCAGGTGTGATTTATACTGACAAAGAAATGAACTTCTCTGCTCACTGGCTAGCTGGGAAATGATGTGATTTCAGAAAGAGGTGAATAGCAGCCTGTCCTCATCTTGAAAGGGTACGGTTTACAGTTCCCTTTGTGGCCAGCCAGATCCTGGCAAATAGGAAGAAGACCCTCCAACTCCTCCAAAAAGCTTGGGAAGACTTGTGTTCATCAGAATATCCAGCCACAATACGTAGATAAATTGTAAAAGAAAGCCTATGTGAAACCTCCTGCATAATTTTCATGTCCATGGAGTGACTGAGCCCGCTTTGACCTCTAAGAGACCGCACAACCATAAGATATGTCACCACTTGTAATATTATTTCCTGAAATACACTGAACTCAGAGTTAGTCATGTAACAGCTTACTCGTTCTAAGACACGCATTTGAAAGAAGCTGGGGGTTTGAAGCGTGATTAGTATCTTGGCGAATTACTCAGATGAAAGAACATGGTATCCAGTCATGGAAGAGAATAAGCATTCTCAAATCATACTGATTTTGTAAGTTGTTAGCAGAAATAAATTATGCCCACAGAGAAAGGGAAATATTTTTGCCCACAACCTGTCCAGGGGAAATTTTTTTTAGGTTTACCCGTTCCTCAAAACAACTTTGATCTTTTCTTTGGAAATAATGTATGACCTAAGCAGCCATCTGGAGGTCCTCTTGCTGACATTCACTCACAACTGAATCCTACTGACAAATTCTTACACCACTGAAGCTTGCCCTCAATGGGTAGCTTAAAGAGCACCTCCACTCCTGCAGTCAGGGCCTTGGGCGTAAAAATGCTTGTCCAGGACACAGCACAAGTTATAAGTTCTACACTCTCGTACAGAATTCTGCTTTCGCTTTTAATACACCCTCAACTCTGAAACTCCTTAATTGCTCAACTCTTCATAAAACATAAACACAAAAGATGGATGTGTGACTTCATTTTGGACTGCAGAACAGAAGCTGTTTTTTTTTTCAAAATACCAAATGTTGTAGTTTATTTACCTTTCGTGCCTTCAAGATCTTGTCTATTAGATTTTATGACATCTGTGGCCATCGCGCCCAGCACAAGGGGGTCTCATCTTAGCTGATTATTTTCAGTTCTGTGTTATACTAAAACTTTCTGCAGTCTTCATCCATCCCTGTGTGTTTGCTAAATACACGCACTTCACATCTTCTGACTCCCATGTTAAAGAAATATCCTGTGGTCCCACTTGGTTCTACTTTGGAGGGGTAATTCTTCACTCGGCAGCATAACATAAAGTAAAGTAAAACCAGCAACTCCTTATTCAGTGGCATAGAAAAAAGTGAAATTAATTATGAACATTCTAGGAAAAGGAAACAAAGTTATGAAACACTTGCCGACGCTGGTGTTTGTAATCTTCGTGAATAAGCAATGCAATAATGCTGGGCAAGTGTGCGTGGGAGGCGCGCTCTGAAGAAACTGGCTGTTTTCCTCTCTGACCAGTTGAGCTGTTACGAATAAAAAATGCTGTTGCTAAAGAAACCTGTAATAAATCCTGTTGGGAGTATTACATGTGCTGATAACATACATAAACTTTGTAAACATATTAAAGTGTCAGGTTTTAGTAGCTCTGGTTCATGTGGATGTTTGAAAATGTTAGTCGAGAAATGCAACTGAAATCTTGTTCCACCAGCTGGTTGCTCCGACGTTCCTGGTTCACACGAGAGCCTTCCCTTCCTTCTCCTTGGAACAGAACCTTGCTTTGCGGGGGAGATGAGGAAAAAGGGCTCAAGCCCTAACTCTGCTGTAGCTTCCCACCCAAAACACTATCCCTGGAGAAGCTGCGCGCCTGGTGAATTATTTGCAGAGAAGTGGGGTGGATGAGCTGGTGCTCGGTAAAGGATTTATGCTGTTCTGAACATGCCTGCTGTGCGTAGCGATGCCCTCCATTGACGCCTCCATCAAAGTACGGTCGGCAGCCCTGGGCGAGGCATCTAAGCTGTCTTTCGGTAGGTGGGAAGAGTTGGGTGCCCCCAAAAGGGATTGACAAAAACCAGCACGCTGAACAAGGGACTCTCAGCCTAGTCATAGGGAAATGCTGGGGTCAGAAACCATCTCAAATCCCGGCTGTCCAGGGGGGTTAGGCGCCCTGGCACTGCCACCCAGCCCTGCAAGCCAATATATTCTTTAACAAAAGAAAGGAGACCTCACTCTTTTCTTTTGAAACATGCCAAGAAGGCAGCAGCAGCCTTGCTGCCCTTGATGTATCCAAAACCTTAGCAGCTAAACTATTCGGCCAGGGGTTGAAAATCTAAGTTAAATCCGTTCTTCTGTCGTGCGCGACTCTAGCCTGCGTTGATCTGCTCTAATAAACTAACTGTTTATCCCCTGGATTTGCATGTGATCTCAGGTCATTCGCTTGCGCCCATTTCAGTTGGCACAGAAGAGGAAAGGGCTCAGGGGGCTGGTGTGTGGGAGCAGGCATGTGCGCAGCTGTATTCCAGTGCTGTGCTCCCTGTAGAAGAACTTTGTATTGTTATTTTTCTTAGTTGTTATGATGGATTTATTGCCTTTTTTTGCCCGGGGTTTCTTTAAGAGAAGATGTCTGAGTGTCTGCAGAAGGGACCCGAGCTCAGAAGCCTCCTGTGCCAGGTGGACGCACGATGTCAGGAAGCTGAAGTCTCGTGTTAGGAATGACAAAACATCTGAGAAGCGCCCGTGCGTCAAGGGTGAGGCAGCAATTAAGCAGGGCTTTGAAGGTGAGGGACTCAGGTGTTTAAATCCTGCCCCAGACACACCTTAGGCACCTAAGTCCTGTTCTTGGATGTGAGCCGTGCTCTGTCTGCCCTTGCACTTTACAGGAAGCCGCAGGAATCACACTTCGTTGCTATTCCAACACCCATCAATGAGCTCCTGTTTTATTTTACAGTGCCCCAAAATCTGCTTTACCCTGCAGGAAATATCAAACGTCTGAAATCCCATCTAGGACCTTTCAAGTTTAAACACGAAATGTGTCAGGACGTAAACCTGACACACAATAAGAAGCCTGAAAGGACGAAGTTTATAGCAGCAGCGCGCTACCAGAACTTGGTGTAGACCTGTGGTTCGGGGTTTGACTTTCATTTAAAAGCATCACTATATGCATTCCTTTACGTTCGTCCCCCTAATTACTCTGTCGTGTGAAGCCAAAGTGTTGGCGCAAGGCTGGGGTGCTGCTCGGAGCAGGCGGGAGCCGGGTGCCGTTGCGGCAGCCAAAGGCGAGATTCCCCTTCCCGGCTCTCCGGTCCCCAGCTCCGGTCCCCATAGCCGAGTTCTTCCCCAGCAGCACTGGAGGGAGATAAGTTTTGTGGCTCCTTTGCTTCAGTGGGTGCTATTTCTGATTGCGTGAGTAAATAACACAAACATTTTAAAATGCATGGTCTATAGCTCATAATTTAGAAGTCGGCACACACACAGACGTTTATTAGTCAGCTATTGTATAACCGTAGTACAATCATTCCTGCTTTTTAAGTAGCGTTGCTCATCGCACTGCTCACTGCTGACAACGAAAATAGGGTTAAAGTAGTCATTAATAAAATCTGTTGGATTTCATTATGACAAAGGGTCTAATAAGTAATCGTTTCGCTATCGCCAGAAACCCAGTTATTCAATTGTTTATAAAAAAGTTGTAGCTCTTCTCTTTTTTTTTTTTTTTTGAGAGTCATGACATGTTTTGCATGAATAAATATTCTCTGAATATTTTTATCCGCAGCATTGTCTGTGGTAATAGCAGACAGACAGACTTTTGTATAAAAAAGTACATGGTTTCAGCTGCCTTTTTTCATCAGATAAGATTGCTTTGTTCTGAATTACTTTGGTAAAAAATTGGCAAAGTCATTTTGAGTAGTTCAGACTCCAAAATTAGAAATGAGACAAAAATATTATTTTTTTATTAGCTTTTATATCTCCTCCACCAGGCTTTCGCAACTTTTAATTTAATTTCAAGAGCGAAAGAGACAATTTACTGCTGGGGAAGAAACTTCTTACGGATCTCCATAGTCTTAGCGGGTGAGTTTTCCTAGTAGTGACTGTCTATAAATGATCGAATATGCAACGATAGACAGCTTATTAATGTTAGCGATAAACAGCAGTGGTCAAGCCAGCACACTAGCTTTATTAAGCAGAAAGCAAAACGAGCATGCTAAGCAAGAGATAATGAGTAAGTCTGATATTTTAAGCCCTAGCTCAGATTTTCTTAGGCGTAATTTCCGTTATCTTCAGTGAAAAATTTACCGTAAGAAGCAGCAGCAGACTGGAGATTTGCAAAGGCTTGATGCACTAATAACAAAGCTTAAAAGAAGGAATTAATCTCAGAGTTAATTTCGTTGACTTCAGCTGGCTCAGTAGGTCAAAGCAGTAAAATAGCTGTTCTTTTCATATATCTAAGAAAGAGATTGCTTCCCAAGCAGGCTATATATCATAGTTCTGAAAGGTACAAAGCATTGTTTTTTCCTGCATAGGAGTCGTACGTATTTGGATCATGCAATTTTGCAAGTACTCTAGCACAGGAATTCTTCCAAACTCAAAAGGTTTCCTGAGGTCCTGCAGAACAAGAGCCCTCTCCAGCTCCAGTGAAGTCCATGGGACTTTCTCCACTGAAAGCAAAGGAGGCAGGTTCAGTGGCTCTAAAACCACCTCATTAATAAAAGCGGCATTTTATTCTGCCCGCAAAGAGAAATAGGGCTTTTTATATATTTGCTGATACACTATCCTACATCGACGTCTTTGAGAAGTTGTGGTAATGTATGTATTTGCAGTTTAACATGGATTTTATATAGTATAAGGAATGACTTCAGCAGCTGAAAGAAAGAAAATTTGAAATTATCACCCTTTCAGATGTCAGGTATGAAACGGGAACTGCTCTGTAATGTCCTTTAGTCTCTTGGGATAATAACACGTCTCGTTCCACATGCAGCTGGTATACTTCCAGCACAGATCTACGTGCACACAGAGTTACAAAAAACCCAACACAAGCTGGCTATCCCTATAACGCTAGTAACGCTTTCAGCAACAGGCAGTGATTTTCTAGTATTTATTTCAGGTAGAGCTACAATGGAATACGTTCGCAGTTTACTAAAATACAACGAAACAGTTCTCCATCTGCTTTTGTTTCTCATGACTGCAATAGGACTTTCACAGTCTATTTCGAAACAAACGGGAACTCATCCGAAAATGAGAAATACAGTTTCACTGCAAAAAAAGATGCACTTGTCACCGGCAACGTATTTACCCTGACAATGCTAATATGAAAACATCACAGAAAAAGAATTATCAGCGGCATACAAACACGTTGAAAGAGAACTAACACTGAATAATTTAATCCCACCCAAGGACAGATTCAGTTTACTTGATGGCTGCTTGCTTGGCTAACTTCTGCTTTAAATTATTGCAAGAAAATTGGTAGCGCCACCTGTATTATAGCCAGAATATGTAGCATCACCATCTCTGCCACGCCAACCCTAAGCATACGTGTAGATACCAGTAAGAAATATACCGATGGTGAACTAATAAAAAAGTTGCTTCCAAAATGCAGTGCTTTTTTAACTCATAAACAATTCCTCTTCTCTTGTTGACATTTTACCTCCATGCGGATGACACCTTCCAGGAGGGTATAAAAAAACCTGAAGACATAATTTTACCGGTGCGTGTTTTGTCGGTTCTCTCCTGGTTTGTTTTGCTTTATGTAGCTGTGTTTTCATACGGACTGTTGCGCATCTGCTTAATTTTGAATTCAGCGGTAGTTGCATGCAAACCAAGCGGGAGAGGCAGAGTGTTTGCAGAGTGGAGCCCTCCCCTCGTGACTGTGACCCGAAGCAGATGCTGGAAGACCTGCAGTCCCGCATAAACAGAGGAGCCGACGGAGGAGTGACGGAAAGAACGAACGAACGAGCAAACGAACGCCGGGTATCGCGAACGTGCTGCTACGGCCAAAGGCAGGAGGCAATTGCCCACATCAGATACCGACGGGCTACCCATGATATATATATACATCATGGTAGGTCTACATCCAAACTGCTGTTCCACTAAGTCATACCGATAGTTTTACTCCCAGACGTAGGAGTTTTGGTACAAGTGCAGAATTTTCTATCACTTTGCTTACCCTAGCGACTTCCAAATTTAGTCTGTGGCTCACTGGTAGTCAACAGGGTCACGGCAAATGGTCTGCTGGTCATTCACAGACCCGCAGCAAATAATACTTCACTTCCGTCAGTTAAAAAAGGTCAATGAGAAAGGTGCATAACTGTCAGTACTAAGTTTTGAGGGTTGGTGGTGGCCTGCAGAGCCAAGACGTTTTGGAACTATTGACTTAATCTTACTTTTTTTTTTCGAAGCAAACTGTAATCACTGGCAGATACATAGAATATTGGTATGCTAGTCTATACTCGGCTGCATATTAATCCCTCTTGTAGGACCCGAACAAGCAACTTAATTTGTTAATCTTAATTGCTCTTATCAGAACAAAACCACAAACCTCTTTGCTAATGCCATGTTTGCTTTTGGACTTTTATCGATCTTGTGCTATGTCTAGTTATGGTCCCGATCCCCTGCCTGCACTCCGCTGTTGACTTCAGAGGAGTTTTGCCTCTGCACAGCCAACTACGCATTTACCGCTGATCACGAGGGAGAAATTTAGGATGCTGGAACTAGAAACTTCAGTGGGAATTTGGGGAGTGAAAGGACCGCAGACCAGACTTTTCTCCCAGTAAAGATTACTTTGGCAATAATAGGTAGAAAACAAGTCATGCTTCAGGGCCAGGTCCTTCTGATGGGGTAAATTAACAGAGAAACTTCGATTTATACCGGCTGAGAGCCCGGCCCAGCACATTCTGAATTAGTCAGTTCAGGCTTTGTTATTCCTTTACCTGAAAATGTGGGAGTCGACAATGTAATACATAGAATGGGGGACTCAGGGGCTAAACAAAACGAGGTAACGTGGGCTCGCTGACTGCTCGATGGCAAGTGGTTTGTACTGTATTTAGAAATGCATAGGCTAAATGGAAATTTGAAAACACTTTCCTAGCAATGGGCTTAGGACTTCTGCTTAAAGGAGATTATCTGGGCAAAAGAAACAGAAATCCAGAGGGTCTTCCACGTTGTGGGTGAATTTGACAGGTGTCTTCTTTATCTGCGCACAATCATTTTTTTCGAGTTCCAGGATTCACTACTAGCGAGTCATAGATCTTTAAAGCCAAACCGATCAGTGCAAGTGGTGACCGTAACCTCTTCTATAATAACGTTCATGAAGGCTCACGCTCTGATTTTCCCCTCGCACCAAATCACCACTCGTTACACCGGCGCACGTCGCGCAACACCGACGCACGTTGGGCAACCACCACCGCAGCGTGCTGTACAGCACCGCAGCGTGTTTCACAACCCGCCCTCGGCCAGCCGACGACGCACACCGCGTCCAGGTGAGATGTTCCCACCGCTATTTGTCTTCGCTGCCAAAACAACGAGCCGGATTTCCCTCCCGACCCTTTCTAGCCGGGATCTTTCAGCCGCTTGTTCCGCTCTGAATTGAACTGAAGCTTGGCATTTTAACCAGAAAACTTTGAGCAACCCCTCGGTAGCTTCCTCCACGTTGTACCAACCATCTCGCTATTTGCCACCGACCCTTCCACTTCGATTTCCCAACCCTTCCAAGGATTTCGCTGCTGAACCAGGCGCCGGAGACACGCACCTCGGTGGGGACGGTGCTGGCGTGAGGAGCACACGCTGCCAAACCGCGCCTGGGGCCG
>JANZLQ010000013.1:30286404-30296591 GCA_026212715.1 Elanus axillaris | reverse complement strand
CCCCCCCCGCCCCCGTAAGACAGACTTTATAAACATAGATAAACTTTTTAACCTCCTGACTATATGCAAAAGCGATTTGGGGAGTGGGATGTAAGGTCTGATACCAGGGAATTTTTGCAGTTGCCGCTCTGCTGTCGCAGCAGTCTCTCGGCACAGGCAGGTAGCCACATAGGATGGTGGTGAGAAATTTTCTACCAACCCTCAACCGCAGGATTTTCAAAGGCGTCGCACATATTTTTCAGGCTACTGCATGAAATGTTCCCTTGAGAGCACAGAGGGCTTGGATTTACTGCCGCTGGCACAGGGTATGCGCTGCACTCATCTAGTTGGAGTTTTCCCCTATAAATCACGCGCAGGTTACCTACTTTTGCCTTTGCAGCAAAGGAACGAGAAGGCTGCCCCTGGTGATGTACGGCTTAATCTTAGATGCTTTCGAGTAGTCTGTAGCTGAAATATTGCAAAGTTGGACCATTTTACAGAGATGAGTTTGCTGCGCAAACACTGCCACTGCTCCCGAATTTCCCAGAGGCTTTCAGAGACCATGTCGGTGCCACTTGCAGGTGGCTTTGTGCCCATCTGAGAAGATCCGACCAGCACCTGCTGGGAGAAGGGAGAAGCGGTGAAGAAGAAATATGAGGGACATTAACGGACAAGAACTTTCACCGTGTGCATCGGACTCCAGGTTCAGAGACGTGAGTCCAACTTCAGCCCTTCCATGGGGACCAGTGGTTAACCCTCCCTAGTTTGTAGTGAACACGTAAGTAGTAAAGGGAGTTAGAAACGTGGACGGGTAATTACCACTCATAAATTTCACAGTTAACACAAGCCTGTGTGATGAGATTCAGGGCCAGACGTCTGGGCTGGCGCTGGATGAGGTTGTTCCAAGAGCAGAAGCAGTGTCGCCACATCGGTATGGCACCGGACCCAGAGAAATGACCCGTGCTGGGAGAGACTGCTCCGTGCACTGCTGCCCTGGGCTCTTTATCTGGCTTTTGGCGTTGTCGCTCACCTCTTTGCACGGTGCTGTACGGTGCCTTGTGGTAATGAGAGTGTGCTCTAGGGTAATGTAAGGACAAGGTCTGGCTCCAAGGTGCCGCTCCCAGGGCAGAACTGTAGAGGAAACAGCCCTCCTTGCTGCCAGTGCAAAAGCAATGGGGGATTTTTAACAGCCTTTGCTGGAGGGACTTGTTTCCTTTCTCTTCTGGTATTCCCCTTTCATTAGGCAAACCCTAAAGCTTTATTTAGTAAGTTTTTGCTTTTCGGTATTGCTCTACCGTGTAGAGCAGCGATGCCCAGCTAGAGGCTTGCAGGCAGAATCTGGCCTGTAGGTTTGAGTCGCCTCCCAGAAGAGTGCAAGCAGAGCCAGCACAGCATGCACCAAAGAAATCCTTCCCTTTTTCTCAGGGAAGACGTGTGGCTGGAGAGGAAGCATGTGCTGCCTGGCTGCCTTTTCCCACTCAACCTCGTTCTCCAGTAGGCCAAAGGCACTGCACCACGTGCTGCAGACGCCTGCACTAGAAATGCAGGAGACTGGGGAAGGGAGGGGAAACATCCAGAAACTGATGATTAGGAAGGTAGAAATAGCAGACATTTGAACTGGGCGACCTTGTCAGTCTTTATCTACGGATGGCTTATCTAAGCTATTAATTAGCCATGCCCGGGGTGCAGAAACCCCAGAGCAGACCCACGCATCACTAATTCCATCTCAGTAAGAATTATTTAGTCAGGCTGCGCAATAGGTAAGTCAGCTATGCTACTTCCAAGGCCACTCAGCCACTTTCCGATGTTGTCCAGGCTAATAAACCCTGAGAAGCTTAGTCAAATTCCACGCAGGGGCGAAATGATCAACCTCGCTAGTGAATAAACTCATTTTGCTAGTACCAATTTGCTGAGTTGATTGCACTGGCTTATCTTTCCGTCAGTTAGGTTGATGCGGCTCAGGCATTGTCACTCCGGTGGTTTCCACCTTGGGAGCAGAAAATTAACAAATGTTCAATAATGTGCTCCGGTTCATGTGTTGGAAGAAGTTTTTTTCCTATCCACATTGTGTCCAGATCCAATGCTTGTATCTGGATCAGCTGGGAGGGCTCGGATCTTCTGTTATCATTGTGGACCCATGGCCAGGCAGAGCAGGAGCTTGGAAGGGAGCGGAGAAGCAGGAGCTGGCTCCAGTTCCAGGCAGACACCGCGGTCTAGTCTGCTCAGTGCTGCTCACTCCGCTGGCCCTCCACCTCACTCGGTCGTTAGCTGGGGAAATTCCAGCCTCGCAACCACCCTGCGACACCCCTTGTGAAAAAACACTGGCACCAAAGCGTAACAAAAATAGCTGCTTCTGTGTGACGTGGTGGTTCTCCCATAATGAAAACCCACTCCTCAGAGGTTGGGTTCCCCATAGGACAGTAAGAGTCCTCAACGGCGGCGAAGTGGGTATGAAGGTGGGAGGAAGACTCCGGAGATATAAAGCTGTTTATATCAAAGAACACTTCCCACATGAACAAAGGCTTCTTGCTGGCTCACAAACCCAATCCAAAAACTTCCAAAGCCTTCGACTGTTTTCTCTGCGCATTCTCTGACAGCGCGTCGGACGAGGCTGGTTTGCACTCTTGCCACAGTTGCTGTAGCACAAATAAATTCTGCTTTATGATAGCACGATAGAACCGGTCAGCATGCACGCGATTTTAGGAGGTGGGTGGCAAGAACACCCAGCACACGTGCACTGTTTCTGTACAGGTGATAGACTACTGGGGTGATGACAGCGCTGGATTTTCTTTCTGCTGGCTTAAAATTTATTTCACATATGTTTCACTTTCTGCTTTAACCAGATGATGATTTCATTGATTTGATCGCTGTCTTATGAACCCCATATCATCTTATATCACCATGACTGCCTACAATGAAACAGCTTTCCCACGTGAGAAACAACATGCCAAGTCAACTTGCATGCATGCTGGTGATAGTGTTATGTGCTTTACTGACAAATAGCAGAAGAGAATAAACCAGTGTGAGTTTTATAACAAGTTCTGGAGTGACAAGGAGTGTTTCCAACGGTCAAGCAACCGTGTTTCAAAAGTGCCAGAGCTTATCTTGATCAGTAGCCTTTACTGTCATGACTCATAATACAATTTCTCTCAAAGTTTCACAGTAGCAGATTCCTGGTCTACATGTCTTGCCTAAGAAAAGGTAAAATCAGTTGAGATTAGACCTTCATATTGTACTTGCATATGCAAACTCACAGCTCCCTTTTCTATAGTTGAGAATCTTGGATGTAATTAATTGTGCAGCTTTCTGCAACTTCTGATTCTTGTGCGATTTTAAACCAGATCTTTTTGGTCTCCAAAAAAGCAAGTGTATGTCTTCCAGCCGAGCCTTCACAACACAGAACTCTCAGCCTAGTAAAATACCACTGGCAAGAATGCCGTTGTTACCTCCTTTCACCCACGCGGTGAGATTTGCTTCTGTTCTTCAGGAGGAGAGGTTTTTTCTTCATCAGAATATAGATCTGGAACAGTGGGTTTGAAGCAGCCCGTGGTGATGCGCTCAGCTCACTAAGCTACATTTCGGAATGGGTATGCCTTTTCCTGGCCAGTGGGTATCAGCATCTGCAGGAAAACGTGGACGACTGGCGCTAGCCCCCAGGGCACCATATTCCCCTTCCAGCCGGTTAAGGCAATGCAGTGGGCTTTTTCCTTATTAACTTACCCCTCCTGAAACAAGGGCACACCAGGGAGCAATCACAAGGTGAAAGGGGCTGATATTTTGGCAGGTACCCCATTTACTTTGGACAAGTCCTGGAAATAGTACCTGCTCAATTTAGCATAGGTAGGACTAGATTCTGCCCCATTTAGCGCAGACTTTGTTACTGAAGTTGGTGGGAACTGAACACCCCCCCAGGAAAAGGGTTTTTTGCAGAAGCTCTATCATTTCCTTTGCCCGGCCGAAGCGAGCGAGGCCGGCGCCATCAAGAAGCTTCGCAGACCCCAGCTTTTGCTGGAAAAACCCAATTCACAGCTCTGCAGCACGCAGCTGGCTTCAGATAGCCCCAGCCAAGCCGTTGCGGTGGGGTGGACGCGTGCCGGAGGCAGCGCCGCCCGGCTGGAGCCGGGACGCGGGGCTGGCACCTCAGCCGCCTGCGGCGTGGGAGTTGTTGCGCAGTGCTGTGCATCCACAAAACCTGTCCCTGGGAGGGATGACCAGGCAAGTTAGCCAGCACAGAAACCTGCCGGCGAGGGGAAATCCTTGCCGGCACTTGCCCGTCAACAAAGAGTTGATTCAGCGGTAAGCATAGCCTGCGCTGATTTGGTTTTTCAGTGGCTGTGAGCAATGGGTATGGCTCATGCCGTACCTCCAGCACCATTCGAATCTGGTATAAATCTAATCTGCCGCTGAAAGCGGCGGTCTCGTCCTGTCCTGTGTCAGTCTTTCACTCCCACAGCCCTCCCTTGTGCTGTTACTAGCACTTATGGGGGCCTGTGGTGAGCTGGATCAAAGAGGGCATCCCACTGCAAACCCAAGTCTCTCGCCCAGTCCTTTGACGGTGAAAAACTCCGTACTGGTACGAGCAAGTGCTACCTTGGAAGTGCTGGCTCTGCCTCTGCTAGGAGTTTGCCTCCCATAAATGGCTCAGGATACCAAAGGAGGAAATTAAAGTGGCAGGAAGCAACTTCTCGTTGCTTTCCAGCAGTCATGACATTTGTGTTCTACTTGCTTTTCGACTGCCTCCAAATGCCAAAATGGGATAAGACAGATCAAAACTAACCTGGATAACTCAAACCACTTGTGAATTCACAACACCTCTGTGCAGAGGCCATGAAAGTTGCACCTGCTTAGTCCGTGCTGCGTTATTTTGTTTCATGTAGTGCTTCAACATTCCCCGCTATTTGAGAAAACTGTACTTAAAGTGCCAGGAAACCTGATTGAAAATATGTTCAATAAACTCCCCAGGGCAGTTTGTGAAAAAGACAGTGTAGTTCAAGTAGCATCACACATGTTTAAAATTGCAACAGACACTTTGAAACCATGTGTTGTGTAATGATCAGGGTGCTAAATCATGTGTCAAAGCTGAGGGATCTGGTTTCTCTGAAAAGTGCTAATGTTTTTTGATGCCGAGTAGAAGCTGTGTTTAAAAGAAATGATCAGAAAGCACAAGCCAGTTTATGAGAGCATTAGTGCTTCAGATGTGGTTTATCTACTTAGCAGCAAACCCGGCCTGCAGCAAACATATTTTGGACATACGAAACGAATCACCCTATCTGCACACAAACCTCACATAACGGTTTGCCTTGGTAGTAAAAGTAACCAGTGATTAAATTGCTGCAACAGTGAAATGGGTAAAAAAAAGGTGATGTGTCAGAGAGAACATGTTGTTTAATGGTAGGTGCCCTTCTGTTGAAAATGAAGGCTTAATGCTGCTTCTTGGCCAAATCTGAAACGCATTAGTCATTTCAGTGATCTGAACTTCGTCCAAGACTGTCTCAGAACTGTTCCTAATAATCCGTCTGCACTGTCTTGCACTTGGGGTTGCCCCAGTATGTCCCTGCAAATCTGTTGCACCTGACGTTCTTGGTGTCCGTAAGCCCGACCAGCGTTTCCACCCGGTAGATGACTAAAACCTGTCTATACCAGACCAATTGCTTACCATGTCCCCGCAAAGAATGCTCATTTTCATTCTGAAAAATGGGAGCTACGAAAACTCAGCTAGGAGCAGAAAGACAAGAAGAGCTGGAGCAGGCGTTGGCAGCTTTGGGACCATCGGGAAGTTGGCAGCTACAACCCAACCGGGATTCTTCGACCTCTGCGGGGACAAGAAGGAAGACCAGACTGGAGAGGACAACAGAGAAAATCCGCCCACACAGCAACCCCGAGACCGCCCTCTTCACTCTTACTGTGGGGCCATTAGCTGGTCCAGCTTTGGCGTAGCGCTGACAAACCACTTATTCAGGTGCAAAATATTCCCTGAGCTAAAGTAAGGCTTTTCACGTAAAGCTCTACTTGAGGGCAGGACCTCCATGTTCTTTATGTCACTTTTGGTCCCTAGCAGATGTGACTCAGGGCAGCCTCTAAGCAGAGAAACCGCATTTTCAAATATGTAAAAAGTGGTTTACGGTATCAAATGGAGCACAAGGCAGGCATTAGTGATAGAAACGCAGCAGTTCTTGCAAGTGAGCATAGCTGTATTGATCCATATGGTTTTTTTTTTTTACCTCACTTGAGTTTTCAGAGGAAATCTGGGTTGGAAGCCCAGCGTGTAACTTCAGTCTGCTGGCTGACCTGAGCTCCTTTTAAGCACCGGCGAAGCGCACAGATCCCACAGCAGCTTGCAGTGAACAGGAATCCTGCAACCTCACTCGGCATCCTGCTCCTATTAGCCCAAATTTCAATGCCTGCCTGCAGAGTGGTGCAGGGCAATTTCTTTTGCAGCAGAAATTCCAAGGCAGTGTGCTGGAGAATGAACTTCTAAAGTTTTCTTGTGACACACAGATTTCCTCAGTCTTCAATGTACCCTGTCACCAAAGCTTAAAAGAGGTCCACGAGCACAGGCAGTCTCCTACCAAGGTCCTGCTCCTTAGCGAAGTTCAGCTCTTCCAGTGCCACCTCAGCCTCAAAATACGTCAACACTAATAAGAGATTATTAGCCTACAGCATCTCTTGCCTCTTCCTTCACAATGGCCAGCTCAACAAACTAGATGGAAGCCTGGATATTTGATTTGTTTGAGGATTTCAGGAATTTTAGAAGCCTTCAACAGTACCGATACCGCAGCAGTAGCTCACCTTTCATTACAACCCCTGCAACTGGCAGCTTTAAGCTGGTGTAAACCACAAACCTTCGGCCACGTAAAGGTCAGCCGACAGGGAGATGTTTTAATAACAACCCATTTCTGGCTTGCTAGGGTCCTTCCGATACGTGTGTCCGTATCTGTGTTGGAGCACGTCCCTCATGCCCTTTCTTAAAGGCTAACCCAGAAAGCATGGTGTTACAGTCCTGGCACTCTGTTCCAGTATTGACAGTCAGCACAAGGAAATGCTGTAGTTATTAAAACCTGCTGTAGCCACTTGCAATCCGTGTGATCTTCTTAACAAAGCCAAGCTGCCTTCCTTGGGTGCCAGGTTGCTCTTCTGTACACCTCACGTCACAAAACCTGCCCCGGGGCTACGAAATGAAAGCTGGATTAATGTCAACGGCTAGAACAGGTCTGCAGAGTCTGTGTCTTGCCATCTGTTAGAATAAAAACCCTAGACAGAAATATGGAGCATAACAAATAGGAAGGAAGTGTTACTGGGCTGGTGGGCTGCGAGCACATCAGCGTAGGCATCTGGAAAGGAACGGGGTCTCTCCTAACACGTAATGAAAACAATTCAGAGTAGTGCCGCTTCCTACGGCGCCGTGAGTCACAGGATACGTCCTTATGAGCCCTAGCACCTCATACGCCAGGTGTGCACATCTGGATGCAGTAATGAGAGGATGGCCTTCTGCTGCAGCTCCTCACACCCACGCTGGGCCAACCCCGATACCAGGGAGCGCCGGGATTAAATTCACCAGGGGTGGCACGTTCTGAAACACTCTGCGAAAGCACGAAACTCTTTAAGGATTGCTCTCCACACTTGCAAAACCTGCCACGGGACTTTGGTTTAGGCAGCAGGACAGACGCGGTCCCAGTCAGCGTTTGGGATGAAGATCTGGATTCCGGGTCCAAAACAAAGTCAGTAGCCAAACGCCAAGCTGAAGGTCAGGTGAAGGGCTAGCAACGGCAGGCTGCAGTTGCCAGCCAGCCCAGGGGCAACCGCAAGTTCTGGCTGCTCTCTCCAGCCAGTAACCGGCGTTGCTTTAGCGTGACCCAAGGCGGTTGCTTATTCGGTCGTTCCTGCCAGGCCTCGCTGGCAGGGAGGTCTGGTCCAAACCTAGGACCCAGAAACAGGCACTTGGTTTTTATCTGAGAAAATAAACAGAGCTAGGGTTTCAAACTGTGGGTGTTAAATGCCCACGAGGAACTTGCACGGTACAGGTCATTCTCCCTCCTCGGCTTGAAATGTTCCACATGAAAATCTGGCAGACCATATCTAAGCAACAAACACAGTCGTCCTACTGTGGGATCTATTTTGAGACAATACTTAACCAAAGAAGGGCTCAGCCTGAGGAAAACATTTTTCCCAGTCACTAGTAACTTGCAGAAGCCGTTTTCAAACATGCTTAACGTTGGACAAAGTCTGCTATTAAAGCGAACGTCTAAATTCATGGGCATCGACAGAAGCCAATTAAGAGCAGACAGAAAACACTTTTGACAGTCTACCCCATGTAAGTCCCTGTGTTGGAAACACTGTGGGAAGATTAATATCCAATGAAGTTAATATGAAGAAATAAAGCAAGTAATCACACTTTCAGCTTCTTGCATTTGTGTAATTTTCTTCTTGCAAATGTTAATGCTGTCAAATGTCATGACAGTTTTGTAATTTTGGTTGGTTTTTTTTTTAAATGACAGGATACTTTAATGGCCATGACTAATATCTCTTGGTATGCAGAGCATGACCATGATACAATGCAGGAAAACTTCACAATTCAGGGAGCAAAATGATTAAATGCAAGCCTCCAAAATCTTTTCCACCTGTGTATAGATTTGTAAGAATATATTTTTCAGAAGAGACTTGCAGATTGAGGACAGTATTCTTATGTTCCGCAGGAATGAAAATTGAGTGCTGGTATCAATTGCATCACAGTGCAACTTCTTGGGAAAACTAAAGCAATTTGATTGACTTTGACTGGAATCATTCCAGGTTTGTGTCAGTATATCTGGGAATAGAACTCAGTATTTATCTTTCCTTTAATCAGTGAAGTAGCTCCCACTCTTATGGGAAGTCTCACTGAAGCTGATGAAGTATCTATTTGTTGCGTACGGCACAACTGATTTATTAGGTTTACGCAAATTACAGATGCCACTGAGATTTTGCCACGCGTTGCCTGACCCCAGGTTTTAGTAAAGATTTCAAAAACTGTCGCACTTCTGACACGACGTTTTGCTACCCTGACAAAAGAAGTATCGCAATGTTTTTTAAAAATCGCATTTCGTAGGAAATTGAAAAATACATTTGTTCCATTTCTAAATTAAAGCTAGTAGCATTAGTTTCTGTATGTCTTATAAAGCAGAAATACTAATTTTTTCTCAGCTTTTATTCGGTAGAGCAAGAATGGGAATACTTTAGAACAGGTGAATCCAAGTATTGCAGAGAGTTCTGTGCGGAGTTACTTGCAGCTGTGGAAATCCTCAAGAGAACGGAACCGAAAATAACACAAACAACGGCTTCTTCAGAGAATTTTTAAGGATCTCTGAAATGTATAGTTAGAATATGGTATTTCCTCAGGACGGTTACAACAACTTTGATGGCAAAGCCAGCGTACACATACTCTCTACTTGCTTTCCCTGCACCTACGACCTCACTACACCTTCTCACCCTGCCCTGCAGCTCCCAGTTCTTTCAAACAGGCCAGGGAAAAGCTGGGTCCACACTATAAACCAAGCTACTGTGAAGTTAATTTAAAAAAAAATTAAACAATTGCTTAACAAGGAAAGAAAACCCCAAAATTCTCAGAGACATGTGGCTGCTTCCTCCATAAGATGCTTGTTAAAGAAGATACTGGGAGTTCTAGCTAAAGTTTCAATTTTTCCCCTTCATTTTCATTTCATTTCATTTCATTTCATTTCATTTCATTTCATTTCATTTCATTTCATTTCATTGTTTCGTTTTTCCTCTCTCCTCTCCTCCCCCTTTTGCTAAGCCAGATCAAGAGGTTAACCAGGCTGTCATATACAGCCGAAATTGAAACAGAATCATATGGTGGCAACACAGATTTTATCCATTGGGGTTCCTGGCTCCTTTGCTGCAGAATGTGACAGGTTCAGAGTGAACAAGGCAGGGAATTGCAAGGAAGGGACAATCTCACAGGAGAGGAAGCCGAGTGCTCTCCCAGACAACCCTGATTCCACGACAGCACGCGTTCCTCTGCAGAAATCTGCAAAACTTACCCATATCATAATTCATTACATACGAAGATGGCATATTGCTTGTAAGCTATACATTATTTGGGGCTCTGGAGTCCAGACACTAATATATAGAAAAAGGAGTTCTAAGTCTTTCATAAATATCTTTCCATATTTTGTCTGTTTTTTGGTTTTTTTTTTGGGGGGGGGGGGGGGATT